>CM038556.1:23402233-23745207 GCA_021527575.1 Ensete glaucum | reverse complement strand
ATGGACGTCAGACTAACATGGTTTCGAAAAAATGTGGTGGTCATCAATTAACGCAAAGTCACGCTTCGATCATTTTTTCATGCGCCATTTCAGAATTTCAAAATACTGGCCATTACCAACTTATTAGCCCTTTGGAAGTCGTACGAGCATGGTTTCGTGAAAAAATGCGATGGTCATAAATTTTGCGCAAAGTCTCGCTTCGATCGGTTTTTCGCACCGTAATTTCAAAATACTGGCCATTCCCAACGATTAGCCCATGGAAGTCGCAAGCATGGTTTCGTGAAAAACGCGACGGTCATGAATTTTGCAAAGTCTCGCTTCGATCGGTTTTTCGCACTATCTCGAATTTCAAAATACTTGCCATTCCTAACGATTAGCCCATGGGAAGTCGATGAGCATGGTTTCGCTAAAAATGTGATGGTCATAAACTTTTAAAGTCACGCAAAGTCTCGCTTCGATCGGTTTTTCGCACGCTTCGAATTTCAAAATACTGCCATTCCTAACGATTAGCCCATGGGAGTCTAACATGGTTTCGAAAAAATGGTGGTCATAAATTTTGGCAAAGTCTCGCTTTGATCGGTTTTTCGCATTTCAGAATTTCAAAATACTGGCCATTCCAACGATTAGCCCTTGGGAAGTCGACGAGCATGGTTTCGAGAAAATGCGATGGTCATAAATTTTGCAAAGTCTCGTTTCGATCGGTTTTTCGCACCGCCTCGAATTTCAAAATACTGGCCATTCCCAACGATTAGCATGGGAAGTCGTACATGGTTTCGTGAAAACGCGACGGTCATGAATTTTGCGCAAAGTCTCGCTTCGATCGGTTTTTCGCACTATCTCGAATTTCAAAATACTTGCCATTCCTAACGATTAGCCCATGGGAAGTCGTATGAGCATGGTTTCGAAAATGTGATGGTCATAAACTTTGCAAAGTCACGCAAAGTCTCGCTTCGATCGGTGCACTTCAGAATTTCAAAATACTGCCATTCCTAACGATTAGCCCATGGACATGGTTTCGTGAAAAATGTGGTCATAAATTTTGCAAGTCTCGCTTTGATTTTTCATGCGCCAATTTCAAAATACTGGCCATTCCCAACGATTAGCCCATGGAAGTCGACGAGCATGGTTTCGTGAAAAATGCGATGGTCATAAATTTTGCGCAAAGTCTCGCTTCGATCGGTTTTTCGCACCGCCTCAGAATTTCAAAATACTGGCCATTCCCAACGATTAGCCCATGGAAGTCGACAAGCATGGTTTCGTGAAAAACGCGACGGTCATGAATTTTGCGAAAGTCTCGTTTCGATCGCACTATCTCGAATTTCAAAATACTTGCCATTCCTAACGATAGCCCATGGGAAGTCGATGAGCATGGTTTCGTTAATGTGATGGTCATAAACTTTGCAAAGTCACGCGCAAAGTCTCGCTTCGATCGTTTTCGTGCACCGCTCGAATTTCAAAATATGCCATTCCTAACGATAGCCCATGGGAAGTCAACATGGTTTCGTGAAAAATGGTGGTCATAAATTTTGCGCAAAGTCTCGCTTTTGATCGGTTTTTGCGATTTCGAATTTCAAAATACTGGCCATTCCAACGATTAGCCCTTGGGAAGTCGACGAGCATGGTTTGAAAATGCGATGGTCATAACGCCTCGCTTCGACACCGCCTCGAATTTCAAAATACTGGCCATTCCCAACGATTAGCCCATGGAAGTCGTAGCATGGTTTCGTGAAAAACGCGACGGTCATGAATTTTGGCGAAAGTCTCGCTTCGATCGGTTTTTCGCACTATCTCGAATTTCAAAATACTTGCCATTCCTAACGATAGCCCATGGGAAGTCGATGAGCATGGTTTCGTAAAATGATGGTCATAAACTTTGCAAAGTCACGCGCAAAGTCTCGCTTCGATTTTTCGTGCACTCTTCGAATTTCAAAATACTGCCATTCCTAACGATTAGCCCATGGGAAGTCGTATAAGCATGGTTTCGTGCGGTGGTCATAATTTTGCGCAAAGTCTCGCTTTGATCGGTTTTTGCCGCCAGAATTTCAAAATACTGGCCATTCCAACGATTAGCCCATGGGAAGTCGACGAGCATGGTTTCGTGAAAAATGCGATGGTCATAAATTTTGCGCAAAGTCTCGCTTCGATCGGTTTTTCGCACCGCCTCAGAATTTCAAAATACTGGCCATTCCCAACATTAGCCCATGGAAGTCGTAAGCATGGTTTCGTGAAAAATGCGACGGTCATGAATTTTGGCGCAAAGTCTCGCTTTCGATCGGTTTTTCGCACTATCTCGAATTTCAAAATACTTGCCATTCCTAACGATTAGCCCATGGAAGTCGTTTCATGAAAATGTGATGGTCATAAATTTTGCGCACGCTTCGATCGGTTTTTCGCACCATTTCGAATTTCAAAGCCATTCCAACGGATTAGCCCATGGAAGTCGTATAACATGGTTTCGTGAAAAATGTGGTGGTCATAAATTTTGCGCAAAGTCTCGCTTTCATCAGAATTTCAAAATACTGGCCATTCCAACGATTAGCCCATGGAAGTCGACGAGCATGGTTTCGGAAAAATGCGATGGTCATAAATGCGCAAGTCTCGATCGATCGGCACCGCTCGAATTTCAAAATACTGGCCATTCCCAACGATTAGCCCATGGGAAGTCGTACAAGCATGGTTTCGTGAAAAACGCGGTCATGAATTTTGGCGCAAAGTCTCGCTTCGATCGGTTTTTCGTGCACTATCTCGAATTTCAAAATACTTGCCATTCCTAACGATTAGCCCATGGGAAGTCGATGAGCATGGTTTCGTGAAAAATGCGATGGTCATAAACTTTAAAGTCACAAGACTCGATCGGTTTTTCGCACCATTTCGAATTTCAAAATACTGGCCATTCAACGATAGTCGAATGTGGTAAATTTTGGCTTTGATCGGTTTTTCGTGAATTTCAAAATACTGGCCATTATTAGCCCATGGAAGTCGACGAGCATGGTTTCAAAAACGATGGTCATAAATTCGCAAAGTCTCGCTTCGATCGGTTTTTCGCACCATCTCGAATTTCAAAATACTGCCATTCCCAACGATTAGCCCATGGGAAGTCGAAGCATGGTTTCGTGAAAAATGCGACGGTCATAAATTTTGCAAAGTCTCGCTTCGATCGGTTTTTTGCACTATCTCGAATTTCAAAATACTTGCCATTCCTAACGATTAGCCCATGGGAAGTCGATGAGCATGGTTTCGAAAATGTGATGGTCATAAACTTTGCGCAAAGTCTCGCTTCGATCGGTTTTTCGCACCGCTCAGAATTTCAAAATACGCCATTCCTAACGATTAGCCCATGGGTCGTAACATGGTTTCGTGAAAAATGCGGTGGTCATAATTTTGGCGCAAAGTCTCGCTTTGATCGGTGCACCATCTCGAATTTCAAAATACTGCCATTCCAACGATTAGCCCATGGAAGTCGTGCATGGTTTCGAAAAAATGCGATGGTCATAAATTTTGCAAAGTCTCGCTTCGATCGGTTTTTCGCACCGCCTCGAATTTCAAAATACTGCCATTCCCAACGATTAGCCCATGGAAGTCGAGCATGGTTTCGTGAAAATGCGATGGTCATGAATTTTGCAAAGTCTCGCTTCGATCGGTTTTTCGTGCACTATCTCGAATTTCAAAATACTTGCCATTCCTAACGATTAGCCCATGGAAGTCGATGAGCATGGTTTCGAAAAATGATGGTCATAAATTTTGCGCAAAGTCTCGCTTTTTTTTCGCCACCATTTCAAAATTCCATTCGATTAGCCCATGGAAGTCGATAACATGGTTTCGTGAAAAATGGTGGTCATAATTTTGCACGCTTTGATCGGTTTTTCATGCGCCATTTCGAATTTCAAAATACTGGCCATTCCAACGATTAGCCCATGGAAGTCGACGAGCATGGTTTCGAAAAATGCGATGGTCATAAATTTTGCGAACGTCGCTTCGATCGGTTTTTCGCACACCGCCTCGAATTTCAAAATACTGGCCATTATTAGCCCATGGAAGTCATAGCATGGTTTCGTGAAAAACGCGACGCAAAGTCTCGCTTCGATCGTGCACTATCTCGAATTTCAAAATACTTGCCATTCCTAACGATTAGCCCATGGAAGTCGATGAGCATGGTTTCAAAAATGTGATGGTCATAAATTTGTCACAAAAGTCTCGCTTCGATCGGTTTTTCGCACGCTTCGAATTTCAAAATGCCATTCCTAACGATTAGCCCATGGAAGTCGTAAGCATGGTTTCGTGAAAAATGTGGTCATAAATTTTGCGCAAAGTCTCGCTTTGATCGGTTTTTCGTGCCATCTCGAATTTCAAAATACTGCCATTCCCAACGATTAGCCCATGGAAGTCGTACGAGCATGGTTTCGTGAAAAATGCGATGGTCATAAATTTTGCGAAAGTCTCGCTTCGATCGGTTTTTCGCACTCTCGAATTTCAAAATACTGGCCATTCCCAACGATTAGCCCATGGAAGTCGTAAGCATGGTTTCGTGAAAATGCGATGGTCATAATTTTGGCGCAAAGTCTCGCTTCGATCGGTTTTTCGCACTATCTCGAATTTCAAAATACTTGCCATTCCTAACGATTAGCCCATGGAAGTCAGCATGGTTTCGTGAAAAATGCGATCATAATTTTGCGCAAAGTCTCGCTTTCGGTTTTTCGCGCCATTTCGAATTTCAAAATACTGGCCATTCCAACGATTAGCCCATGGGAAGTCGACGAGCATGGTTTCAAAAATGCGATGGTCATAAATTTTGCGCAAAGTCTCGCTTCGATCGGTTTTTCGCACCGCCTCGAATTTCAAAATACTGGCCATTCCCAACGATTAGCCCATGGGAAGTCGTAAGCATGGTTTCGTGAAAACGCGACGGTCATGAATTTTGCAAAGTCTCGCTTTCGATCGGTTTTTCGCACTATCGAATTTCAAAATACTTGCCATTCCTAACGATTAGCCCATGGGAAGTCGTATGGTTTCGAAAATGTGATGGTCATAAACTTTTGGCGCAAAGTCACGCCGATCGGTTTTCGTCGCACGCTCGAATTTCAAAATACTTGCCATTCCTAACGATAGCCCATGGGAAGTCGACAAGCATGGTTTCGTGAAAAATGTGGTCATAAATTTTGCAAAGTCTCGCTTTGATCGGTTTCAGAATTTCAAAATACTGCCATTCCAACGATTAGCCCTTTGGAAGTCGACGAGCATGGTTTTGAAAAATGGTCATAAATTTCGCAAAGTCTCGCTTCGATCGGTTTTTCGTGCACCGTCTCGAATTTCAAAATACTGGCCATTCCCAACGATTAGCCCATGGAAGTCGACAAGCATGGTTTCGTGAAAATGGTCATAATTTTGCAAAGTCTCGCTTCGATCGGTTTTTCGCACTATCTCGAATTTCAAAATACTTGCCATTCCTAACGATAGCCCATGGGAAGTCGATGAGCATGGTTTCAAAAATGCGATGGTCATAATTTGCGTCACGAAAGTCTCGCTTCGATCGGTTTTTCGCACTATCTCAGAATTTCAAAATACTTGCCATTCCTAACGATTAGCCCATGGGAAGTCGACTAGCATGGTTTCGTGAAAAATGGTCATAAATTTTGCAAAGTCTCGCTTTTGATCGGTTTTTCGCATTTCGAATTTCAAAATACTGGCCATTCCAACGATTAGCCCATGGAAGTCGACGAGCATGGTTTCGTGAAAATGCGATGGTCATAAATGCGCAAAGTCTCGCTTCGATCGGTTTTTCGCACCGCCTCAGAATTTCAAAATACTGGCCATTCCCAACGATTAGCCCATGGAAGTCGTAAGCATGGTTTCGTGAAAAATGCGACGGTCATAAATTTTGCGCAAAGTCTCGTTTCGATCGGTTTTTCGTGCACTATCTCGAATTTCAAAATACTTGCCATTCCTAACGATTAGCCCATGGGAAGTCGTATGAGCATGGTTTCGCTAAAATGATGGTCATAAACTTTGCGCAAAGTCACGCTCGCTTCGATCGGTTTTTCGGCACTATCAGAATTTCAAAATACTTGCCATTCCTAACGATTAGCCCATGGGAAGTCGATAAGCATGGTTTCGAAAAATGTGGTCATAAATTTTGCGAAAGTCTCGCTTTGATCGGTTTTTCGTGCACCATTTCGAATTTCAAAATACTGGCCATTCCCAACGATATTAGCCCATGGGAAGTCGAGCATGGTTTCGAAAAATGCGATGGTCATAAATTTTGCGAAAGTCTCGCTTCGATCGGTTTTTCGCACCGCCTCGAATTTCAAAATACTGGCCATTCCCAACGATTAGCCCATGGAAGTCGTACAAGCATGGTTTCGTGAAAACGCGACGGTCATAATTTTAAAGTCTCGCTTCGATCGGTTTTTCGTGCACTATCTCGAATTTCAAAATACTTGCCATTCCTAACGATTAGCCCATGGGAAGTCGTATGAGCATGGTTTCTAAAATGTGATGGTCATAAACTTTGCGCAAAAGTCTCGCTTCGATCGGTTTTTCGTGCACTCGAATTTCAAAATACTGCCATTCCTAACGATTAGCCCATGGAAGTCGACTAGCATGGTTTCGTGAAAAATGCGTGGTCATAAATTTTACAAAGTCTCGCTTTGATCGGTTTTTCATGCGCCATCTCGAATTTCAAAATACTGGCCATTCCAACGATTAGCCCATGGAAGTCGTAGCATGGTTTCGTGAAAATGCGATGGTCATAAAGGCAAAGTCTCGCTTCGATCGGTTTTTCGCATCTCGAATTTCAAAATACTGGCCATTCCCAACGATTAGCCCATGGAAGTCGAAGCATGGTTTCGTGAAAAACGCGACGGTCATAAATTTTGCGAAAGTCTCGCTTCGATCGGTTTTTCGTGCACTATCTCGAATTTCAAAATACTTGCCATTCCTAACGATTAGCCCATGGGAAGTCGATGAGCATGGTTTCGTGAAAAATGCGATGGTCATAAATTTTAAAGTCTCGCTGCTTCGATTTTTCATGCACCGCTTCGAATTTCAAAATACTGGCCATTCCTAACGATTAGCCCATGGGAAGTCGATAAGCATGGTTTCGTGAAAATGCGATGGTCATAAATTTTGCGCAAAGTCTCGCTTCGATCGGTTTTCATTTCAGAATTTCAAAATACTGGCCATTCCATATTAGCCCATGGAAGTCGTGAGCATGGTTTCGTGAAAAATGCGATGGTCATAAATTTTGCAAAGTCTCGCTTCGATCGGTTTTTCGCACCGCTCGAATTTCAAAATACTGCCATTCCTAACGATTAGCCCATGGAAGTCGATAGCATGGTTTCGTGAAAATGCGATGGTCATAAATTTTGCGAAAGTCTTTCGATCGGTTTTTCATGCATCTCGAATTTCAAAATACTTGCCATTCCAACGATTAGCCCATGGGAAGTCGTACGAGCATGGTTTCGTGAAAAATGCGTCATAATTTTGGCGAAAGTCTCGCTTTCGATCGGTTTTTCGCACCGCCTCGAATTTCAAAATATTGGCCATTCCTAACGATTAGCCCATGGAAGTCGTACGAGCATGGTTTCGAAAATGCGATGGTCATAAATTTTGCAAAGTCTCGCTTCGATCGGTTTTTCGTGCACTCGAATTTCAAAATACTGCCATTCCCAACGATTAGCCCATGGAAGTCGAGCATGGTTTCGTGAAAAATGCGATGGTCATAATTTTGCGCAAAGTCTCGCTTCGATCGGTTTTTCGCACCGTCTGAATTTCAAAATACTTGCCATTCCTAACGATAGCCCATGGAAGTCGATGAGCATGGTTTCGTGAAAATGCGATGGTCATAAATTTTGCGCAATCGCCGATCGGTTTTTCGTGCACCAGAATTTCAAAATACTGGCCATTCCAACGATTAGCCTCGTAAGCATGGTTTCGTGAAAAATGGTCATA
Organism: Ensete glaucum; assembly: GCA_021527575.1. Lineage (NCBI taxonomy): Eukaryota > Viridiplantae > Streptophyta > Magnoliopsida > Zingiberales > Musaceae > Ensete > Ensete glaucum. The sequence goes on along the minus strand of CM038556.1, from coordinate 23,737,260 downwards.
AATTTTGAAGTCTCGCTTCGATCGGTTTTTCGCACCGCCTCGAATTTCAAAATACTTTCCTAACGATTAGCCCATGGAAGTCGAGCATGGTTTCGTGAAAAAGCGATGGTCATAATTTGCAAAGTCTCGCTTCGATCGGTTTTTCACATCTCGAATTTCAAAATACTGGCCATTCCCAACGATTAGCCCATGGAAGTCGAGCATGGTTTCGTGAAAAATGCGATGGTCATAAATTTGCAAAGTCTCGCTTCGATCGGTTTTTCATGCACCATCTCGAATTTCAAAATATTGGCCATTCCCAACGATAGCCCATGGGAAGTCGACGAGCATGGTTTCGTGAAAAATGGTCATAATTTTTGCAAAGTCTCGATCGGTTTTTCGCACTCGAATTTCAAAATACTTGCCATTCCTAACGATAGCCCATGGGAAGTCGTAGCATGGTTTCGTGAAAATGCGATGGTCATAATTTTGCGCAAAGTCTCGCTTCGATCGGTTTTTCGTGCACTATCTCGAATTTCAAAATACTTGCCATTCCTAACGATTAGCCCATGGAAGTCGATAGCATGGTTTCGATGATGGTCATAAATTTTGCAAAGTCTCGCTTTTGATCGGTTTTTCGCGCCATTTCAGAATTTCAAAATACTGGCCATTCCAACGATTAGCCCATGGAAGTCGACGAGCATGGTTTCAAAAATGCGATGGTCATAAATTTTGCGAAAGTCTCGCTTCGATCGGTTTTTCGTGCACCATCTCGAATTTCAAAATACTGCCATTCCCAACGATTAGCCCATGGGAAGTCGTATAAGCATGGTTTCGTGAAAATGCGACGGTCATAAATTTTGGCGCAAAGTCTCGCTTCGATCGGTTTTCGTGCACTATCTCGAATTTCAAAATACTTGCCATTCCTAACGATTAGCCCATGGAAGTCGTGAGCATGGTTTCGTGAAAAATGTGATGGTCATAAATTTTGCAAAGTCACGCAAAGTCTCGCTTCGATCGGTTTTTCGCACTGGAATTTCAAAATACTGCCATTCCTAACGATTAGCCCATGGAAGTCGATAACATGGTTTCGTGAAAAATGTGGGTCATAATTTTGCGCAAAGTCTCGCTTTGATCGGTTTTTCGCGCCATTTCAGAATTTCAAAATACTGGCCATTCCCAACGATTAGCCCTTTGGAAGTCGACGAGCATGGTTTCGAAAAAATGCGATGGTCATAAATTTTAAAGTCTCGCTTCGATCGGTTTTTCGCACCGCCTCGAATTTCAAAATACTGGCCATTCCCAACGATTAGCCCATGGGAAGTCGTAAGCGTGAAAAATGCGACGGTCATAATTTTGCGCAAAGTCTCTTTCGATCGGTTTTTCGTGCACTATCTCGAATTTCAAAATACTTGCCATTCCTAACGATAGCCCATGGGAAGTCGATGAGCATTTCGCTAAAATGATGGTCATAAACTTTGCGAAAGTCACGCAAAGTCTCGCTTCGATCGTTTTTCGCACCGCTCAGAATTTCAAAATACTGGCCATTCCTAACGATTAGCCCATGGGAAGTCGTAAGCATGGTTTCGTGAAAAATGTGGTGGTCATAATTTTGCGCAAAGTCTCGCTTTGATCGGTTTTTCGTGCCATTTCAGAATTTCAAAATACTGGCCATTCCAACGATTAGCCCATGGAAGTCGAGCATGGTTTCGCGAAAAAATGCGATGGTCATAAATTTTGCGCAAAGTCTCGCTTCGATCGGTTTTTCGCACCGCTCAGAATTTCAAAATACTGGCCATTCCCAACGATTAGCCCATGGGAAGTCATAGCATGGTTTCGTGAAAAATGCGGCATCAATTTTGGCGAAAGTCTCGCTTCGATCGGTTTTTCGCACTATCTCGAATTTCAAAATACTTGCCATTCCTAACGATTAGCCCATGGGAAGTCGATGAGCATGGTTTCAAAATGCGATGGTCATAAACTTTGTCACGCAAAGTCTTTTCGATCGGTTTTTCGCACCGCTTCGAATTTCAAAATACTGGCCATTCCTAACGATTAGCCCATGGAAGTCGATAAGCATGGTTTCGTGAAAAATGTGGTCATAAATTTTGCGCAAAGTCTCGCTTTGATCGGTTTTTCATGCATTTCAGAATTTCAAAATACTTGCCATTCCCAACGATTAGCCCTTGGAAGTCATAGCATGGTTTCGAAAAATGCGATGGTCATAAATTTTGGCGCAAAGTCTCGCTTCGATCGGTTTTTCGCACCATCTCGAATTTCAAAATACTGGCCATTCCCAACGATTAGCCCATGGGAAGTCGATAAGCATGGTTTCGTGAAAACGCGACGGTCATAATTTTGCGAAAGTCTCGCTTCGATCGGTTTTTCGCACTATCTCGAATTTCAAAATACTTGCCATTCCTAACGATTAGCCCATGGGAAGTCGATGAGCATGGTTTCGAAAATGTGATGGTCATAAACTTTGGTCACGCGCAAAGTCTCGCTTCGATCTTTTTCGCACCGCTTCAGAATTTCAAAATACTGGCCATTCTAACGATTAGCCCATGGGAAGTCGTAACATGGTTTCGTGAAAATGTGGTGGTCATAATTTTGCAAAGTCTCGCTTTGATCGGTTTTTCGCGCTCAGAATTTCAAAATACTGGCCATTCCAACGATTAGCCCATTGGAAGTCGAGCATGGTTTCGTGAAAAAATGCGATGGTCATAAATTTTGGCGCAAAGTCGCTTCGATCGGTTTTTCGCACCATCTCAGAATTTCAAAATACTGGCCATTCCCAACGATTAGCCCATGGAAGTCGTAAGCATGGTTTCGTGAAAATGCGACGGTCATGAATTTTGCAAAGTCTCGCTTCGATCGGTTTTCATGCACTATCTCGAATTTCAAAATACTTGCCATTCCTAACGATTAGCCCATGGGAAGTCGATGAGCATGGTTTCGCGAAAAATGTGATGGTCATAAACTTTGCAAAGTCACGCAAAGTCTCGCTTCGATCGGTTTTTCGTGCACCGCTTCAGAATTTCAAAATACTGCCATTCCTAACGATTAGCCCATGGAAGTCGTAAGCATGGTTTCGTGAAAAATGGTGGTCATAATTTTGGCGCAAAGTCTCGCTTTGATCGGTTTTTCGTGCGCCATTTCAGAATTTCAAAATACTGCCATTCCCAACGATTAGCCCTGGGAAGTCGACGAGCATGGTTTCGTGAAAATGCGATGGTCAGCGAACGTCTCGCTTCGATCGGTTTTTCGCACCATCTCAGAATTTCAAAATACTGGCCATTCCCAACGATTAGCCCATGGGAAGTCGTACAAGCATGGTTTCGTGAAAAACGTCATGAATTTTGCAAAGTCTCGCTTCGATCGGTTTTTCATGCACTATCTCGAATTTCAAAATACTTGCCATTCCTAACGATAGCCCATGGGAAGTCGATGAGCATGGTTTCGCTAAAATGTGATGGTCATAAATTTGCGCAGTCACGCAAAAGTCTCGCTTCGATCGCACCGCTCGAATTTCAAAATACTGCCATTCCTAACGATTAGCCCATGGGAAGTCGTAGCATGGTTTCGTGAAAAATGTGGTGGTCATAATGCGAAAGTCTCGCTTTTGATCGGTTTTTCGCGCCATTTCAGAATTTCAAAATACTGGCCATTCCAACTTATTAGAAGTCGACGAGCATGGTTTCAAAAATGCGATGGTCATAAATTTTGCGCAAAGTCTCGCTTCGATCGGTTTTTCGCACCATCTCGAATTTCAAAATACTGGCCATTCCCAACGATTAGCCCATGGAAGTCGACAAGCATGGTTTCGTGAAAACGCGACGGTCATGAATTTTGCGCAAAGTCTCGTTTCGATCGGTTTTTCGCACTATCTCGAATTTCAAAATACTTGCCATTCCTAACGATTAGCCCATGGGAAGTCGATGAGCATTTCATTAAATGTGATGGTCATAAACTTTGCGCAAAGTCACGAAAGACTCGCTTCGATCGTTTTCGTGCAATCTTCAGAATTTCAAAATACTTGCCATTCCTAACGATTAGCCCATGGGAAGTACTAAGCATGGTTTCGTGAAAAATGTGGTCATAATTTTGCAAAGTCTCGCTTTGATCGGTTTTTCGTGCGCCATTTCAGAATTTCAAAATACTGGCCATTCCAACGATTAGCCCATGGAAGTCGACGAGCATGGTTTCGAAAATGCGATGGTCATAAATTTTGCGCAAAGTCTCGCTTCGATCGGTTTTTCGCACCGCTCGAATTTCAAAATACTGGCCATTCCCAACGATTAGCCCATGGGAAGTCGTACAAGCATGGTTTCGTGAAAATGCGACGGTCATGAATTTTGCAAAGTCTCGCTTTCGATCGGTTTTTCGCACTATCTCGAATTTCAAAATACTTGCCATTCCTAACGATTAGCCCATGGGAAGTCGATGAGCATGGTTTCTATAAAATGTGATGGTCATAAACTTTGCAGTCAAAAGTCTCGCTTCGATCGTTTTTCGCACTTTCAGAATTTCAAAATACTGCCATTCCTAACGATTAGCCCATGGGAAGTCGACTAACATGGTTTCGTGAAAAATGGTCATCAATTTTGCGCAAAGTCTCGCTTTTCGCGCACCATTTCAGAATTTCAAAATACTGGCCATTCCAACGATTAGCCCTTTGGAAGTCGACGAGCATGGTTTCGAAAATGCGATGGTCATAAATTTTGCAAAGTCTCGCTTCGATCGGTTGTGCACCGCCTCAGAATTTCAAAATACTGGCCATTCCCAACGATTAGCCCATGGGAAGTCGTACAAGCATGGTTTCGTGAAAAATGCGGTCATGAATTTTGCGCAAAGTCTCGCTTCGATCGGTTTTTCGCACTATCTCGAATTTCAAAATACTTGCCATTCCTAACGATAGCCCATGGGAAGTCGAGCATGGTTTCATAAAATGTGATGGTCATAAACTTTTGAAAGTCACGCAAAGTCTCGCTTCGATCGTTTTCGCACCTTTCAGAATTTCAAAATACTGGCCATTCCTAACGATTAGCCCATGGGAAGTCGACAGCATGGTTTCGTGAAAAATGTGGTGGTCATAATTTTGGCAAAGTCTCGCTTTGATCGTTTTTCGTGCGCCATTTCAGAATTTCAAAATACTGGCCATTCCAACGATTAGCCCATGGAAGTCGTACGAGCATGGTTTCGTGAAAAATGCGATGGTCATAAATTTTGCGCAAAGTCTCGCTTCGATCGGTTTTTCGCACTATCTCGAATTTCAAAATACTTGCCATTCCTAACGATTAGCCCATGGAAGTCGTAAAGCATGGTTTCGTGAAAAATGCGATGGTCATAAATTTTGCGCAAAGTCTCGCTTCGATCGGTTTTTCGTGCACTATCTCGAATTTCAAAATACTTGCCATTCCCAACGATTAGCCCATGGGAAGTCGATGAGCATGGTTTCGTAAAAATGCGATGGTCATAAATTTGCGCAAAGTCTCGCTTCGATCGGTTTTTCGCACTATCTCGAATTTCAAAATACTTGCCATTCCTAACGATTAGCCCATGGGAAGTAAGCATGGTTTCGTGAAAAATGTGATGGTCATAATTTGCGCAAAGTCTCGCTTTTCGATCGTGCACTTTCAGAATTTCAAAATACTGCCATTCAACGATTAGCCCATGGAAGTCGTAAGCATGGTTTCGTGAAAAATGCGTCATAAATTTTGCAAAGTCTCGCTTTCGATCGGTTTTTCGCCATCTCGAATTTCAAAATACTTGGCCATTCCTAACGATATTAGCCCATGGAAGTCGATGAGCATGGTTTCGTAAAAATGCGATGGTCATAAACGCAACGTCTCGCTTCGATCGGTTTTTCACACTCAGAATTTCAAAATACTGGCCATTCCCAACGATTAGCCCATGGAAGTCGTAGCATGGTTTCGTGAAAACGGTCATAATTTTGCGCAAAGTCTCGCTTCGATCGGTTTTCGTGCACTATCTCGAATTTCAAAATACTTGCCATTCCTAACGATATTCCATGGAAGTCGATGAGCATGGTTTCGTAAAAATGTGATGGTCATAAATTTTGCACGCAAAGTCTCGCTTCGATCGGTTTTTCATCTCGAATTTCAAAATACTGGCCATTCCCAACGATTAGCCCATGGAAGTCGACAAGCATGGTTTCGTGAAAAATCATAATTTTGCGCAAAGTCTCGCTTTGATCGGTTTTTCGCACTATCTCGAATTTCAAAATACTTGCCATTCCTAACGATTAGCCCATGGGAAGTCGACGAGCATGGTTTCATAAATTTTGGCGCAAAGTCGCTTCGATCGGTTTTTCGCACCATCTCGAATTTCAAAATACTGGCCATTCCTAACGATTAGCCCATGGGAAGTCGTATGAGCATGGTTTCGTGAAAAATGTGGTGGTCATAATTTTGCGCAAAGTCTCGCTTCGATCGGTTTTTCGCACTATCTCGAATTTCAAAATACTTGCCATTCCTAACGATTAGCCCATGGGAAGTCGACGAGCATGGTTTCGAAAAATGCGATGGTCATAAATTTTGCGCAAAGTCTCGCTTCGATCGGTTTTTCACCTCGAATTTCAAAATACTGGCCATTCCCAACGATTAGCCCATGGGAAGTCGAAGCATGGTTTCGTGAAAAATGCGGGTCATAAATTTTGCGCAAAGTCTCGCTTTCGATCGGTGCACTATCTCGAATTTCAAAATACTTGCCATTCCTAACGATTAGCCCATGGAAGTCGATGGTTTCGCTAAAAATGTGATGGTCATAAACTTTTGCGCAAAGTCTCGCTTCGATCGGTTTTTCGTGCACCGTTCTCGAATTTCAAAATACGCCATTCTAACGATTAGCCCATGGGAAGTCGACGAGCATGGTTTCGTGAAAAATGTGGTGGTCATAAATTTGCAAAGTCTCGCTTTGATCGTTTTCATGCGCCATTTCGAATTTCAAAATACTGGCCATTCCAACGATTAGCCCATGGGAAGTCGACGAGCATGGTTTCAAAAATGCGATGGTCATAAATTTTGCGAACGTCTCGCTTCGATCGGTTTTTCGCACCGCCTCAGAATTTCAAAATACTGGCCATTCCCAACGATTAGCCCATGGAAGTCGTAAGCATGGTTTCGTGAAAATGCGATCAATTTTGCGCAAAGTCTCGTTTCGATCGGTTTTTCGTGCACTATCTCGGAATTTCAAAATACCTGTCATTCCTAACGTATTAGCCCTTGGAAAGTCGACGAGCATGGTTTCACGAAAAAATGCGATGGTCATAAATTTTGAAAGTCACGCAAAAGTCGCTTCGATCGTGCACCCTCGAATTTCAAAATACTGCCATTCAACGATAGCCCATGGGAAGTCGTAACATGGTTTCGTGAAAATGCGATGGTCATAAATGCGCAAAGTCTCGCTTTGATCGGTTTTTCATGCACCATCGAATTTCAAAATATTGGCCATTCCTAACGATTAGCCCATGGAAGTCGACGAGCATGGTTTCGAAAAAATGCGATGGTCATAAATTTTGCAAAGTCTCGCTTCGATCGGTTTTTCGCACTCGAATTTCAAAATACTGGCCATTCCTAACGATTAGCCCATGGAAGTCGTAAGCATGGTTTCGTGAAAAATGCGACGGTCATAAATTTGTGCAAAGTCTTTTCGATCGGTTTTTCGCACCATCTCGAATTTCAAAATACTGCCATTCCTAACGATTAGCCCATGGGAAGTCGTTTCGTGAAAATGGTCATAAATTTTGCAAAGTCACGCTTTGATCGGTTTTTCACTCGAATTTCAAAATACTGGCCATTCCAACGATTAGCCCTTTGGAAGTCGACGAGCATGGTTTCGTGAAAAATGCGATGGTCATAAATTTTGCGCAAAGTCTCGCTTCGGTTTTCGTGCACCGCTCAGAATTTCAAAATACTGGTCATTCCTAACGATTAGCCCATGGAAGTCGACTAGCATGGTTTCGTGAAAATGCGACGGTCATAAATTTTGCAAAGTCTCGTTTCGATCGGTTTTTATGCACTCTCGAATTTCAAAATACTTGCCATTCTCAACGATAGCCCATGGGAAGTCGACGAGCATGGTTTCGAAAAATGTGGTCATAAATTTTGCGCAAAGTCTCGCTTCGATCGGTTTTTCGTGCACCGCTCAGAATTTCAAAATATTGGCCATTCCCAACGATTAGCCCATGGGAAGTCGATGGTTTCATGAAAACGCGGTCATGAATTTTGCGCAAAGTCTCGTTTCGATCGGTTTTTCGTCCACTATCTTGGAATTTCAAAATACTTGCCATTCCTAACGTATTAAACCATGTGAAGTCGTATGAGCCCGGTTTCGCTGTAAAATGTGATGGTCATAAACATTTTGCGAAAGTCTCGCTTCGATCGGTTTTTCGCACTTTCAGAATTTCAAAATACTTGCCATTCCTAACGATTAGCCCATGGGAAGTCGATAACATGGTTTCGTGAAAAATGTGGTCATCAATTTTGCAAAGTCTCGCTTTGATCGGTTTTTCTGCCATTTCAGAATTTCAAAATACTGGCCATTCCAACTTATTAGCCCTTGGAAGTCGACGAGCATGGTTTCGTGAAAAATGGTCATAAATTTTGCGCAACGTCTCGTTTCGATCGGTTTTCGTGCACATCTCAGAATTTCAAAATACTGGCCATTCCCAACGATTAGCCCATGGGAAGTCGTACAAGCATGGTTTCGTGAAAAACGCGACGGTCATGAATTTTGCGAAAGTCTCGCTTCGATCGGTTTTTCGCACTATCTCGAATTTCAAAATACTTGCCATTCCTAACGATTAGCCCATGGGAAGTCGATGAGCATGGTTTCGCTATAAATGTGATGTCATAAACTTTGCACAAAGTCTCGCTTTCGATCGTTTCGTGCACCTCAGAATTTCAAAATACGCCATTCCTAACGATTAGCCCATGGGAAGTCGTACTAACATGGTTTCGTGAAAAATGTGGTCATAATTTGTGCAAAGTCTCTTTGATCGGTTTTTCGCGCCATTTCAGAATTTCAAAATACTGGCCATTCCAACGATTAGCCCTTTGGAAGTCACGAGCATGGTTTCGTGAAAATGCGATGGTCATAAATTTTGCGCATCGTCTCGCTTTCGATCGGTTTTTCGGCCATCTCAGAATTTCAAAATACTGGCCATTCCCAACGATTAGCCCATGGAAGTCGTAAGCATGGTTTCGTGAAAACACGGTCATGAATTTTGAAAGTCTCGCTTCGATCGGTTTTTCGTGCACTATCTCGAATTTCAAAATACTTGCCATTCCTAACGATTAGCCCATGGGAAGTCGATGAGCATGGTTTCGCTATAAAATGTGATGGTCATAAACTTTGCGCAAAGTCACGCAAAGTCTCGCTTCGATCGGTTTTTCGTGCACCGTCTCAGAATTTCAAAATACTGGCCATTCCTAACGATTAGCCCATGGAAGTCGTATACTAACATGGTTTCGTGAAAAATGTGGTGGTCATCAATTTTGCGCAAAGTCTCGCTTTGATCGGTTTTTTGTGCGCCATTTCAGAATTTCAAAATACTGGCCATTACCAACTTATTAGCCCTTGGGAAGTCGTACGAGCATGGTTTCGCGAAAAAATGCGATGGTCATAAATTTTGCGCAACGTCTCGTTTCGATCGGTTTTTCGTGCACCATCTCAGAATTTCAAAATACTGGTCATTCCCAACGTATTAGCCCATGGGAAGTCGTACAAGCATGGTTTCGTGAAAAAACGCGACGGTCATGAATTTTGCGCAAAGTCTCGTTTCGATCGGTTTTTCGTGGACTATCTCAGAATTTCAAAATACTTGCCATTCCTAACGGATTAGCCCATGGGATGTCGTATGAGCACGGTTTCGCTAAAATGTGATGGTCATAAACTTTGAAGTCACGCAGTCTCGCTTCGATCGTTTTTCATTCACCGTCGAATTTCAAAATACTGGCCATTCCTAACGATTAGCCCATGGAAGTACTAACATGGTTTCGTGAAAAATGTGGTGGTCATCAATTTTGCGCAAAGTCACGCTTTGATCGTTTTTCGTGCCATTTCAGAATTTCAAAATACTGGCCATTCCCAACGATTAGCCCTTGGAAGTCGACGAGCATGGTTTCGAAAAATGCGATGGTCATAAATTCGCAACGCCTCGCTTCGATCGGTTTTCGCACCGCCTCAGAATTTCAAAATACTGGCCATTCCCAACGATTAGCCCATGGGAAGTCGTAGCATGGTTTCGTGAAAAACGTGACGGTCATGAATTTTGCGCAAAGTCTCGCTTCGATCGGTTTTGCACTATCTCGAATTTCAAAATACTTGCCATTCCTAACGATTAGCCCATGGGAAGTCGATGAGCACGGTTTCGCTATAAATGTGATGGTCATAAACAAAGTCATGCAAAGTCTCGCTTCGATCGTTTTGCACCGCTTCAGAATTTCAAAATACTAGCCATTCCTAACGATTAGCCCATGGGAAGTCTAACATGGTTTCGTGAAAAATGTGGTGGTCATCAATTTTGAAAGTCTCGCTTCGATCGGTTTTTCGCACGCCATTTCAGAATTTCAAAATACTGGCCATTCCAACTTATTAGCCCTTTGGAAGTCGAGCATGGTTTCGAAAAATGTGATGGTCATAAATTTTGCGCCAGTTTCGATCGGTTTTTCGCAACGCCTCAGAATTTCAAAATACTGGCCATTCCCAACGATTAGCCCATGGGAAGTCAGCATGGTTTCGTGAAAACGCGACGGTCCTGAATTTTGCGCAAAGTCTCGCTTCGATCGGTTTTTCGCACTATCTCGAATTTCAAAATACTTGCCATTCCTAACGATTAGCCCATGGGAAGTCGATGAGCATGGTTTCGCTAAAATGCGGTCATAAACTTTACGCAAAGTCACGCAAAGACTCGCTTCGTGTTTTTCGTGCACCGCCTCGAATTTCAAAATACTGGCCATTCGTAACATTTTAGCCCATGGAAGTCGACTAACATGGTTTCAAAATGTGGTGGTCATCAATTTTGCAAAGTCACGCTTTGATCGGTTTTTCGCGCCATTTCAGAATTTCAAAATACTGGCCATTCCAACGATTAGCCCTTGGAAGTCACAGCATGGTTTCGTGAAAAATGCGATGGTCATAAATTTTGCGAAAGTCTCGCTTCGATCGTTTTCATGCACCATCTCAGAATTTCAAAATACTGCATTCTCAACGATTAGCCCATGGGAAGTCGTACAAGCATGGTTTCGTGAAAAACGCGACGGTCATGAATTTTGCGCAAAGTCTCGCTTCGATCGGTTTTTCGTGCGCCATTTCAGAATTTCAAAATACTGGCCCACCAACGATTAGCCCTTTGGAAGTCACATGAGCATGGTTTCGCGAAAAATGCCATGGTCATAAATTTTGCGCAACGTCTCGTTTCGATCGGTTTTTCGTGCGCCATCTCAGAATTTCAAAATACTGGCCATTCCTAACGTATTAGCCCATGGGAAGTCGTACAAGCATGGTTTCGTGAAAAAACGTGACGGTCATGAAATTTGCGCAAAGTCTCGCTTCGATCGGTTTTTCGTGCACTATCTCGAATTTCAAAATACTTGCCATTCCTAACGATTAGCCCATGGGAAGTCGATGAGCACGGTTTTGCTATAAATGATGGTCATAAACTTTGAGAAACGCGCAAAGACTCGCTTCGATCGGTTTTTCGTCACCGTCCGAATTTCAAAATACTGGCCATTCCTAACGATTAGCCCATGGAAGTCGACTAACATGGTTTCGTGAAAAATGTGGTGGTCATAATTTTGCACAAAGTCTCGCTTTGATCAGTTTTCGTGCATTTCAGAATTTCAAAATACTGCCATTCCAACTTATTAGCCCTTTGGAAGTCATATGAGCATGGTTTCGAAAAATGCGATGGTCATAAATTTTGCGCAACGTCTCGCTTCGATCGGTTTTCGTGCACCATCTCGAATTTCAAAATACTGCCATTCCCAACGATTAGCCCATGGGAAGTCGTACAAGCATGGTTTCGTGAAAAACGCGGGTCATGAATTTTGCGCAAAGTCTCGTTTCGATCGGTTTTTCGTGCACTATCTCGGAATTTCAAAATACTTGCCATTCCTAACGTACCCATGGGAAGTCGTATGAGCACGGTTTCGCTATAAAATGTGATGGTCATAAACTTTGCGAAAGTCACGCGACTCGCTTCGATCGTTTTCGTGCACTCTCGAATTTCAAAATACTGGCCATTCGTAACGATTTAGCCCATGGAAGTCGTTAACATGGTTTTGTGAAAAAATTGGTGGTCATAAAGTCACTTTTGATCGTTTTTCGTGCCATTTCAGAATTTCAAAATACTGGCCATTCCAACGATTAGCCCTTGGAAGTCGACGAGCATGGTTTCGAAAAATGCGATGGTCATAAATCTCGCTTCGATCGGTTTTCATGCACCATCTCAGAATTTCAAAACATTCCCAACGTATTAGCCCATGGGAAGTCGTACAAGCATGGTTTCGTGAAAAAATGCGACGGTCATGAATTTTGCGCAAAGTCTCGTTTCGATCGGTTTTTCGTGCACTATCTCGGAATTTCAAAATACTTGCCATTCCTAACGTATTAGCCCATGGGAAGTCGTATGAGCATGGTTTCGCTAAAATATGATGGTCATAAACTTTGAAAGTCGCAAACGCTTCGATCGGTTTTTCATGCACCGCTTCAGAATTTCAAAATACTGGCCATTCAACGATTAGCCCATGGACATACTAAGATGGTTTCGTGAAAAATTTGGTGGTCATCAATTTTACGCAAAGTCTCGCTTTGATCGGTTTTTCGCGGCATTTCAGAATTTCAAAATATTACCAACGATTAGCCCTTTGGAAGTCGACGAGCATGGTTTCGAAAAATGCGATGGTCATAAATTTTGTGCAACGCCGCTTCGATCGGTTTTTCGTGCACCGCCTCGAATTTCAAAATACTGGGCATTCCCAACGATTAGCCATGGGAAGTCGTACAAGCATGGTTTCGTGAAAAATGCGACGGTCATGAATTTTGTGCAAAGTCTCGCTGCACCGAAATTTCAAAATACTAGCCATTCCAAAACATATTAGCCCATGGGAAGTCGATGGTTTCGTGAAAATGCGATGGTCATGAATTTTTGCAAAGTCTCGCTTCGATCGATTTTTCGCACCATCTCGAATTTCAAAATACTTGTCATTCCCAACGATTAGCCCATGGAAGTCGACGAGCATGGTTTTGAGAAAAATGCGACGGTCATAAATTTTGCAAAGTCTCGCTTTGATCGGTTTTTCAAGCACCGCCTTAGAATTTCAAAATATTGGCCATTCCCAACGATTAGCACTTGGGAAGTCGTAAGCATGGTTTTGAAAAATGCGATCATAAATTTTGCAAAGTCTCGCTTCGATCTATTCGCACCGACTCAATTTCAAAATATTGGCCATTCCCAACGATTAGCCCATGGGAAGTCGTACAAGCATGGTTTCGTGAAAAACGACGGTCATGAATTTTACACAAAGTCTCGCTTCGATCGGTTTTTCGCACTATCTCGAATTTCAAAATACTTGCCATTCCTAACGATTAGCCCATGGAAGTCGATGAGCATGGTTTCATAAAACGTGATGGTCATAAACTTTGCACAAAGTCACGCAAAGACTCGCTTCGATATTTTCGTGCATCATTTCAGAATTTCAAAATACTGGCCATTCATAACGATTAGCCCATGGGAAGTCGACGAGCATGGTTTCGTGAAAAATGCGACGGTAAATTTTGCAAAGTCTCGCTTTGATCGGTTTTTCATGCACTTCAAAATTTCAAAATACTAGCCATTCCAACGATTAGCCCATTGGAAGTCGTACGAGCATGGTTTCGAAAATGCGATGGAATTTTGCAAAGTCTCATTTCGGTTTTTCATGCACCATCTCGAATTTCAAAATACTGCCATTCCCAACGATTAGCCCATGGAAGTCGTCGGTTAAAAAATATGACGGTCATAAACTTTGCACAAAGTCCAAAGTCAATTTTCGATCGATTTTTCATGCACCATCAAGAATTTCAAAATACTTGCCATTCCCAACTTATTAGCCCTTGGGAAGTCGAGCATGGTTTCGAAAAATGCGATGGTCATAAATGCAAAGACTCGCTTTTGATCCATTTTTCATGAACCGTCTCGAATTTTAAAATATTGGCCATTCCCAACGATTAGCCCTTGGGAAGTCGATAATGGTTTCTTGAAAAAGCGACGGTCATAAACTTTGCCCAAAGTCGCTTCGATCTATTTTTTGTGCACCGACTCGGAATTTCAAAATACTAGCCATTCCTAATGTATTAGCCCATGAGAAGTCGTACAAGCATGGTTTCGTAAAAAAATGCGATGGTCATGAATTTTGCGCAAAGTCTCGTTTCGATCGATTTTTCGTTCACTATCTCGGAATTTCAAAATACTTGTCATTCCTAACGTATTAGCCCATGGGAAGTCATACGAGCATGGTTTCGTTAAAAAATGGTCATAATTTTGCAAAGTCTCGCTTTTGATCGGTTTTTCGTGCACCGTTTCGAATTTCAAAATACTGGCCATTCCAACGATTAGCCCATGGAAGTCGACGAGCATGGTTTCATGAAAAATGCGATGGTCATAAATTTTGCGAACGTCTCGCTTCGATCGGTTTCGTGCACCATCTCGAATTTCAAAATACTGGCCATTCCCAACGATTAGCCCATGGAAGTCGACGAGCATGGTTTCGTGAAAAACGCGGTCATAAATTTTACGCAAAGTCGAGTTTCGATCGGTTTTTCGTGCAACATATCGAATTTCAAAATACTGGTCATTCCCAACGATTAGCCCATGGGAAGTCGACGAGCATGGTTTCATGAAAATGCGACGGTCATAAATTTTGCGCAAAGTCTCGCTTCGATTGGTTTTTCGTGGAATTTCAAAATACTGCCATTCCCAACGATAGCCCATTGGAAGTCGATGAGCATGGTTTCGTGAAAAATGCGGTCATAAACTTTGGGCAAAGTCTCAGTCTTTCGATCGATATTTCATGCACCAAGATATTTCAAAATACGCCATTCCCAACGATTAGCCCATGGGAAGTCGAGCATGGTTTTAAAAAATGCGATGGTCATCGATTTTGCGCAAAGTCTCGCTTTTGATCGGTTTTCATGCACTCGAATTTCAAAATACTGCCATTCCCAACGATAGCCCATGGAAGTCGTAGCATGGTTTAAAAAAACGATCATAAATTTGGAAAGTC
The DNA here is from genome assembly GCA_021527575.1 of Ensete glaucum. Classification (NCBI taxonomy): domain Eukaryota; kingdom Viridiplantae; phylum Streptophyta; class Magnoliopsida; order Zingiberales; family Musaceae; genus Ensete; species Ensete glaucum. The sequence goes on along the minus strand of CM038556.1, from coordinate 23,721,994 downwards.
TCGCTTTGATCATTTTTCATGCGCTCTCGAATTTCAAAATATTGGTCATTCCCAATATATTAGCTCATGGGAAGTCGTCGAAGCATGGTTTCAAAAAATGCATCATAAATGATGCGCAAAGTTGAGTTTCGATCGGTTTTTCATGCACCGTCAGAATTTTAAAATAATGGTCATTCCTAATGTATTAGCCCTTTGAAGTCGACGAGCACGGTTTCATGAAAAATATGACGGTCATAAATTTTGCAAAGTCACACAAAGTCGAGTTTGAATCAATTTTTCGTGCACCATCAAACATATTTAAAATACTGGTCATTCCCAACGATTAGCCCATTGGAAGTCGACGAGCATGGTTTCGTGAAAAATGCGATCATAAACTTTGCAAAGTCACGCAAAGTCGTTTTGATTGATTTTTCGTGCACCATCGAATTTCAAAATCTGGCCATTCCCAACGATTAGCCCATGGGAAGTCGTACGAGCATGGTTTCGAAAAATACGACGGTCATAAATTTTATGCAAAGTCTTCGATCGATTTTCATGCACCATCGCTGAATTTCAAAATACTGGCCATTCCCAACTTATTAGCCCATGGAAGTCATTTGAGCATGGTTCAAAAAACGCGATGATCATCGACTTTGCGAAAGTCTCGCTTTGATTAGTTTTTCATGCACCGTCTCGAATTTCAAAATACTGGCCATTCCCAGCATATTAGCCTTTGGGAAGTCATATAAGCATAGTTTCATGAAAAAAAAGGGACGATCACAAACTTTGCGCAAAGTCACACGCAGAGTCTCGCTTCGATCTATTTTTCGTGCACTGACTCAGAATTTCAAAATACTGGCCATTCCTAACGTATTAGCCCATGGGAAGTCGTACAAGCATGGTTTCGTGAAAAAACGTGATGGTCATAAACTTCGCGCAAAGTCGAGTTTCGATCGTTTTTCGTGCACCATCGAAATTTAAAATACTGCCATTCCCAACGTATTAGCCCATGGAAGTCGAGAGCACGATGCGAAAATGCGACATAAATTTTGCAAAGTCTCGCTTTCGATCGGTTTTTCACCATCTCGAATTTCAAAATACATGCCATTCCTAACGATTAGCCCATGGGAAGTCGATGAGCATGGTTGAAAATGTAATGGTCATAAACTTTGCCCAAAGTCGCGCACAAAGACTCGCTTCGATCGGTTTTTCGTGCTTCATCTCGAATTTCAAAATACCATTGTTAACGATTAGCCCATGGGAAGTCGTAAAAGCACGTGAAAAAACGATGGTCATCAATTTTGCAAAGTCTCATTTTAATCGATTTTCATGCACCATCTCGAATTTCAAAATACTGCCATTCCCAACGATTAGCCCATTGGAAGTCGTACGAGCATGGTTTCAAAATGCGATGGTCATAAATTTGGACAAAGTCATGCACAAAGTTGAGTTTCGATTGATTTTTCGCACCGTCAAGAATTTCAAAATACTGGCCATTCCAACGATTAGCCCATGGGAAGTCGAGCATGGTTTCGTGAAAAATACAATGGTCATAAATTTTGCAAAGTCTCCTTTCGATCGATTTTTCATGCACCGTCTCGAATTTCAAAATACTGGCCATTCCAACATATAAGCCCATTGAAAGTCGATGAGCATGGTTTCATAAAAAAATACGACGGTCATAAATTTTGCAGAGTCTTGTTTCGATCGGTTTTTCGTGCACCGTCTCGAATTTCAAAATACTAGCCATTCCCAACATAGTAGCCCATTGGAAGTCGACGAGCATCGTGAAAAAACGATCATAAACTTTGGACAAAGTCTCGCGTTGAGTTTCGATTTTTCGTGCACCATCAAGAATTTCAAATACGCCATTCCTAACGATTAGCCCATGGGAAGTCATACGAGCATGGTTTCGTGAAAAATGCAATGGTCATAAATTTTGCACAAAGTCTCGCTTTCGATCGGTTTTTCATGGACCGTCTCAAATTTCAAAATACCATTCCCAACGATTAGCCCATGGGAAGTCATTTGAGCACGATTTTGAAAAGACGATCATAAATTTTACCCAAAGTCTCGCTTTGATCGATTTTTCATGCACCATCTCGAATTTCAAAATATTGGTCATTCCTAACGATTAGCCCATGGGATAGCATGGTTTTAAAAATGTGATGGTCATAAATTTAGTCGCGCAAAGTCGCTTCGATCTATTTTTCGCACCAACTCGAATTTTAAAATACTGGCCATTCCTAACGTATTAGCCCATGGGAAGTCGATAAGCATGGTTTCGTGAAAAATGTGATCATAATTTTGCAAAGTCTCGAAGTCGATCGATTTTCAAGCACCATTAAGAAAATACTTATTCCCAACGATTAGCCCATGGGACGTCGACAAGCATGGTTCCACTTGAAAATGTGATGATCATAAATTTTGCAAAGTCCTTTCGATCGGTTTTTCATGCACCATCTCGAATTTTAAAATACGGTCATTCTCAATGTATTAGCCTATGGGAAGACATATGAGCATGGTTTCAAAAAGAGATGGTCATAAACTTTCCAAAGTCACGCGATCGAGTTTCGATCGATTTTCATACACCAGAAATTTTAAAATACTAGCCATTCCCAACGATTAGCCCATGGGATGTATGAGCATGGTTTCATGAAAAATGTGGTCATGAATTTTGCAAAGTCTAGTTTCGATCGGTTTTTCATGCACCATCTCGAATTTCAAAATACTTGTCATTCCTAACGATTAGCCCATGGGAAGTCGACGCGTTTCATTGAAAAATAGGATGGTCATAAATTTTGCGCAAAGTCTCGTTTTGATCGGTTTTTCATGCACCGTCTTAGAATTTTCAAATCCTGGCCATTCCCAATGTATTAGCCCTTGTGAAGTCGTATAAGCATGGTTTCATGAAAAAATGCGACGGTCATAAACTTTGCGCAAAGTCTCGCTTCGATCTATTTTTCGTGCACCGACTCGGAATTTCAAAATACTGGTCATTCCCAACTTATTAGCCCATGGGAAGTCGTATGAGCGCGGTTTCGTAAAAAAATGCGATGGTCATAAACTTTCCGCAAACTCGCGTGCAAAGTCGACTTTCGATTGGTTTTTCATGCACCAATAAGAAATTTCAAAATACTAGCCATTCCCAACGTATTAGCCCATGGAATGTTGTACGAGCACGGTTTGAAAAAAATGCCACAGTCATGAATTTTGCGCAAAGTCTCGTTTCGATCGGTTTTTCATGCACCATCTCGGAATTTCAAAATACTTGCCATTCCTAACCTATTAACCCATGGGAAGTCGTATGAGCATGGTTTTGCAATAAATTGTGATGGTCATAAACTTTGCACAAAGTCGAGCGCAAAGACTCATTTCGATCTGTTTTTCATGCACCATCTTGGAATTTCAAAATACTGGTCATTCCCAATGTATTAACTCATGGGAACTCGTACGAGCACAATTTCATGAAAAGATACGACGATCATCAATTTTGCCCAAAGTCTCGTTTTGATCAATTTTTCGTGCACCGTCTCGGAATTTCAGAATACTGGCCATTCCTAACATATTAGCCCTTAGGAACTCATACGAGCACGGTGTCACAAAAAAACTTGCTGGTCATAAACTTTGCGTAAAGTCGCATGCAAAGTCTCGTTTCGATCAGTTTTTCGTGCACCGTCTTGGAATTTCAAAATACTGGCCATTCCCAACATATTAATCCATGGGAAGTCGTATGAGCATGGTTTCGCGAAGAAATTCGCTGGTCATAAACTTTGCGCAATGTCGAGCACAAAGTCGAGTTTCGATAAGTTTTTTGTGCACCATCAAGAAATTTCAAAATACTAGTCATTCCCAAATTATTAGCCTATGGGAAGTCGTATGAGCAAAAAAATGTGACAGTCATAAATTTTGCGCAAAGTCATGCGCAAAGTCGAGTTTCGATAGATTTTTCATGCACCATCTCGGTATTTCAAAATACTGGCCATTGCCAACATATTAGCCCATGGGACTTCATATGAGCTCAGTTTCACGAAAAAATGTGACGGTCATAAAATCTACGCAAAGTCGAGTTTCGATTGATTTTTCGTGCACCGTCAAGAAATTCCAAAATACTGGCCATTCCCAACGTATTAGCCCATGGGACGTAGAACGAGCATGGTTCCGCTAGAAAATGCAATGGTTTTGCGTGAAGTTTCCTTTCGTTCAGTTTTTTTATGCACCATCTCCGAATTTCAAAATACAGGCCATTACCAACATATTAGCCCATGGGAAGTCGTATGAGCACGGTTTCGCAAAAAAACACGATGGTCATAAACTTTTCGTAAAGTAGCGCACAAAGTCGAGTTTCGATTGGTTTTTCATGCTCCAACAAGAAATTTCAAAATACTAGCCATTCCCAACGTATTAGCCCATGGGATGTCCTACTACTCATGAATTTTGTGTAAAGTCTTGTTTCGATCGATTTTTCATGCACCATCTCGGAATTTCGAAATACTTGTCATTCCAAATATATTAGCCCATGGGAAGTCGTATGAGTACGGTTTCGCTGGAAATCGTGATTGTCATAAACTTTGCGTAAAGTCGTACGCAAAGACACGTTTCGATCTGTTTTTTGTGCACCATCTCGAAATTTCAAAATACTAGCCATTCGTAACGTATTAGCCCATGGGAAGTCGTACAAGCATGGTTTCATGAAAAAATGCGACAGTCATCAATTTCGCGCAAAGTCTCGTTTTGATCGGTTTTTCGTGCACTGTCTCAGAATTTCAAAATACTGGCCGTTCCCAATGTATTAGCCTATTGGAAGTCATACGAGCACAGTTTCGTGAAAAAATGTGACGGTCATAAACATTATGCAAAGTCGCGCACAAAGTCGAGTTTTGATTGGTTTTTCGTGCACCATCATGAAATTTAAAAATACTGGCCATTCCCAACGTATTAGTCCTTGGGAAGTCATATGAGCACAGTTTTGCAAAAAAATGCGACGGTCATAAATTTTCCGCAAAGTGTTGTTTCGATCGGTTTTTCGCGCACCAACTTGGAATTTAAAAATATAGGCCATTCCCAATGTATTAGCCCATGGGAAGTTGTACGAGCATAGTTTCGCAAAAAATGCGATGGTCATAAACTTTACGCAAAGTCACGTGCAAAGTTGAGTTTAGATCGGTTTTTGCGCAACGTACTAGCCGATGGGATGTACTACGAGCACGTTTTAACGAAAAAATACGATAGTCAGAAATTTTGCGCAAAGTCTTGTTTCGATCAGTTTTTCATGCACCATCTCGGAATTTCAAAATACTGGCCATTCCCATCATATTAGCCCATGGGAAGTCGTACGAGCACAGTTTCATGAAAAAAATGTAACGGTCATAAACTTTATGCAATGTCGCACGTAAAGTTGAGTTTCGATCTGTTTTTCGTGCACCACCAAGAAATTTCAAAATACTTGCCACTCCCAATGTATTAGACCATGGGAGGTCATACGAGCATGGTTTCACAAAAAAATGCAACGGTCATAAATTTTGTGCAAACTCTCGTTTTCATCGGTTTTTCATGTACCGTCTCAGAATTTCAAAATACTGGCCACTCCAAACCTATTAGCCCATTGGAAGTCGTACGAGCACCGTTTCATAAAAAAATGTGATGGTCATAAACTTTACACAAAGTCTCGTTTTGATCGATTTTTCATGCACCGTCTCAGAATTTCAAAATACTGGCCATTGCCAGCATATTAGCCTTTGGGAAGTCATATAAGCATAGTTTCATGAAAAAAAAGGGACGATCACAAACTTTGCGCAAAGTCACACGCAGAGTCTCGCTTCGATCTATTTTTCGTGCACTGACTCGAATTTCAAAATACTGGCCATTCCTAACGTATTAGCCCATGGGAAGTCGTACAAGCACGGTTTCGTGAAAAAACGTGATGGTCATAACTTCGCGCAAAGTCAAGTTTCGATCAGTTTTTCGTGCACCATCAAGAAATTTAAAAATACTGGCCATTCCCAACGTATTAGCCCATGGGAAGTCGTACAAGCATGGTTTCACAAAAAAATGCGATGGTCATAAATTTGCGTAAAGTCTCGTTTTGATCGGTTTTTCATACATCGTCTCAAAATTTCAAAATACTGCTCATTCCCAACATATTAGCCATTGGGAAGCCGTATAAGCATGGTTTCACGAAAAAACGTGACGTTCATAAACTTTGTGCAAAGTCGTGCGCAGAGTCTCGCTTCGATCTATTTTTCGCACACTCGAATTTCAAAATACTGGCTATTTCTAACGTATTAGCCCATGGGAAGTCGATGACGATTTTGTGAAAAAATGGGATGGTCATAAACTTTGCGTAATGTCACGCACAAATCCGAGTTTCGATCGATTTATCATGCACCGTTAAGAAATTTCAAAATACTGGCCATTCCCAACGTATTAAGCCCATGGGATGTCGAACGCGCATGGTTCCGTGAGAAAATGCAACGGTCATAAATTTTGCACAAAGTTTCATTTTGATCGGTTTTTAATGCACCATTCCCAACGTATTAGCCCATGGGAAGTCGTATGAGCATGGTTTCATAAAAAAACACGACGGTCATAAACTTTCCGCAAAGTCACACACAAAGTCGAGTTTCGATCGGTTTTTCATGCACCAACAAGAAATTTCAAAATACTAGCCATTCCTATCGTTTTAGCCCATGGGATGTCGTATGAGCATGGTTTCGCGAAAAAATGCGACGGTCATGAATTTTACGCAAAGTCTCGTTTCGATCTGTTTTTCGTGCACTATCTCGGAATTGTAAAATACTTGCCATTCCTAACGTATTAGCCCATGGGAAGTCGTATGAGCACGGTTTCGCTGTAAAACGTGATGGTCATAAACTTTGCGCAAAGTCGCGTGCAAAGATTCGTTTCGATATGTTTTTTGTGCACCGTTTCAGAATTTCAAAATACTGGCCATTCGTAACGTATTAGTCCATGGGAAGTCGTACGAGCATGGTTTCATTAAAAAAATGCGACGGTCATCAATTTTACGCAAAGTCTGGTTTTGATCATTTTTTCGTGCATCGTTTCAGAATTATAAAATACTGGCCATTCATAACGTATCAGCCCATGGGAAGTCATATGAGCATGGTTTCATGAAAAAATGCGACGGTCATCCATTTTGTGCAAAGTCTCGTTTTGATTAGTTTTTTGTGCACCGTTTCAGAATTTCAAAATACTGGCCATTACCAACGTATTAGCCCATTGGAAGTCGTAGGAGCATGGTTTTGCGCAACGTCTCGTTTCGATCGGTTTTTCGTGTACCATCTCAGAATTTCAAAATACTGGCCATTCCCAACGTATTAGCCCATTGGAAGTCGTATGAGCAAAGTTTCACAAAAAAATATGACGGCCATAAACTTTGCACAAAGTCGCGCACAAAGTCGAGTTTCGATCGATTTTTCATGCACCATCAAGATATTTCAAAATAATTGCCATTCCCAACATATTAGCCCATGGGACGTCGTATGAGCATGGTTACGCGAAAAAATGCGACGGTCATAAATTTTGCGCGAAGTCTCCCTTCGATCGGTTTTTCATGCACTGTCTCAGAATTTCAAAATACTGGCCATTCCCAACGTACTAGCCCATGGGAAGTCATATGAGCATGGTTTCGTGAAAAAATGTGACGGTGATAAATTTTGTTCAAAGTCTCGTTTTGATCAGTTTTTCATGCACCATCTCGGAATTTCAAAATACTGGTCATTCCCAATGTATTAGCCCTTGGGAAGTTGTATAAGCATGGTTTCACCAAAAAATGCAACAGTAAAAAACATTGGGCAAAGTCGCGCATAGAGTCTCGCTTCGATCTATTTTTCATGTACCACTCGAAATTTCAAAATACTGGTCATTCGTAACGTATTAGCCCATGGGAAGTCGACGAGCATAGTTTCGTGAAAAAATACGGTCATCAATTTTGCGTAAAGTCTCGTTTTGATCGATTTTTCGCACTGTTTCAGAATTTCAAAATACTGCCATTACCAATGTATTAGCCCATTGGAAGTCATATGAGCATGGTTTCACGAAAAAATGCGACGGTCATAAATTTTGCACAATGTCTCATTTCGATCGGTTTTTCGTGCACTGTCTCAGAATTTCAAATTACTGGCCATTCCCAACGTATTAGCCCATTGGAAGTCGTACGAGCACAGTTTCGTGAAAAAATGGGACGGTGCCTAAAGTCGCGCATAAAGTCAAGTTTCGATCGATTTTTCATGCACCGTCAAGATATTTCAAAATACATGCCATTCCCAAACGTATTAGCCCATGCGACGTCGTACGAGCATGGTTTCGTGAAAAAATATGGTGGTCATCAATTTTGCGTAAAGTCTCCTTTCGATCGATTTTTCATGCACTGTCTCATAATTTCAAAATACTGGCCATTTCCAACGTAGTAGCCCATGGGAAGTCGTACGAGCATGGTTTCGTGAAAAAATGCAACAATCATATATTTTGCGCAAAGACTCGTTTTCATCGATTTTTCATGCACCATCTCAGAATTTCAAAATATTGGTCATTCCCATAGTCTTAGCCCTTGGGAAGTCATATAAGCATTGTTTCACCAAAAAATGCGACGGTCATAAACTTTGCGCAAAGTCGCGCACAGTCTCGCTTCGATCTATTTTTTGTGTAACGACTCGAAATTGCAAAATACTGGCCATTCCTAACGTCTTAGCCCATGGGAACTCATACGAGCACGGTTTCATGAAAAAATGCGACAATCATAGACTTTGCGCAAAGTCGAGTTTCGATCGATTTTTCATGCATCGTCAAGAAATTTCAAAATACTGGCCGTTCCTAACGTATTAGCCCATGGGATGTCGGACGAGCATGGTTCCGCGAGAAAATGCAATGGTCATAAATTTTGCGTAAAGTTTCCTTTCGATCGGTTTATCATGCACCATCTCTAAATTTTAAAATACTAGCCATTCCTAACGTATTAGCCCATGGGAAGTCGTATGAGCACAGTTTCGCAAACAAATGCGATAGTTATAAACTTTCCGCAAAGTCGCACGCAAAGTCTCGTTTCGATCTATTTTTCATGCACCAACAAGAAATTTCAAAATACTAGCCATTCCCAACGTACTAGCCCACGGGATGTTGTACGAGCACGGTTTCGCGAAAAAATGCGACGGTCATGAATTTTGCGTCGATCGGTTTTTTATGCACCATCTCGGAATTGCAAAATACTTCCCATTCCTAACCTATTAGCCCATGTGAAGTCGTATGAGTGCGGTTTCACTAGAAATCGTGATGGTCATAAACTTTGCGCAAAGTTGCACACAAAGACTCGTTTTGATCTGTTTTTCATGCACCATCTCGGAATTTTGAAATATTGGCCATTCGTAATGTATTAGCCTATGGGAAATCGTAGGAGCACGGTTTCGTGAAAAAATGCGATGGTCATCAATTTTGCACAAAGTTTTGTTTTAATCGATTTTTTGTGCACCATCTCAGAATTTTAAAATACTAGCCATTCCCAATGTATTAGCCCATTGGAAGTCATACAAGCTCAGTTTCATGAAAAAATGTGACGATCATAAACTTTACGCAAAGTCGCGCATAAAGTCGAGTTTCGATCGATTTTTCATGCACCATCATGAAATTTTAAGACACTGGCCATTCCCAACATATTAGCCCTTGGGACGTCGTACGAGTATGGTTTCGTAAAAAAATGCAACGGTCATAAATTTTGCACGAAGTCTACTTTCGAACGATTTTTCATGCACCATCTTGGAATTTTAAAATACTAGTTATCCCCAACGTACTAACCCATTGGAAGTCATTTGAGCACGGTTTCACAAAAAAACCCGACGATCATAAACTTTGCACAAAGTCTCGTTTTAATCGGTTTTTCATGCACTACCTCGGAATTTCAAAATATTGGTCATTCCCAACGTATTAGCCCTCGCGAAGTCATATAAGCATGGTTTCACGAAAAAATACGATGGTCATAAACTTTGCACAAAGTCTCGCGCAGAGTCTCGCTTCAATCTATTTTTCGAGCACTAACTCGAAATTTTAAAATACTGGCCATTCCTAACGTGTTAGCCCATGGGAAGTCGTACAAGCACAGTTTCGTAAAAAAATTTGACATTCATAAACATTGCGCAAAGTCGCACGTAAAGTCGAGTTTCGATCAATTTTTCAAGCACCATTAAGAAATTTTAAAGTACTAGCTATTCCCAACGTATTAGCCCATGGGACGTCTGACGAGCATGTTCCGTGAGAAAATACGACGATTATAAATTTTGCGCAAAGTATCCTTTTGATCGGTTTTTCATGCACCATCTTCGAATTTCAAAATACTGGCCATTCCCAACGTATTAGCCCATGGGAAGACGTATGAGCATGGTTTCGCAAAAAACAAGATGGTTATAAACTTTCCACAAAATCGTGCGCAAAGTCAAGTTTCGATCGGGTTTTCATTCTGCAACAAGAAATTTTAAAATACTAGCCATTTCCAACGTATTAGCCCATGGAATGTCGTACAAGCATGGTTTCGCGAAAAAATGTGACGGTCATGAATTTTCCGCAAAGTCTCGTTTCGAGCGATGTTTCATGCACCATCTCGGAATTTCAAAATACTCGTCATTCCTAACATATTAGTGCATGGGAAGTCGTACGAGCACAGTTTGTGAAAAAATGTGACGTTCTTAAATTTTGCGCAAAGTCTCGTTTTGATCGGTTTTTCATGCACCATCTCGAAATTTTAAAATACTGGCCATTCCCAACGTATTAGCCCTTGGGAAGTCGGATAATCATGGTTTCATGAAAAAACATGACGGTCATAAACTTTGTGCAAAGTCTCGCTTCGATCTATTTTTCGTGCACCGACTCGGAATTTCAAAATACTGGCCATTCCTAACGTATTTGCCAATGGGACATTGTACAAGCACGGTTTTGTGAAAAAATACGACGGTCATAAACTTTGCGCAAAGTCGCATGCAAAGTCGAGTTTCGATCAGTTTTTTGTGCACCATCAAGAAATTTTAAAATACTGGCCTTTCCCAACGTATTAGCCCATGGGAAGTCGTACGAGCACGGTTTCGCAAAAAAATGTGATGGTCATAAATTTTGTGTAAAGTCTCATTTTGATCGGTTTCTCATGCACCTTCTCGGTATTTCAAAATACTGGTCATTCCCAACGTATTAGCCATTGGAAAGCTGTATAAGCAAGGTTTCACGAAAAAACGCGACGGTCATAAACTTTGTGCAACGTCGCGCGCAGAGTCTCGCTTCGATCTATTTTTCGTCGACTGAATTTCAAAATTCTGGCCATTCGTAACGTATTAGCCCATGGGAACTCGTATGAGTACGGTTTTGTGGAAAAATGCGATGGTCATAAACTTTGCGTAAAGTCGCGCACAAAGCCGAGTTTTGATCGATTTTTCAAGCACCATCAAGATATTTCAAAATACTTGCCATTCCCAACGTATTAACCTATGGGACGTTGTACGAGCATGGTTTCGCGAAAAAATGCGACGGTCATAAATTTTGCGCAAAGTCTCGTTTTGATCGGTTTTTCATGCACCATCTCGGAATTTTAAAATATTGGCCATTCCCAACGTATTAGCCCTTGGGAAATCGTATAAGTATGGTTTCATGAAAAAATGTGACGGTCATAAATTTTGTGCAACATCTCGTTTCGATCGGTTTTTCATGCACTATCTCGAAATTTCAGAATACTTGCCATTCCAAACGTATTAGCCCATGGGAAGTCGTATGAGCTTGGTTTCGCTGTAAAACGTGATGGTCATAAACTTTGGGCAAAGTCACGCGCAAAGATTCGTTTCGATCTATTTTTCATGCACCGTTTCAGATTTTTAAAATACTGGCCATTCGTAACATATTAGCCCATGGGACGTCGTACGAGCATGGTTTCTTAAAAAAATGCGACGGTTATCAATTTTGCGCAAAGTCTCGTTTTGATCAGTTTTTCGTGCACCGTTTCAGAATTTCAAAATACTGGCCATTCGTAACGTCTTAGCCCATGGGAAGTCGTACGAGTATGGTTTTATGAAAAAATGCGACGGTCATAAATTTTATGCAAAGTCACGTTTTGATCGGTTTTTCATGCACCGTCTTGGAATTTTAAAATATTGGTCATTCCCAACGTATTAGCCCTTGGGAAGTCGTATAAGTATGGTTTCATGGAAAAACGCGATGGTCATAAACTTTGCGCAAAGTCTAGCTTTGATCTATTTTTCGTGCACCGACTCGGAATTTCAAAATACTAGCCATTCCTAATGTATTAGCCCATGGGAAGTCGTACAAGCATAGTTTCGTGAAAAAACGCGACGGTCATGAATTTTGTGCAAAGTCTCCTTTCGATCGGTTTTTCATGCACTGTCTCAGAATTTTAAAATACTCGTCATTCCCAAAGTATTAGCCTATGGGAAGTCGTACGAGCATGGTTTCGTGAAAAAATGCGACGGTCAAAAATTTTGCGCAAAGTCCCATTTTGATCGATTTTTCTTGCACCGTCTCGGAATTTCAAAATACTTGCCATTCCTAACGTATTAGCCCATGTGAAGTTGTATGAGCACAGTTTCGCTAGAAATCATGATGGTCATAAACTTTGCGCAAAGTCACGTGCAAAGACTCGTTTCGCTCTGTTTTTTATGCACCATCTCGGAATTTCAAAATACTAGCCATTCGTAAATGCGACGGTCAGAAACTTCGTGTAAGCTCACGCGCAAAGTTGAGTTTTGTTCGATTTTTCATGCACCATCTCGAAATTTCACAATACTTGTCATAAATTAGCAAAATCGAGTTTCGATAAGTTTTTCGTGCACCAATAAGAAATTTGAATATACAAGCCGTTCCCAACGTATTAGCCCATGCGAAGTCGTACGAGCACGATTTTATGAAAAATCACGACGGTCATAAATTAGCAAAGTCGAGTTTCGATAAGTTTTCCGTGCACCATCAAGAAATTTGAATATACAGGCCATTCCCAACGTATTAGCCCATTGGAAGTCGTACGAGCATGGTTTCACGAAAAAATGCGATGGTCATAAATTTTGCGCAAAGTCTTGTTTCGATCGATTTTCCGTGCAACGTCTCGGAATTTCAAAATACCGGCCATTCCCAACGTACTAGCCCATGGGAAGTCGTACGAGCACGATTTCGTGAAAAAATACGACGGTCATAAATTTTGCGCAATGTCTCGTTTCAATTGGTTTTTCGTACACTGTCTCAGAATTTCAAAATACTGGCCATTCCCAACGTTAGCCCATTGGAAGTCGTACGAGCACAGTTTCTTGAAAAAATGCGATGGTCATAAACTTTGGGCAAAGTCATGCACAAAGTCAAGTTTTGATCGATTTTTCATGCACCGTCAAGATATTTCAAAATACTGGCCATTCCCTACGTATTAGCCTATGGGATGTCGTACGAGCATGGTTTCGAGAAAAAATGCGACGGTCATAAATTTTGTACATAGTCTCGTTTCGATCGGTTTTTCGTGCATCGTCTCAGAATTTCAAAATACTGGCCATTCCCAACATATTAGCCCATTGGAAGACGTTCGAGCATAGTTTCATGAAAAAATTCGACGGACATAAACTTTACACAAAGTCACGCACAAAGTTGAGTTTCGATTAATTTTTCGTGCACCGTCAAGATATTTCAATATACTGGCCATTCCCAACGTATTAGCCCATGGGAAGTCGTACGAGCACGGTTTTGTGAAAAAATACGGTGGTCATAAATTTTGGGAAAAGTCTTGTTTCGATCGGTTTTTCGTGCAACGTCTCGGAATTTCAAAATACTGGCCATTCCCAATGTACTAGCCCATGGGAAGTCGTATGAGCACGGTTTCGCTATAAAACGTGATGGTCATAAACTTTGCACAAAGTCACAAAAGACTCGTTTCGATATGTTTTTTGTGCACCATTTCCGAATTTCAAAATACTGGCCATTCATAACGTATTAGCCCATGAGAAGTCGTACGAGCATGGTTTCGTGAAAAAATGCAATGGTTATCAATTTTGCGTAAAGTCTCGTTTTGATCAGTTTTTCGTGCACCGTTTCAGAATTTCAAAATACTAGCCATTACCAACGTATTAGCCCATTGGAAGTCGTACGAGCATGGTTTCGCGAAAAAATGCGATGGTCATAAATATTGCGCAACATCTCGTTTTGATCGGTTTTTCGTGCACCGTCTCAGAATTTTAAAATACTGGCCATTCCCAATGTATTAGCCCAATGGAAGTTGTATGAGCACAGTTTCACGAAAAAATGCGACGGTCATAAACTTTGCGCAAAGTCGCGCACAAAGTCGAGTTTCGATCGATTTTTCATGCACCATCAAGATATTTCAAAATACTTATCATTCCCAACGTATTAGCCCATGGGACATCGTACAAGCATGGTTTCACGAAAAAATGCGACGGTCATAAATTTTGCGCAAAGTCTCATTTCGATCGGTTTTTCATGCACTGTCTTGGAATTTCAAAATACTGGCCATTCCCAACGTTCTAGCCCATGGGAGTCATACGAGCATGGTTTCATGAAAAAAATGTGACGGTCATAAATTTTGTGCAATGTCTCATTTTGATCGAATTTTCTTGCACCGTCTCGGAATTTCAAAATACTAACCATTCCTAATGTATTAGCCCTTGGGAAGTTGTATAAGCATGTATTAGCACAGAGTCTCGCTTCGATCTATTTTTTGTGTACCGACTCGAAATTTCAAAATACTGGACATTCGTAACGTATTAGCACATGGGAGGTCGTACGAGCACGGTTTCGTGAAAAAATGCGACGATCATCAATTTTGCATAAAGTCTCGTTTTGATCGGTTTTTCATGCACCATTTCAGAATTTTAAAATACTGGCCACTGCCAATGTATTAGCCCATTGGAAGTCATACGAGCATGGTTTTGCAAAAAAATACGACGGTCATAAATTTTGGGCAACGTCTCATTTCGATCGATTTTTCGTGCACTGTCTCAGAATTTCAAAATACTAGCCATTCCCAACGTATTAGCCTATTGGAAATCGTACGAGCCCAGTTTCACGAAAAAATACGATGGTCATAAACTTTGCGCAAAGTCGCACGCAAAGTCGAGTTTCGATTAGTTTTTCGTGCACCATCAAGAAATTTCAAAATACTGGCCATTCCCAACATATTAGCCCATGGGTAGTCGTACGAGCATAGTTTCGCAAAAAAATACGATGGTCATCAATTTTACGTAAAGACTCGTTTTGTTCAGTTTTTCATGCACCGCCTAGAAATTTCAAAATACTGGTCAAGCCCAATGTATTAGCCATTGGGAAGCCGTATAAGCATGGTTTCACGAAAAAACACGATGGTCATAAACTTTGTGCAAATTCGCATACAGAGTCTCGCCTCGATCTATTTTTGGTGCACCGACTCGAAATTTCAAAATACTGGCTATTCCTAACGTATTAGCTCATGGGAACTCGTACGAGTATGTTTTTGTGAAAAAATACGATGGTCATAAACTTTGCGCAAAGTCGCGCACAAAGCCGAGTTTCGATCGATTTTTCATGCGCCGTTAAGAAATTTCAAAATACTTGCCATTCCCAACGCATTAGCCCATGAGAAGAGTCGTATGAGCACGTTTTCGCAAAAAAATGCGATGGTCATAAACTTTCCGCAAAGTCACGCACAAAGTCGAGTTTCGATCGGTTTTTCATGCACCAATAAGAAATTTCAAAATACTAGCAATTGCCAACGTATTAGCCCATGGGATGTCGTATGAGCACGGTTTCGCGAAAAAATACGACGGTCATAAATTTTGTGCAAAGTCTCCTTTCGATCGGTTTTTCATGCACTGTCTCGGAATTTCAAAATACTGGTCATTCCCAATGTTCTAGCCCATGGGAAGTCGTACTAGCATGGTTTCGTGAAAAAATGCGACGGTCATAAATTTTGCGTAAAGTTTCGTTTTGATCGATTTTTCATACACCGTCTCAAAATTTCAAAATACTGGCCATTGGCAATGTATTAGCCCTTGGGAAGTCTTATAAGCATGGTTTCACCAAAAAATGCGACGGTCATAAACTTTGTGCAAAGTCAAGCACAGAGTCTCGCTTCGATCTATTTTTCGTGTAACTACTCAGAATTTCAAAATACTAGCCATTCCTAACGTATTAGCCCATGGGAACTCGTACGAGCATGGTTTCGTGAAAAAATGCGACGGTCATAAACTTTGCGCAAAGTGGCTGACAAAGTCGATTTTCGATCGATTTTTCATGCATTATGAAGAAATTTCAAAATACTGGCCATTCCTAACGTATTGGCCCATGGGATGTCGGACGAGCATGGTTCCGCGAGAAAAGGCGACGGTCATAAATTTTGCGCAAAGTTTTCTTTCGATCGGTTTGTCATGCACCATCTCCAAATTTTAAAATACTGGTCATTCCTAATGTATTTGCCCATGGGAAATCGTATCAGCACAGTTTCGCAAAAAATACGATGGTCATAAACCTTCCGCAAAGTCGCGTGCAAAGTCTCGTTTCGATCGATTTTTCATGCACCAACAAGAAATTTCAAAATACTAGCCATTCCCAATGTATTAGCCCATGAGATGTCGTATGAGCACGGTTTCACGAAAAAATACGACGGTCATGAATTTTGCACAAAGTTTTGCACAAAGTCTCGTTTCGATCGGTTTTTCATGCACCATCTCAGAATTTCAAAATACTTGCCATTCCTAACGTATTAGCCCATGTGAAGTCGTATGAGCACGGTTTCACTAGAAATCGTGATGGTCTTAAACTTTGCGCAAAGTCACGCGCAAAGACTCGTTTCGATCTGTTTTTCAAGCACCATCTCGGAATTTCAAAATACTGGCCATACCCAATGTATTAGCCCATTGGAAGTCGTACAAGCATAATTTCGTGAAAAAATGTGATGGTCATATAAACTTTACGCAAAGTCTCATTTCGATCGATTTTTCGTGCACCATCTCAGAATTTTAAAATACTCACCATTCCCAATGTATTAGCCCATTGGAAGTCATACGAGCACAGTTTCACGAAAAAATACGACGGTCATAAACTTTGGGCAAAGTCGCACACAAAGTCAAGTTTTGATCGATTTTTCGTGCACCGTCAAGATACTTCAAAATACTAGCCATTCCCTACGTATTAGCCCATGGGACGTCATACGAGCATGGTTTCACGAAAAAATGCGACGGTCATAAATTTTGCGCAAAGTCTCCTTTCGATCGGTTTTTCATGCACTGTCTCGAAGTTTCAAAATACTCGTCATACCCAACGTACTAGCCCATGGGAAGTCGTACGAACACAGTTTCATGAAAAAATGTGACGGTCATCAATTTTGTGTAAAGTTTTGTTTTGATCGGTTTTTTGTGCACCGTCTCAGAATTTCAAAATACTGGCCATTCCCAATGTATGAGCCCATTGGAAGTCGTACGAGCCCAATTTCGTGAAAAAATGTGACGGTCATAAACTTTACGCAAAGTCACGCACAAAGTCGAGTTTCGATCGGGTTTTCGTGCACTATCAAGAGATTTCAAGACACTGACCATTGCCAATGTATTAGCCCATGGGAAGTCGTACGAGTACAGTTTCATGAAAAAATTCGATAGTCATAAATTTTGCGCAAAGTCTTGTTTCGAAACATTTTTCGTGCAACGTCTCGGTATTTCAAAATACTGGCCATTCCCAACGTACTACCTATGCTGGTCATAAATTTTGCGCAAAGTTTCCTTTCGATCGATTTTTCATGCACCATCTCCAAATTTGACAATACTGGTCATTCATAATGTATTAGCCCATGGGATGTCGTACGAGCACGATTTCGTGATAAAATGCGACGGTCATAAATTTTACACAAAGTCTCCTTTTGATCGGTTTTTCATGCACGGTCTCGGAACTTTAAAATACTGGCCATTCCTAACGTATTAGCTCTTGGGAAGTCGTATAAGCATGGTTTTATGAAAAAACGCGACGGTCATAAACTTTGCACAATGTCATGCACAACGTTGAGTTTCGATCTATTTTTCATGCACCATCAAGATATTTCCATATATGGGCCATTCCCAACGTATTAGCCCATGGGACGTCGTACGAGCATGGTTTCACGAAAAAATGCGACGGTCATAAATTTTGTGCAAAGTCTCCTTTCGATCGGTTTTTCATGCACCATCTCAGAATTTCAAAATACTGGCCATTCCCAACTTACTAGCCCATGGGAAGTCGTTTGAGCATGGTTAAAAAAAAAAAACACGATAATCATCGACTTTACGCAAAGTCTCGTTTTGATTGATTTTTCATGCACCATCTCAGAATTTTAAAATACTGGCCATTCCCAACATATTAGCCCTTGGAAAATCATATAAGCATAGTTTCATGAAAAAATGTGACGGTCACAAACTTTACGCAAAGTCACATGCAGAGTCTCGCTTCGATCTATTTTTCGTGCACTAACTCGGAATTTCAAAATGCTGGCCATTCTTAATGTATTAGACTATGGGAAGTCGTACATGCATGGTTTCGTAAAAAAACGCGACGGTCATAAACTTTGCGCAAAGTCAAGTTTCAGTTTTTCGTGCACTTTCAAGAAATTGAAAAATACTAGCCATTCCCAATGTATTAGCCCATGGGAAGCCGTAGGAGCACGGTGCGAAAAAATGCGACGGTCATAAATTTTGCGCAAAGTCTCGTTTCGATCGGTTTTTCGTGCACCATCTCGGAATTTCAAAATACTTGCCATTCCTAACGTATTAGCCCATGGGAAGTTGTATAAGCACGTTTTCGCTAGCAAATGTGATGGTCATAAACCTTGCGCAAAGTCGCACGCAAAGACTCGTTTCGATCTATTTTTTGTGCACCATCTCGGAATTTCAAAATACTGGCCATTGTTAACGTATTAGCCCATGGGAAGTTGTAAAAGTACCGTTTCGTGAACAAATACGACGGTCATCAATTTTATGCAAAGTCTCATTTTGATCGATTTTTCATGCACCGTCTCAGAATTTCAAAATACTGGCCATTACCAACGTATTAGCCCATTGGAAGTCGTACGAGCACAGTTTCGCGAAAAAATGTGACGGTCATAAACTTTGGACAAAGTCACGCACAAAATTGAGTTTTGATCTATTTTTCATGATCGTCAAGATATTTCAATATACTGGCCATTCCCAACGTATCAGCCCATGGGACATCGTATGAACATGGTTTCGCGAAAAAATGCAATGGTCATAAATTTTGTGCAAAGTCTCCTTTCGATCGGTTTTTTATGCACCGTCTCGGAATTTCAAAATACTGGCCATTCCCAACGTACTAGACCATGGGAAGTCGTTTGAGCACAGTTTCAGAAAAAAACCTCACGATCGTAAACTTTGCGTAAAGTCTCATTTTGATCGGTTTTTCATGCACTGTCTCAGAATTTTAAAATAATGGTCATTCCCAACGAATTAGCCCTCGGGAAGTCGTATAAGCATGGTTTCACGAAAAAATGCGACGGTCATAAACTTTGCGCAAAGTCGCGTGCAAAGTCTCACTTCGATCTATTTTTCGAGCACCAACTCGGAATTTTAAAATACTGGTCGTTCCTAACATATTAGCCCATGGTAAAGTCGAGTTTCGATCAGTTTTTCAAGCACCATTAAGAAATTTCAAAATACAAGCTATTCCCAACGTATTAGCCCATGGGACGTCTGACGAGCATGGTTCCGTGAGAAAATATGATGGTCATAAATTTTGCGCAAAGTTTCCTTTCGATCGATTTTTCATGCACCATCTCCAAATTTGACAATACTGGTCATTCATAATGTATTAGCCCATGGGATGTCGTACGAGCACGATTTCGTGATAAAATGCGACGGTCATAAATTTTACACAAAGTCTCCTTTTGATCGGTTTTTCATGCACGGTCTCGGAATTTTAAAATACTGGCCATTCCTAACGTATTAGCTCTTGGGAAGTCGTATAAGCATGGTTTTATGAAAAAACGCGACGGTCATAAACTTTGCACAATGTCATGCACAACGTTGAGTTTCGATCTATTTTTCATGCACCATCAAGATATTTCCATATATGGGCCATTCCCAACGTATTAGCCCATGGGACGTCGTACGAGCATGGTTTCGCGAAAAAATGCAACGGTCATAAATTTTGCGCAAAGTCTTCTTTCGATCGGTTTTTCATGCACCTTCTCGGAATTTCAAAATACTGGCCATTCCCAACGTACTAGCCCATGGGAAGTCGTTTGAGCACGGTTTCACAAAAAAACCCGACGATCATAAACTTTACGCAAAGTCTCGTTTTGATCGGTTTTTCATGCACCATCTAAGAATTTCAAAATATTGGTCATTCCCAACGTATTAGCCCTCGGGAAGTCGTATATGCATGGTTTCAAGAAAAAAAACCGACGGTCATAAACTTTACGTAAAGTCACGCGCAGAGTCTTGCTTCGATCTATTTTTCAAGCACCAACTCGAAATTTTAAAATACTAGTCATTCCTAACGTATTAGCCCATGGGAAGTCATACAAGCACGGTTTCGTGCAAAAATGTGACAGTCATAATCTTTGCGCAAAGTCGCACGTAAAGTCGAGTTTCGATCAGTTTTTCAAGCACCATTAAGAAATTTCAAATTTTGCGCATGGGACGTTTGACGAGCATGGTTTTTCATGCTTAAATTTTACGCAAAGTTTCCTTTCGATCGGTTTTTCATGCACCATCTCCGAATTTCAAAATACTAGCCATTCCCAATTTATTAGCCCATGGGAAGACGTATGATCATGGTTTCGCAAAAAAAAGAGATGGTTATAAACTTTCCACAAAGTCGCGTGCAAAGTCAAGTTCCGATCGATTTTTCATGCACCAACAAGAAATTTCAAAATACTAGCCATTCCCAACGTATTAGCCCATGGGATGTCATACGAGCATGGTTTCACAAAAAAATGCGACGGTCATGAATTTTGCTCAAAGTCTCGTTTCGAGCGGTTTTTCATGCACCATCTCGGAATTTCAAAATACTTATCATTCCTAACGTATTAGCCCATGGGATGTCGTACGAGCACGGTTTTGTGAAAAAATACAACGGTCATCAATTTTGCACAAAGTCTCGTTTTGATCGGTTTTTCATGCACCGTCTCAGAATTTTAAAATACTAACCATTCCCAATGTATTAGCCCATGGGAAGTCATATAAGCATGGTTTCATGAAAAAACGTGACGGTCATAAACTTTGTGCAAAGTCTTGCTTCGATCTATTTTTCATGCACCGTCTCAGAATTTTAAAATACTAACCATTCCCAACGTATTAGCCCTGGGGAAGTCGTACAAGCATGGTTTCGTGAAAAATGCGACGATCATAAACTTTGCGCAAAGTCGCACGCAAAGTCGAGTTTCGAACAGTTTTTCATGCACCATCATGAAATTTCAAAATACTAGCCATTCCCAACGTATTAGCCCATGGGAAGTCGTACGAGCACGGTTTCGCAAAAAAATACGATGGTCATAAATTTTGCGTAAAGTTTCATTTTGATCGATTTTTCATGCATCGTCAAGAAATTTCAAAATACTGGCCATTCCCAACGTATTAGCCCATGGGAAATCGTATGAGCACGGCTTCGCAAAAAAACACGACGGTCATAAACTTTCCACAAAGTCACGCACAAGGTCGAGTTTCGATCGATTTTTCATGCACCAACAAGAAATTTCAAAATACTAGCCATTCCCAATATATTAGCCCATGGGATGTCGTACGAGCATGGTTTCGTGAAAAAATGCGGCGGTCATGAATTTTGCGTAAAGTCTCGTTTCGATCGGTTTTTCGTGCACTATCTCGAAATTTCAAAATACTTGCCATTTCTAACGTATTAGGCCATGGGAAGTCGTATGAGCACGGTTTCACTATAAAACGTGATGGTCATAAACTTTGTGCAAAGTCGCGCGTAAAGACTCATTTCGATATGTTTTTCATGCACCATTTTAGAATTTCAAAATACTGGCCATTTGTAACATATTAGCCATGGGAAGTCGTACGAGCATAGTTTCGTGAAAAAATGCGACGGTCATCGATTTTGCGCAAAGTCTCGTTTTGATCAGTTTTTCGTGAACCATTTCAGAATTTCAAAATATAGGCCATTACCAACGTATTAGCCCATTGGAAGTTATATGAGCATGGTTTCGCGAAAAATGTGACGATCACAAATTTTACGCTATGTCTCGTTTCGATCGGTTTTTCGTGTACCATCTCAGAATTTTAAAATACTGGCCATTCCCAATGTATTAGCCCATTGGAAGTCGTATGAGCACAGTTTCATGAAAAAATACGACGGTCATAAACTTTCCGCAAAGTCGCGCACAAAGTCGAGTTGCGATCGATTTTTCATGCACCGTCAAGATATTTCAAAATACTTGCCATTCCCAACGTATTATTCCATGGGACATTGTACGAGCATGGTTTCGCGAAAAAATACGACGGTCATAAATTTTACGAAAGTCTCCTTTCGATCGATTTTTCATGCACCATCTCGTAATTTCAAAATACTCGCCATTCCCAACGTACTAGCCCATGGGAAGTTGTACGAGCATGGTTTCGTGAAAAAATGCGACAGTCATAAATTTTGCTCAAAGTCTCGTCTTTATCAGTTTTTCATGCACCATCTCGGAATTTCAAAATACTGGCCATTCCCAATGTATTAGCCCTTGGGAAGTCGTATACGCATGGTTTCACCAAAAAATGCGACAGTCATAAACTTTGCGTAAAATCGTGCACAGTGTCTCGCTTCGATCTATTTTTCGTGTACCTACTCGAAATTTCAAAATATTGGCCATTCGTAACGTATTAGCCCATAGGAAGTCGTACGAGCATGGTTTCGTGAAAAAATACGATGGTCATCAATTTTGCGCAAAGTCTCGTTTTGATCGATTTTTCTTGCACCGTTTCAGAATTTAAAATACTGGCCATTACCAACGTATAAGGCCATTGGAAGTCATACGAGCACAGTTTCATGAAAAAATGTGACGGTCATAAACTTTGGACAAAGTCGCGCACAAAGTTGAGTTTCGATCAATTTTTCGTGCACCATCAAGATATTTCAATATACTGGCCATTCCCAACGTATTAGCCCATGAGACGTCGTACGAGCATGGTTTCGTGAAAAAATGCGACGGTCATAAATTTTGTGCAAAGTCTCCTTTCGATCGGTTTTTCATGCACCGTCTCGGAATTTCAAAATACTGATCATTCCCAACGTACTAGCCCAAGGGAAGTCGTTTGAGCACGGTTTTACAAAAAAACCCGACGATCATAAACTTTGCGCAAAGTCTCGTTTTGATCGGTTTTTCATGCACCGGTCCGGAATTTCAAAATATTGGTCATTCCCAATATATTAGCTCTCGGGAAGTCGTATAAGCATGGTTTCACGAAAAAATGTGATGGTCATAAACTTTGTACAAAGTAGCGCGTAGAGTCTCGCTTCGATCTATTTTTCGTGCACCGACTCGGAATTTCAAAATACTGGCCATTCCTAACGTATTAGCCCATGGGAAGTCGTACAAGCACGGTTTCGTGAAAAAATGTGGTAGTCACAAACTTTGCGCAAAGTCGCACATAATGTCGAGTTTCGATCAATTTTTCAAGCACCATTAAGAAATTTAAAAATACTAGCTATTCCCAACGTATTAGCTCATGGGACGTCAGACAATCATGGTTCCGCGAGAAAATGTGACGGTCATAAATTTTGTGCAGTTTCCTTTCGATCGGTTTTTCATGCACCATCTCCAAATTTCAAAATACTGGCCATTCCCAACGTATTAGCCCATGGGAATACGTTTGAGCATGGTTTCACAAAAAAACGAGATGGTTATAAACTTTCCACAAAGTCGCGCGCAAAGTCGAGTTTCGATCGATTTTTCATTCACCAACAAGAAATTTCAAAATACTAGCCATTCCCAACGTATTAACCCATGGGATGTCGTACGAGCATGGTTTCATGAAAAAATGCGACTGTCATGAATTTTGCGCAAAGTCTCGTTTCGAGCGGTTTTTCATGCACCATCTCGGAATTTCAGAATACTTGTCATTCCTAACGTATTAGCCCACGGGAAGTCGTACGAGCACGGTTTCGTGAAAAAATGCTACGATCATAAACTTTGCGCAAAGTCACGCACAAAGCCGAGTTTCGATCGATTTTTCATGCACCGTCAGGAAATTTCAAAATACTGGCCATTCCCAATGTATGAGCCTATGGGAAGTCGTATGAGCATGGTTTCGCAAAAAATGCGACGATCATAAACTTTCTACAAAGTCATGCACAAAGTCGAGTTTCGATCGGTTTTTCTTGCAACAACAAGAAATTTGAAAATACTAGTCATTCCCAACGTATTAGCCCATGGGATGTCGTACGAGCATGGTTTCGCGAAAAAATATGACGGTCATGAATTTTGCGCAAAGTCTCGTTTCGATCGATTTTTCGTGCACTATCTCGAAATTTCAAAATACTTGCCATTCCTAACGTATTAATTAGCCCATGGGAAGTCGTATGAGCATGATTTCGCTATAAAACTTGATGCTGTTAAACTTTACGCAAAGTTGCACGCAAAGACTCGTTTCGATCTATTTTTTCTGCACCGTTTCAGAATTTCAAAATACTGGTCATTCGTAATGTATTAGCCCATGGGAAGTCGTACAAGCATGGTTTCGTGAAAAAATGCGACGGTCATCGATTTTGTGCAAAGTCTCGTTTTGATCATTTTTTCGTGCACCGTCTCAGAATTTCAAAATACTAGCCATTACCAACGTATTAGCCCATTGGTAGTCATATGAGCATGGTTTCGCGAAAAAATGCGATGGTCATAAATTTTGTGCAACGTCTCGTTTCGATCGGTTTTTCGTGTACTGTCTCAGAATTTGAAAATACTGGCCATTCCTAACATATTAGCCCATTGGAAGTTGTATGAGCACAGTTTAGCGAAAAAATGTGACGATCATAAACTTTACGTAAAGTCGCACAAAAGTCGAGTTTCGATCGATTTTTCATGCACCATCAAGATATTTCAAAATACTTACCATTCCTAATTTATTAGCCCATGGGACGTTGTACGAGCATGGTTTCACGAAAAAATGCGACGGTAATAAATTTTATGCAAAGTCTGGTTTTGATCAGTTTTTCATGCACCATTTCAGAATTTCAAAATACTATCCATTACCAACGTATTAGCCCATTGGAAGTCGTACGAGCATGGTTTCGCGAAAAAATGTGACGGTTATAAATTTTGCGCAAAGACCTCTTTCGATCGATTTTTCATGCACTGTCTCGGAATTTCAAAATACTGGCCATTCCCAATGTACTAGCCCATGGGATGTCGTACGAGCATGGTTTCATGAAAAAATGTGATGTTCATAAATTTTGTGCAAAGTCTCATTTTGATCGGTTTTTCATGCACAGTCTCGGAATTTCAAAATACTAGCAGTTCCCAATGTATTAGCCCATGGGAAGTCGTATAAGCATGGTTTCACCAAAAAATGCGATGATCATAAATTTTGCACAAAGTTGTGCACAGAGTCTCGCTTCAATCTATTTTTCATGTACCGACTCGGAGTTTCAAAATACTGACCATTCGTAACGTATTAGCCCATGGGAAGTCGTACAAGCATGGTTTCGTGAAGAAATGCGATGGTCATCAATTTTGAGCAAAGTCTCGTTTTGATCGGTTTTTCGTGCACCGTTTCAGAATTTCCAAATATTGGCCATTACCAACGTATTAGCCCATTGGAAGTCGTATGAGCATGGTTTCATGAAAAAATGCGACGGTCATAAATTTTTCGCAATGTCTCGTCTCGATCGGTTTTTTGTGCACCGTCTCAGAATTTCAAAATACTTGCCATTCTCAACGTATTATCCCATTGGATGTCGTACGAGCACAGTTTCACAAAAAAATACGACGGTCATAAACTTTGCGTAAAGTCACGCACAAAGTCGATTTTCGATCGATTCTTCCTGCACCATCAAGATATTTCAATATACTTGCCATTCCCAACGTATTAAC
Organism: Ensete glaucum; assembly: GCA_021527575.1. NCBI lineage: Eukaryota > Viridiplantae > Streptophyta > Magnoliopsida > Zingiberales > Musaceae > Ensete > Ensete glaucum. The sequence goes on along the minus strand of CM038556.1, from coordinate 23,695,974 downwards.
CCATGGGACGTCGCACGAGCATGGTTTTGCGAAAAAATGCGACGGTCATAAATTTTGCGCAAATTCTCGTTTTGATCGGTTTTTCATGCACCATCTCGAAATTTTAAAATATTGGCCATTCCCAATGTATTAGCCCTTGGGAAGTCGTATAAGCATGGTTTCATGAAAAAACGCGACGGTCATAGACTTTGCGCAAAGTCTCGCTTCTATCTACTTTTTGTGCACCGACTCAGAATTTCAAAATACTGGCCATTCCTAATGTATTAGCCCATGGGAAGTCGTATAAGTATGGTTTGGTGAAAAAATGATGCAAAGTTTATGATAGTCGTATTTTTTCTCGAAATCGTGCTCGTACAACTTCCCATGGTCTGATACGTTTGGAATGACCAGTATTTTGAAATTCCGAGACGGTGCATGAAAAATCGATCGAAACGAGTCTTTGCAAATGACTATATGCAAAATTTATGACCGTCACATTTTTTTGTGAAACTGAGCTCGTACGACTTCCAATGGGCTTATACTTTGGGAATGGCTAGTATTTTGAAATTTCTTGACGTTGCATGAAAAACCGATCGAAACACGACTTTGCGTGTGACTTTGCGCAAAGTTTATGACCGTCATATTTTTTTACGAAACCTTGCTCGTACGACTTCCCATGGGCTAATATGTTGAGAATGGCCAGTATTTTGAAATTCCGAGTTGGTGCATTAAAAATCGATCAAAACGAGACTTTGCACAAAATTTATGACCGTCGCATTTTTTCATGAAACTGTGCTCGTACGACTTCCAATGGGCTATTACGTTGGGAATGGCCATTATTTTGAAATTCCGAGACGGTGCATGAAAAACCGATCGGAACGAGTCTTTTTGAACGACTTTGCACAAAGTTTATGACCGTCGTGTTTTTTCGCGAAACTAAGCTCGTATGATTTGCAATAGGCTAATACTTTGGGAATGGCCAGTATTTTGAAATTTCTTGACGTTGCGTGAAAAACCGATCGAATCGCGACTTTGTGCGTGAATTTGCGCAAAGTTTATGACCGTCGCATTTTTTCGCAAAACCGTGATCGTACGACTTCCCATGGGCTAAAACGTCGGGAATGGCTAGTATTTTTAAATTTCTTGGTGGTGCACCAAAAATTGATCGAAACTCGACTTTGCACATGACTTTGCGCAAAGTTTATGACCAGTGAGTTTTTTCGCGAAACTGAGCTCGTACAAGTTTCCAAGGGCTAATACGTTGGGAATGGCCAGTAATTTGAAATTCTGAGATGGTGCATTAAAAATTGATTGAAACTCGACTTTCCGCGTGACTTTGTGCAAAGTTTATGACCGTCGTATTCTTTCTGGAAACCGTGCTCGTACAACTTCCCATTCAGAATGGCCCATATTTTGAAATTCCGAGACGGTGCATGAAAAATGGATCGAAACGAGTCTTTGCGAACGACTTTGCGCAAAGTTTATGACCGTCGCGTTTTTTCATGAAACTAAGCTCATATGACTTCCAATGGGTTAATACTTTGGGAATGGCCAGTATTTTGAAATTTCTTGACGGTGCACGAAAAACCGATCGAAACTAAACTTTGTGCGTGACTTTGCGCATAGTTTATGACCGTCACATTTTTTTGTGAAACCCTGCTCGTATGACTTCCCATGGGCTAATACGTTGGGAATGGCCAGTATTTTGAAATTTCTTGACGGTGAATAGAAAACCGATTGAAACGAGACTATGCACAAAATTTATGACCGTCGCATTTTTTTCACGAAACCGTGCTCATACGACTTCCCATGGGCTAATACATTGGGAATGACCAGTATTTTAAAATTTTCTGACGGTTCACGAAAAACCGTTCGAAACTCGACTTTGCCCGCGACTTTGTGCATAATTTATGACTGTTGCATTTTTTTCGTGAAACCGTGCTCCTACGACATCCCATGAGCTAATACGTTCGGAATGGCTAGTATTTTGAAATTCCGAGATGGTGCACGAAAAATCGATCGAAATAAGTCTTTACGCAAAATATATGATCGTCGCATTTTTTTGCGATATCGTGCTCGTACGACTTCCCATGGGCGAAAACTGATCTCGTACGAGTTTCCAAGGGCTAATACATTGGGAATGGCCAGTAATTTGAAATTCCGAGACGGTGCATCAAAAAATCGATCGAAACTCGACTTTCCGCACGACTTTGTGCAAAGTTTATGAGCATCATTTTTTTTCTCGAAACCGTGCTCGTACAACTTCCCATGGGCTAATACATTCGGAATGGCTAGTATTTTGAAATTCCGAGATGGTGCATGAAAAATCGATCGAAATGAGTCTTTGTGCAAAGTTTATGACCGTCACATTTTTTCGTGAAACTGAGCTCATACGACTTCCAATGGGCTAATACGTTGGGAATGGACAGTATTTTGAAATTTTTTGATGGTGCACAAAAAACTAATCGAAACTCGACTTTGCGCAATGTTTATGACCGTCATTTTTTTTTCTCAAAAACATGCTCGTACGACTTCCCATGGGCTAATACATTCGGAATGGCAAGTATTTTGAAATTTCAAGACGGTGCATGAAGAATCGATCGAAACAAGTTTTTGCGAACGACTTTGTGCAAAGTTTGTGACCGTCGCATTTTTTCCCTCAACTGAGGTCGTACGACTTCCAATGCGCTAATACTTTGGGAATAGCCAGTATTTTGAAATTTCTTGACGGTGCATGAAAAGCCGACCGAAACTCGACTTTGTGTAAAGTTTATGACCGTCGTATTTTTTCGTGAAACCATGCTCATATGACTTCCCATGGGCTAATACGTTGGGAATGTCTAGTATTTCGAAATTTCTTGACGGTGCCCGAAAAATTGATCGAAACTTGACTTTGCGCGTCACGTAGCGCAAAGTTTATGGACCAGCGAGTTTTTTCGCGAACTTGAGCTCGTACGAGCTCTCATGGGCTAATACGTTGGGAATGACCAGTATTTTGAAATTTCGTGATGCTTCATAAAAAACCGTTTGAAACTCGACTTTGTGCAAAGTTTATGACCGTCGCATTTTTTTGTGAAACCGTGCTCGTATGACTTCCCATGGGGTAAAACGTTCGGAATGGCCAATATTTTAAAATCCCGAGACGGTGCATGAAAAATCGATCGAAACGAGTCTTTGCGAGTGACTTTGCGCAATGTTTATGACCGTGCATAAAAACCAAATCGAAATGAGACTTTTCGTGCGACTTTGCACAAAGTTTATAACCGTCGCTTTTTTTTGCTCGTACGACTTTCCATAAGCTAATACGTTGGGAATGTCCAGTAATTTGAAATTCTGAGATGGTGCACGAAAAACCGATCGAAACTCGACTTTGTGTGCGACTTTACGTAATGTTTATGACCGTTGCATTTTTTCGCAAAACTGTGCTCGTACAACTTCCAATGGGCTAATACATTGGGAATGGCCAGTATTTTGCGCAAAGTTTATTTATGACCGTGATATTTTTTCCTGAAACCGTGCTCGTACAACTTCTCATGGGCTAATACGTTGGGAAGGACCAGTATTTTCGAATTCCGAGTTGGTGCATGAAAAACCAATCGAAATGAGACTTTACGCGCAACTTTATGTAAAGTTTATATGACTTCCCATGTGCTAATACATTTGCAGTGGCTAGTATTTTGAAAGTCCGATACGTTGCATGAAAAACTGATCGAAACGAGACTTTGCGCAAAGTTTATGACCGTCCTTTTTTTTCTCGAAACCATGCTCATATGACTTCCCATGGGCTAATACATTTGGAATGGCCAGTTTTTTGAAATTCTGAGACGATGCATGGAAAATAGATCGAAACGAGTCTTTGCGAACGACTTTGCGCAAAGTTTATGACTGTCGCACTTTTTCGTGAAACTGAGCTCGTATGACTTCTAATGGGCTAATACATTGGGAATGGCCAGAATTTTGAAATTTCATGACGTTGCATGAAAAACCGATCGAAACACGACTTTGCGCAAAGTTTATGACCATTGCATTTTTTCTCAAAATCGTGCTCATATGACTTCCCATGGGCTAAAGCGTTGGGAATGGCCAGTATTTTCAAATTTCTTGATGGTGCATGAAAAATTGATCGAAACTCGACTTTGCACGTGACTTTGCGCAAAGTTTATGACCAGCATGTTTTTTCGCAAAACGGAGCTTGTACGAGTTTCCTAGGGCTAATACGTTTGGAATGGCTAGTATTTTGAAATTCCGAGATGGTACATTAAAAACCGATCGAAACTCGACTTTGTGCGTGACTTTGCGCAAAGTTTATGACCATCGTATTTTTTCTCGAAACCGTGCTCGTACAACTTCCCATGGGCTAATACGTTCGGAATGGCCAGTATTTTGGAATTCCGAGAGGGTGCATGAAAAATCGATCGAAACGAGTCTTTGCGAATGACTTTGCACAAAGTTTATGACCGTCGCGTTTTTTCACGAAACTGAGCTCGTAGGACTTCCAATGGGCTAATACTTTGGGAATGGCCAGTATTTTGAAATTTCTTGACATTGCATTGAAAACTGATTGAAACTCGACTTTGCGCGTGACTTTGTACAAAGTTTATAACCGTCGCATTTTTTCATGAACCCTTGCTCGTACGACTAACCATGGGCTAATACGTTGGGAATGGCCAGTATTTTGAAATTCCGAGTTGGTGCATTAAAAACCGATCGAAACGAGACTTTGCACAAAATTTATGACCGTCGCATTTTTTTCGCGAAACTGTGCTCGTACGACTTCCCCTTGGCTAATACATTGGGAATGGCCAGTATTTTGAAATTCCGAGACAGTGCACAAAAAATAGATCGAAACGAGAAATTGCATGCGACTTTGCGCAAAATTTATTACCATTGCATTTTTTCGTGAAACCATGCTCCTACGACATCCCATGAGTTAATACGTCGGGAATGGCCAGTATTTGCAACTCGACTTTGCACGTGACTCTTTATGACTGTCGCTTTTCACAAAACTGAGCTCATACAACTTCCCATGGGCAAATACATTGGGAATATCCAGTATTTTGAAATTCCTAGACGGTGCACGAAAAACAGATCGAAACGAGACTACGCGTGCAACTTTGCACAAAGTTTATGACCAGCGAGTTTTTTCACGAAACCAAGCTTGGACAAGTTCCCATGAACTAATATGTTGGGAATGGCCAGTATTTTGAAATTCAGAGACGGTGCACGAAAAATTGATCGAAATTTGACTTTGTGCGCGACTTTGCCGAAAGTTTATGACCATCATATTTTTTCTCGAAACCGTGCTCGTACGACTTCCCATGGGCTAGTACGTTCGGAATGGAAAGTATTTTGAAATTCCAAGATGGTGCATGAAAAATCGATCGAAACGAGACTTTGCGCAAAATATATGACTGTCGTATTTTTTCGCGAAACCATGCTCGTACTACATCCCATGGGCTAATACGTTGGGAATGGCTAGTATTTTGAAATCTCTTTATGGTGCATGAAAAACCAATCGAAACTCGACTTTACGAGCGACTGTGTGCAAAGTCTATGACCGTCGCATTTTTTTGTGAAACCATGCTCATACGACTTCCCATGGGCTTATACATTGGGAATGGCCAATATTTTGAAATTCTGAGATAGTGCATGACTGTTGCGTTTTTTTGTGAAACCGTGCTCGTACAACTTCCAATGGGCTAATACTTTGGGAATGGCCAGTATTTAGAAATTGCTTGACAGTGCATGAAAAATCGATCGAAATTTCTTGACAGTGCATGAAAAATCGATAGAAATTTATGAGCGTTTCATTTTTTCATGAAACCGTGCTCCTATGACATCCCATGAGCTAATATATTGGGAATGGCCAGTATTTTGAAATTCTGAAACGGTGCACTAAAAACCGATTGAAACTCGACTTTGCGCGTGACTTCATGCAAAGTTTATGACTGTCGCTTTTCACAAAACTGAGCTCATACAACTTCCCATTAGCAAATACATTAGAAATATCTGGTATTTTGAAATTCCTAGATGGTGCACGAAAAACAGATCGAAACGAGACTTTGCGCGCGACTTTGCGCAAAGTTTATGACCAGTGAGTTTTTTCGCGAAACCGAGCTCGTACGAGTTCCCATGGGCTAATATGTTGGGAATGGCCAGTATTTTGAAATTCTGAGATGGCACATGAAAAATCGATCGAAACTCGACTTTGCGCGCGACTTTGCGCAAAGTTTATGACTATCGTATTTTTTCTCGAAACTATGCTCGTACGACTTCCCATGGGCTCATACGTTCAGAATGGCCCGTATTTTGAAATTCTGAGACGGTGCATGAAAAATCGATCGAAACGAGTCTTTGCGAATGACTTTACGCCAAGTTTATGACCGTCACATTTTTTCGCGAAACTGAGCTCATACGACTACTTATGGGCTAATACATTTGGAATGGCCAGTATTTTGAAATTCTGAGACAGTGCACGAAAAACTGATCGAAACTCGACTCTGAGCGCGACTTTATGCAAAGTTCATGACCGTTGCATTTTTTGCGAAACTGAGCTCATACAACTTCCCATGGGCTAGTATGTTCGGAATGGCCAGTATTTTGAAATTCCGAGACAGTGCATGAAAAATCGATCGAAACAAGTCTTTGCTAACGACTTTGCTCAAAGTTTATAACCGTTGCATTTTTTCATGAAACTGAGCTTGTATGACTTCCCATGGGCTAATACGTTGGGAATGGATAGTATTTCGAAATTTCTTGACGTTGCGTGAAAAACAGATCGAAACTTGACTTTGCGCGCGACTTTAAGCTAAGTTTATGACTGCCGCATTTTTTTGCGAAACCATGCACATACGACTTCCCATGGGCTAATATGTTGGGTATGGCTAGTATTTTGAAATTTCTTGATGGTGCACGAAAAATTGATCGAAACTCGACTTTGCGCGTGACTTTATGCAAAGTTTATGACCAGCAAGTTTTTTCGCGAAACTGAGCTCGTACGAGTTCCCAAGGGCTAATTCATTGGGAATGGCTAGTATTTTGAAATTCTGAGACGGTGCATTAAAAACTGATCAAAACTCGACTTTGCACAAAGTTTATGACCGTCGTATTTTTTCTCGAAACCGTGCTTGTACGACTTCCCATGGGCTAATACGTTCGGAATGGCCAGTAACTTAAAATTCCGAGATGGTGCATGAAAAATCGATCGAAGCGAGCCTTTGCGAATGACTTTGCGCAAAGTTTATGACCGTCACGTTTTTCGCGTAATTGAGCTCGTACGACTTCCAATGGGCTAATACTTTGGAATAGCCAGTATTTTGAAATTTCTGGACGTTGCATGAAAAACCGATCGAAACTCGACTTTGCGCGTGACTTTGCGCAAAGTTTATGATCGTCGTGTTTTTTCGCGAAACTGAGCTCGTACGACTTCCAATGGGCTAATACTTTGGGAATGGCCAGTATTTTGAAATTTCTTGATGTTGCATGAAAAACCGATCGAAACTCGACTTTGTGCGTGACTTTGTGCAAAGTTTATGGCCAGCGAGTTTTTTCACGAAACTGAGCTCGTACGAGTGCCCATGGGCTAATACATTGGGAATGACCAGTATTTTGAAATTCTGAGACAGTGCATTAAAAACTGATCGAAACGAGACTTTGCACAAAATTTATGACTGTCGTATTTTCTTCACGAAACTTTGCTCGTACGACTTCCCATGGGCTAATATATTCTTAATGGCCAGTATTTTGAAATTTCTTAACCGTGCATGCAAAATTGATCGAAACTCGACTTTGCCCGTGACTTTGCGCAAAGTTTGACCCGTGAGTTTTTTTGTGAAACTGAGCTCGTACGAGTTCCCATGGGCTAATATGTTGGGAATGGCCAGTATTTTGAAATTCTGAGACAGTGCAATAAAAACCGATCGAAACGAGACTTTGCACAAAATTTATGACCGTCGCATTTATTTCGTGAAACCGTGTGCTCGTATGACTTCCCATGGGCATTAACGTTGGGAATGTCCTGTATTTTGAAATTCTGAGACGGTGCATGGAAATAGATCGAAATGAGACATTGCGCAAAATTTATGACCATTTCATTTTTTCGTGAAACCATGCTCCTACGACATCCTATGAGCTAATACGTTGGGAATGGCCAGTATTTTGAAATTCTGAGATGGTACACGAAAAATCGATCGAAACAAGACTTTATGCAAAATATATGATCGTCGCATTTTATCGCGAAACCGTGCTCCTACGACTTCCCATAAGCAAATACGTTGGGAATGGACAGTATTTTAAAATTTTTTGACGGTGCACGAAAAATCGATCGAAACTCGACTTTGCGTAAAGTTTATAATCGTCGTATTTTTTGCTCGAAACCATGCTAGTACGACTTCCCATAGGCTAATATGTTCGTAATGGCCAGTATTTTGAAATTCCGAGACGGTGCATGAAGAATCGATCGAAACGAGTCTTTGCGAACGACTTTGCGCAAAGTTTATGACCATCGTGTTTTTTCCCGAAACTGAGGTCGTACGACTTCCAGTGGGCTAATACTTTGGGAATGGCTAGTATTTTGAAATTTCTTGACGGTGCATGAAAAACCGATCGAAACTCGACTTTGCCTGTGACTTTGCGCAAAGTTTATGACTGTCCTCGTATGACTTCCCATCGACTAATACATTGGGAATGGCCAGTATTTTGAAATTTCTTGATGGTGCATGAAAAATTGATCGAAACTCGAGTTTGCGCGTGACGTAGTGCAATGTTTATGACCAGCGAGTTTTTTCGTGAAACTGAGCTCGTACAAGTTCCCATGGGTAACGTTGGGAATGGCCAGTATTTTAAAATTCTGAGACGGTGCATTAACAACCAATCGAAACGAGACTTTGTATAAAATTTATGACCATTGCATTTTTTTCGCGAAACCATGCTCGTACTACTTCCCATGGGCTAATATGTTGGGAATGGTCAGTATTTTGAAATTTCTTGACGGTTCATGAAAAACTGTTTGAAACTCGACTTTGCGCAAAGTTTATGACCGTCGTATTTTTTTGTGAAATCATTCTCGTATGACATTCCATGGGCTAAAACATTTGGAATAGCCAGTATTTTAAAATCTCGAGATGGTGCATGAAAAATCGATCGAAACGAGTCTTTGCGAGTGACTTTGCGTAAAGTTTTTGACCGTCACGTTTTTTCACAAATCTGAGCTCGTACGACTTGCAATGGGCTAATACATTGGGAATGTCTAGAATTTTGAAATTTCTTGACGGTGTATGAAAAACCGATCAAAACTCGACTTTGTGCGTGACTTTGCACAAAGTTTATGATCGTTGCATTTTTTCACGAAACTGTGCTTGTACGACTGCCAATGGGGCTAATACGTTGGGAATGGTCAGTATTTTCAAGTTCCGAGACGGTGGATGAAAAATAGATCGAAACGAGACTTTGCGTGCGACTTTGCACAAAGTTTATGACCGTTGTATTTTTTTGCTCGTATGACGTCCCATGGGCTAATACGTTGGGAATGTCCAGTATTTTGAAATTCTGAGACGGTGCACAAAAAACCGATCGAAACTTGACTTTCTGCTTGACTTTGCTTAAAGTTTATGGCCGTCGCATTTTTTCGTGAAACTGTGCTCGTACGACTTCTAATGGGGTAATACGTTGGGAATGACCAGTATTTTGAAATTCCGAGATGGTGCACGAAAAACCGATCAAAATGAGACTTCGCGCAAAATTTATGATTGTCACATTTTTTCGCGAAACCGTGCTCGTACGACTTCCCATGGGCTAATACGTTGGGAATGAAGAGTATTTTGAAATTTTTTCATGGTGCACAAAAAACAGGTCGAAACTCGACTTTATGTGCCACTTTGAGCAAAGTTTATGACCATCGCATTTTTTCTCGAAACCATGCTCGTACGACTTCCCATGGGCTAATACGTTCGTAATGGCCAATATTTTGAAATTCCAAGACGGTGCATGAAAAATCGATCGAAACGAGTCTTTGCGAACAACTTTGTGTAAAGTTTATGACCGTCACATTTTTTCGCGAAACTGAGCTCATACGACTTCCCATGGGCTAATACTTTGGGTATGGCCAGTATTTTAAAATTTCTTAATGGTGTACGAAAAACCGATCGAAACTCGACTTTGCGTGCGACTTTGTGCAAAGTTTATGACCGTCACGTTTTTTTATAAAACCATGATCGTACGACTTCCCATGGGCTAATACGTCGGGAATGGCCAGTATTTTGAAATTTCTTGATGGTGCATGAAAAATTGATCGAACCTCGACTTTGCACGTGACTTTGCGCAAAGTTTATGACCAGCGAGTTTTTTCGTAAAAGTGAGCTTGTACGAGTTCTCATGGGCTAATACGTTGGGAATGGCTAGTGTTTTGAAATTCTGAGTCGATGCATTAAAAACTGATCGAAATGAGACGTTGCACAAAATTTATGTCCATTGCATTTTTTTCGTGATACCATGCTCGTACGACTTCCCATGGGCTAATACATTGGGAATGGCCAGTTTTTTGAAATTTCTTGACGGTTCACAAAAAATCGTTCGAAACTCGACTTTGCGCGTGACTTTGCGCAAAGTTTATGACCGTCGTATTTTTTCGCGAAACCGTGCTCGTATGACTTCCCATGGGCTAATACATTCGGAATGACTAGTATTTTAAAATTCTGAGACGATGCATGAAAAATTGATCGGCACGAGTGTTTGCGAGTGACTTTGCACAAAGTTTATGACCGTCGTGTTTTTTCAACTGAGCTTGTATGACTTCCGATGGGCTAATACGTTGGGAATGGCCAGTATTTTGAAATTTCTTGATGGTGCTTGAAAAACTGATCAAAACTCGACTTTGTGCGTGACTTTGCACAAAGTTTATGGCCGTCACATTTTTTCGCGAAACTATGCTCACACGGCTTCCAATGGGCTAATATGTTGGGAATGGCCGGTATTTTCAAATTCCGAGATGGCGCATGAAAAATAGATCGAAACGAGACTTTACGCTCGACTTTGCGCAAAGTTTATCACCATCATGTTTTTTAGCAAAACCATGCTCATACGACTTCCCATGGGCTAATACTTTGGGATTGGCAAGTATTTTGAATTTCCGAGATGGTGCATGAAAAAACCGAGCGAAATGAGACTTTGTACAAAATTTATGTCCATTGCATTTTTTTGCGAAACCATGCTCGTACGACGTCTCATAGGCTAATATATTGGGAATGGCTGGTATTTTGAAATTCCGAGACGGTGCATGAAAAATCGATCGAAAGGAGACTTTGCGCAAAATTTATGACCATTGCATTTTTTAGCGAAACCATGCTCGTACGACGTCTCATGGGCTAATATGTTGGGAATGGCCAGTATTTTGAAATTTTTTGATGGTGCACAAAAAATCGATCGAAACTCAACTTTGTGCGTGACTTTGCGCAAAGTTTATGACCGTCGCATTTTTTCACAAAACTGTACTCGTACGACTTCCCATGGGTTAGTACGTTGGGAATGACCAGTATTTTGAAATTTTAAGATGGTGCATTAAAAAGCGATCGAAACGAGACTTTGCGCAAAATTCATGACCGTCGCGTTTTTTCACGAAACCATGCTTGTACGACTTCCCATGGGCTAATACGTTGGGAATGGCCAGAATTTTGAAATTCTGAGATGGCGCACGAAAAACCGATCGAAACGAGACGTTGCGCAAAATTTATGACCATCACATTTTTTCGCTTAAACCATGCTCATGTGACTTCCAAAGGGCTAATTAGTTGGTAATGGCCAGTATTTTGAAATTCTGAAATGGCGCACGAAAAACTGATCAAAACGTGACTTTGCGCAAAATTGATGACCACCACATTTTTTCACGAAACCATGTTAGTATGACGTCCCACGGGCTAATACGTTACGAATGGCCATTTTGAAATTCAAAAACGCGGCGATCGAACGAGTCTTTGTGCGTGACTTTCGAAAGTTTATGACCATCACATTTTATAGCGAAACCGTGCTCATACGACTTCCCATGGGCTAATACGTTAGGAATGACAAGTATTTTAAAATTCCGAGATAGTGCATGAAAAACCGATCGAAACGAGACTTTGCGCAAAATTCATGACCGTCGCATTTTTTCACGAAACCATGCTTGTACGACTTCCTAGGGGCTAATACGTTGGGAATGGACAGTATTTTGAAATTATGAGACAGTGCACGAAAAACAAATCGAAATGAGACTTTGCGCGCAACTTTGTGCAAAGTTTATGACCAACGAGTTTTTTGCGAAACTGAGCTCGTATGAGTCCCATGGGATAATACGTTCGGAATACCAGTATTTTGAAATTCCGAGATGGTGCACGAAAAATCGATCGAAACGAGACTTTCCGAGCGACTTTGCGTAAAGTTTATGACCGTCTTGTTTTTTTATGAAACCATGCTTATACGACTTCCCAATGGCTAATACGTTCGGAATGGCTAGTATTTTGAAATTCTGAGGCGGTGCACGAAAAATAGATCGAAGCGAGACTTTTCATGTGACTTTGTGCAAAGTTTATGACTGTCACATTTTTTTGCAAAACTGTGCTCGTAAGACTTCCCATGGGCTAATACATTGGGAATGTCTAGTATTTTGAAATTCCGAGACAGTGCATGAAAAACATATTGAAATGAGACTTTGTGCGCGTCTTTGCGCAATGTTTATGCCCATTGCATTTTTTCGTGAAACTGTGCTCGTACGACTTCCAATGGGCTAATACATTGGGAATGGCCAGTATTTTGAAATTCCGAGATGGTGCACGAAAAACGATCGAAACGAGACTTTGCGTGTGACTTCGCACAAAGTTGATGTCCAGCGAGTTTTTTCATGAAACCGAGCTCGTTCGACTTCCCATGGGCTAATACGTTGGGAATGGCCATTATTTTGAAATTCCGTGATGGTGCACGAAAAACCGATCGAAATGAGACTTTGTGCAAAATTTATGACCGTCGCATTTTTTCGTGAAACCGTGCTCGTATGACGGCCATTCTCGGCTAATACATTGGGAATGGTCGGCATTTTGAAATTTCTTGATAGTGCACGAAAAATCGATGGAAACTTGACTTTGTACGCGACTTTGCGCAAAGTTTATTGCCATAGCATTTTTTCGTGAAACAGTACTCGTACGACTTCCAATGGGGTAATATGTTGGGAATGGCTAGTATCTTGAAATTCCAAGATGGTGCACGAAAAACCGATCGAAACAAGACTTTTGGTAAAATTTCTGATCATCGCATTTTTTCATGAAACTGTGCTCGTACGAGTTTCCATGGGCTAATACGTTGGGAATGGCCAGTATTTTGAAATTCCATGACGGTGCATTAAAAACCGATAGCTAGCAAAGTCACGTTTCGATTTATTTTTCGTGCACCATCTCAGAATTTTAAAATACTGGCCATTCTGAATGTATTAGTCGATGGGAAATCGTACTAGCATAGTTTCGCGAAAAAACGTGATGGTCATAAACTTTGCGCAAAGTCACGCGCAAAGTCGAGTTTCGATCAGTTTTTCATACACCATCAAGAAATTTCAAAATAGTAGCCATTCCCAACGTATTAGCCCATGAGATGTAGTACGAGCATGGTTTCGTGAAAGAATGCGATGGTCATAAATTTTGCGCAAAGTCTTGTTTCAGTCGGTTTTTCATGCACCAACTCGGAATTTCAAAATACTTGCCATTCCCAACGTATTAGCTAGCCCATGTGAAGTCCTATGAGCACAATTTCACTAAAAAAGGTGACAGTCATAAACTTTGCACAAAGTCATGCGCAAGAACTCATTTCGATCTATTTTTCGTGAACCATCTCGGAATTTTAAAATACTGGCCATTCCTATCATATTAGCCCATGGGAAGTCATACGAGTACGGTTTTATGAAAAAATGTGACGGTCATAAATTTTGCTTAAAGTCTCGTTTCGATCGTTTTTTTGTGCACCGTCTCGAAATTTCAAAATATTGGCCATTCCTAACGTATTAGCCCATTGGAAGTCGTACGAGCACAGTTTTGCGAAAAAATGCGACGGTCATAGACTTTGCGTACAGTCGCTCGTAAAGTCGAGTTTCGATCGGTTTTTCATGTACCATCAAGAAATTTCGAAATACTAGCCATTCCCAACGTATTAGCCCATGGGATGTTGTATGAGCATGGTTTCGCGAAAGAATGCGACGGTCATAAATTTTGCGCAAAGTCTCGTTTCGGTCAGTTTTTCATGCACCATCTCAGAATTTCAAAATACTTGCCATTCCCAACGTATTAGCCCATGGGAAGTCGTATAAGCACGGTTTCACTAAAAACGGTGACGGTCATAAACTTTGCACAAAGTTGCACGCAAGAACTTGTTTCGATCTATTTTTTGTGAACCGTCTCGGAATTTTAAAATACTGGCCATTCGTATCTATCATATTAGCCTATGGGAATTCGTACGAGCACGATATCGTGAAAAAATGCAACGGTCATAAACTTTATGCAAAGCCGCACGCAAAGTCGAGTTTCGATCAGTTTTTCGTGCACCATCAAGAAATTTCAAAATACTGGCCATTCCCGACGTATTAGCCCATGGGAAATCATACGAGCATAGTTTCGACAAAAAATGTGATGGTTATAAACATTATGCGAAGTCACACACAAAGTCGAGTTTCAATCGATTTTTCGTGCACCGTTAAGAAATTTCAAAATACTGGCCATTCCTAACGTATTAGCCCATGGGAAGTCATACGAGCACGGTTTCGCGAAAAAATGTGACGGTCATAAATTTTACGTAAAGTCTTGTTTCGATCGGTTTTTCGTGCACCATCTCGAAATTTCAAAATACTGGCCATTCCCAACGTATTAGCCCATTGGAAGGCCTACGAGCACAGTTTCGAAAAAAAATGCGATGATCATAAACTTTATGCACATTCACGCACAAAGTCGAGTTTCGATCGATTTTTCACACACCGTTAAGAAATTTAAAAATACTGGCCATTCCGAATGTATTAGCCCATGGGAACTCCTACGAGCACAATTTTGCTAAAAGATATGATGGTAATAAACTTTGCGCAAAGTCTCGTTTCGATCTATTTTTCGTGCATCATCTCAGAATTTTAAAATACTAGCCATTCCCAATGTATTAGTCCATGGGAAGTCGTACGAGCACGATTTCGTGAAAAAACGTGATGGTCATAAACTTTAAGCAACGTCACATGCAAAGTCAAGTTTCGATCAGTTTTTCATGCACCAACAAGAAATTTCAAAATACTGGCCAATCCGAAAGTATTAGCTCATAGGAAGTCGTACGAGCATGGTTTCGCGAAAAAATGCGATGGTCATAAAATTGTGCAAAGTCTTGTTTCGATCGATTTTTCGTGCAACATCTGAGAATTTCAAAATATTGGCTATTCGCAACATACTATCCCAAGGGATGTCGTACAAGCTTAGTTTCGTGAAAAAACGCGACGGTCATAAACTTTGCGCAAAGTCGCTCGCAAAGTCACGTTTCGATTCATTTTTCGTGCACCATCCGAATGTATTGGCCATTCCGAATGTATTAGCCCATGGGAAGTCGTACTAGCATGGTTATGCGAAAAAATATGACGGTCATAAACTTTATGCAAAGTCACACACAAAGTCGAGTTTCGATCGGTATTTCTTGCACCGTCAAGAAATATCAAAATACTGGGCCTAAGAGAAGTCGTACGAGCACAGTTTTACGAAAAAATGCGATGGTCATAAATTTTGCGCAAAATCTCGTTTCGATCGGTTTTGAATGCACCTTCTCAGAATTTCAAAATACTGGCCATTACCAAGGTATTGGCCCATGGGAACTCGTATGAGCACGGTTTCGGGAAAAAACACGATGTTCATAAACTTTGTGCAAAGTCGCATGCAAAGTCTCGCTTCGATCTATTTTTCATGCACTATCTCGGAATTTCAAAATACTAGCCATTCCCACCAACATATTAGCCCTTGGGAAGTCATACGAGCATGGTTTCGTGAAAAAATACGACGGTATTAAACTTTGCGCAAAGTCGTGCTCAAAGCCGAGTTTCGAACAGTTTTTCATGCACCATCAAGAAATTTCAAAATACTAGTCATTCCTAATGTATTAGCCCATGGGAAGTCATACGAGCACAGTTTCATGAAAAAATGTGACGGTTATAAATTTTGCGAAAGTCTCGTTTCGATCGGTTTTTTGTGCACTGTCTTGGAATCTCAAAATATTGGCAATTCCCAACGTATTAGGGCATTGGAAGTCGTACGAGCACAGTTTCACAAAAAAATGTGACGGTCATAAACTTTGTGCATAGTCTCGCGTAATGTCACACACAAAGTCGAGCTTCGATCGATTTCACAAAAAAACGCGATGATTGTAACCATTGCGCAAAGTCGCATGCAAAGTCGAGTTTCGATCAGTTTTTCATGCACTGTCAATAAATTTCAAAATACTAGCCATTCCCAACGTATTAGCCCATGGGATGTAGTACGAGCATGGTTTCACAAAAAACGACGATCATAAATTTTGCGCAAAGTCTTGTTTCGATCGATTTTTCATGCACCATCTCGGAATTTCAAAATACTTGCCATTCCCAACTTATTAGCCTATGGGAAGTCGTATGAGCACGTTTTCACTAAAAATGCGATGGTCATAAACTTTGCGCAAAGTCTTG
This sequence comes from Ensete glaucum, assembly GCA_021527575.1. Classification (NCBI taxonomy): domain Eukaryota; kingdom Viridiplantae; phylum Streptophyta; class Magnoliopsida; order Zingiberales; family Musaceae; genus Ensete; species Ensete glaucum. The sequence goes on along the minus strand of CM038556.1, from coordinate 23,679,308 downwards.
CGTAAAGTCGAGTTTCGATCAGTTTTTCATACACCATCAAGAAATTTTAAAATAATAGCCATTCCCAACGTATTAGATGCAGTACGAGCATGGTTTCATGAAAAAATACGACGGTCATAAATTTTGCGCAAAGTCTCGTTTCAGTTGGCTTTTCATGCACCATCTCCGAATTTCAAAATACTTGCCATTCCCAACGTATTAGCCCATGGGAAGTCGTATGAGCACGGTTTCAGTAAAAACGGTGACAGTCATAAACTTTGCACAAAGTTGCGCGCAAGAACTCATTTCGATCTATTTTTCATGAACTGTCTCGGAATTTTAAAATACTGGCCATTCCTATCTATCATATTAGCCTATGGGAATTCGTACGAGCACGATATCATGAAAAAACGCAACGGTCATAAACTTTATGCAAAGCCGCACGCAAAGTCGAGTTTCGATCAGTTTTTCATGCATCATCAAGAAATTTTAAAATACTGGCCATTCCCAATGTATTAGCCCATGGGAAATCGTACGAGCATAGTTTCGTGAAAAAATGTGATGGTCATGAACATTACACAAAGTCGCACACAAAGTCGAGTTTCAATCGGTTTTTCATGCACCGTTAAGAAATTTCAAAATACTGACTATTCCTAATGTATTCGCCCATGGGAAGTCATACGAGCACGGTTTCACGAAAAAATATGACGGTCATAAATTTGCGCAAATTATCGTTTCGATCGATTTTTTGTGCACCATCTCAAAATTTCAAAATATTGGCCATTCCCAACGTATTAGCCCATTTGAAGTCGTACGAGCATAGTTTCGCAAAAAAATGTGATGGTCATAAACTTTGTGCACAGTCGCTCGTAAAGTCGAGTTTCAATCGGTTTTTTATGCACCATCAAGAAATTTTAAAATACCAGCCATTCCCAACATATTAGCCAATGGGATGTAGTACGAGCATGGTTTCACAAAAAAATGCGACGGTCATAAATTTTGCGCAAAGTCTCGTTTCGATCGATTTTTCATGTACCATCTTGGAATTTCAAAATACTTGACATTCCCAACGTATTAGCCCATGGGAAGTCATATTAGCACGGTTTCGCTAAAAAACGTTATGGTCATAAACTTTGCGCAAAGTCGGGCGCAAAGATTGATTGAAACTCTACTTTGCGCGTGACTTTACGTAAAGTTTATGACCGTCGCTTTTCGCAAAACTGAGCTCATTCAACATTCCATTGGCAAATACATTTTGAATATCCAGTATTTTGAAATTCCTAGACAGTGCACAAAAAACAGATTGAACGAGACTTTGCACGTGACTTTGTGTAAAGTTTATGACCGTCGCGTTTTTTCATAAAACCATGCTCATACGACTTCCCATAGGCTAATACGTTGGGAGTGGCTAGTATTTTTAAATTTTGAGATGGTTCATCAAAAACCGATCGAAACGAGACTTTGCGCAAAATTTAAGATTGTCACATTTTTTCGCGAAACTAGGCTCGTATGGCTTGTAATGGGCTAATACGTTGGGATAATGGGCTAATACGTTGGGAATGGCTAATATTTTGAAATTCTGAGATGGTGCATGAAAAACCGATCGAAACTCGACTTTGTGCGCGACTTTACACAAAGTTTATGACCATCACGTTTTTACGCAAAATTGTGCTCGTACGACTTCCCATGGGCTAATACGTTGGGAATGGCCAGTATTTTGAAATTCCGAGATGGTGCACGAAAAACGGATCGAAACTTGACTTTGCGCGCAACCTTAGGCAAAGTTTATGACCGTCATGTTTTTTCACGAAACTGAGCTCATACAACTTCCCATGGGCTAATACGTTGGGATGGCCAGTATTTTGAAATTTCGAGACGGTGCATGAAAAACAGATCGAAACGAGACTTTACGCGCGACTTTTCACAAAGTTTATGACCGTCGCGTTTTTTATGAAATTGAGCTCGTACAACTTCCCATGGGCTAGTATGTTGGGAATGACCAACATTTTAAAATTTCGAGATGGTGCATGAAAAATCGATCGAAACGAGACTTTGCGCGTGACTTTGCACAAAGTTATGACCAGCGAGTTTTTTCACGAAACCGAGCACGTACGAGTTCCCACAGGCTAATACGTTGGGAATGGTCAATATTTTGAAATTCTGAGAGGGTGCATTAAAAACTGATCGAAAGGAGACTTTGTGCAAAATTCATGGCCGACGTATTTTTTCGTGAAACCATGCTCTTATGACTTCTAATGGGCTAATACGTTGGGAATGACTAGTACTTTGAAATTCTAAGATGGTGCACGAAAAATTGATCGAAACTTGGCTTTGTGCATGACTTTGCACAAAGTTTATGACCATCAGGTTTGTGTGCAAAACTATATTCGTACGACTTCCCATGGGCTAATACGTCGGGAATGGCCAGTATTTTAAAATTCCGAGACGGTGCATGAAAACTGATCGAACTCGACTTTGCGCGTGAGTTTACATAAAGTTTATAACCGTCATGTTTTTTCACGAAACTGAGCTCATACAACTTCCCATGGGCTAATACGTTGGGAATGGCCAGTATTTTGAAATTCTGAGATGGTGCACGAAAAATAGATCAAAACGAGACTTTGCGTGCGACTTTGCACAAAGTTTATGATTGTCGCATTTTGTCGTGAAATGGAGCTCGTACGACTTCCGATGGGCTAGTACATTGGGAATGATTAGTATTTTGAAATTCAGAGACGGTGCACGATAAACTGATCGAAACGAGACTTTGCACGCGACTTTGCACAAAGTTATGACCAGCGAGTTTTTTCACGAGATCGAGCTCGTACAAGTTCCCCTAGGCTAATACGTTGGGAATGGTCAATATTTTGAAATTCCGAGACGGTGCATTAAAAACCGATCGAAACGAGACTTTGTGCAAAATTTATGACCGTCACATTTTTTTGAGAAATCGTGCTTATACTACTTCCCATTGGCTAATACGTTGGGAATGGCCAGTATTTTGAAATTCCAAGATGGTACACGAAAAACTGATCGAAACTCGACTTTGCCCGCGACTTTACGCAAAGTTTATGACCGTCGTGTTTTTTCGTGAAACTGAGCTCATACGACTTCCCATGGGCTAATACGTTGGGAATGGCTAGTATTTTGAAATTCCGAGATGGTGCACAAAAAACAAATCGAAACGAGACTTTGTGTGTGACTTTGCGCAAAGTTTATGATTGTCTCATTTTTTTGCTCGTACGACTTCCCATGGGCAAATACGTTGGAAATGGCAGGAGATCTTGAAGCGATTTGATCTTAAAAGGCAACCACAGCCAAGCTTGCATCATAAATTAGAAATGCTTATGTAAAACTTCTCAAGAAAGTGGCCTCTTACACAATTAGCAAGAATTATATTCAGATGTGCTATTTGGTGGATTTGGAAGGAGAGGTGTGGCAGAATTTTTGAGTGCCACAATACGAATAAAGCTCAAATTCTGATTGAGATTCTTCAGGACTCACAATCATGTATGGAGCAAGAATTGAACATAGAGCACCTAACTAACAAGAAGAGAGAAAGAGATTTTCACAAGATTCAATTTTTTCATTAGTCAATAATCTCTCAAATAATGATGAAGATTGTAATGTTATTATATGGGGCAAAGCTTATATTTTGTGATGTATCCACAAGTAATCCAGAACGGTTTAGCTGTTGCATTTTATTATTTACTAACTTCCTTATGCTACTCTTGGAGATGAGTTTGATGAAGTGTGCCCATTTCACCTTCTTTAGGTGGGGTGCAATCTTCTCGACTACAGTAAGAGACTGCAGGCTTTAGTCTATGGCTTGTGTACACAAAGCTTCTTTGTACAAACCTTTTACAAAATACATTATCTTTACTTACCAAAAAAAAAAAGGAAATGACCAATATTTTGAAATTTCTTGATGGTGCATGAAAACCTGATCGAAACTCAACTTTCTGCTCGACTTTGCGAAAAGTTTATGACTAGCGAGATTTTTCGAAACTGATCGAAACTCGACTTTGTGCACGACTTTGTGCACGACTTTGTGCAAAGTTTATGACCAGCGAGTTTTTTCGCGAAACCATGCTCGTACGAGTTCCCATGTGCTAATATGTTGGGAATGGCCAGTATTTTTAAATTCTGAGACGGTGCATGAAAAACTAATTGAAACTTGACTTTGCGCGCGACTTTGCTAACCGACGCATTTTTTCATGAAATCATACTCGTATGAGTTTCCATGGGTTAATACGTTGCGAATGGCCAGTATTTTAAAATTCAGAGACGATGCATGAAAAATCGATCGAAACTTGACTTTGCACGTGACTTTATGCAAAGTTTATAACCATCACATTTTTTTGTGAAACTGAGCTCATATGACTTCCCATGTAGCAGTATTTTCAAATTCCACGACGGTGCATGAAAAACAGATCGAAACGATCATGAACAAAGGGGAGAACGGATGGTGAGAGTGAGTGATTTCCTGTGAGGGCTGGCTTCTCCCTTGGGTGCTTCTCCCAAGGCAAATTGCCAGCGTTCCCTTGCATGCGTGCGTGAGTGCTTTGCTTTGCTTAGGCCTGCACTTGCGATCAGCGCTAGGGACGACAGCCTCTTCTCTTACCGAACAATGAGCGGGTAGCGGAGGGCGATTGCTCCTCCCTTGGGCGATTTCTCCTCTACGATCATTCCATGGTGAATTCAAGCGTGGAAGGCCGACGATCGCTCCTGCGATCAGTGATTCCAAGGGTGGAATCGGCGATTTCAAGCGTGGAAGGGCGACGACTTTTCTCCCCTATGCGTGGGACGGATCCTGCGGCAACTCTAGTGTGGAAAGGGCGACGGCTGCTTCTGGGCGACGACTACGACCTTAGTGTGGGAAGGGTGGTGGCTTCCTCTCCCCTAGGCGGCTGGCGGTCTCTATGGCAAGCGACGCCATAGATCACGACCTCCTACTCCTATTTCCCGAGATCCTCAGCCTTGGAGTAGCCTCTTCAAGGCTTCAGTGGGTAGTCCGGATCTTCGACTGGACTTTTTTGCTCCAGAAGTACAGGCTGATCAGAAGATTGCTATGTATGAGGCTATTGATTCTGACGAACTAATGGAGACATGGTCCATGGCAATTGTGGGCTATGTTGTTGGACTAAGAACATCCTTTTTTCCATTATCCTTATACATCAGGACTCGATGGGGAATACCAACATTTGATCTTCATATGTTGGAGATCGGATTCTTTATATGCAGGCTTTACTTTGCGTATGACTTTGCCAAAGTTTATGACTGTCACATTTTTTCGCGAAACCATGCTCGTACGACTTCCCATGGGCTAATACGTTAGGAATGGCCAATATTTTGAAATTTCTTGACGGTGCACGAAAAATTGATCGAAACTCGACTTTGTACAAAATTTATGACCAACAAGTTTTTTCGCGAAACTGAGCTCATACGAGTTCCAATGGGCTAATATGTTGGGAATGGTCAGTATTTTGAAATTCTGAGACGGTGCATTAAAAATCGATCGAAACGAGACTTTGCATAAAATTTATGATCGTCGCATTTTTTTCACAAAACTGTGCTTGTACGACTTCCCATGGGCTAATACGTTAGAAATGGCTAGTATTTTAAAATTTCTTGACGATTCACGAAAAATCGTTCGAAACTCGACTTTGCATGTGACTTTATGCAAAGTTGGGAATGGCCAGTATTTTTAAATTCTGAGATGGTGCATGAAAAATTGAACGAAACGAGACATTGCGCAAAGTTTATGACCATCACGTTTTTCTGTGAAACTGAGCTCATACGACTTCCCATGGGCTAATACGTTGGCAATGGCCAGTATTTTGAAATTCCGAGATGGTGCACGAAAAATAGATCAAAGCGAGACTACACATGGCTTTGCACAAAGTTTATGACCATCGTGTTTTTTCCCGAAACTGTGCTCATACAACTTCCCATGGGCTAATACGTTGGGAATGACCAGTATTTGAAATTTCGAGATGGTGCATTAAAAACTGATCGAAACAAGATTTTGCATAAAATTTACTACCGTCGTATTTTTTCGTGAAACCATGCTCGTACGGCTTCCCATGGGCTAATACGTTGGGAATAGCCAGTATATTGAAATTTCCTGATGGTCCACGAAAAACCGATCGAATCTCGACTTTGCACGCGACTTTGTGCAAAGTTTATGACCATTGTATTTTGTTGCGAAACCATGCTAGTACGACTTTCCATGGGCTAATACGTTCGGAATGGCCAGTATTTTAAAATTTCGAGACGGTGAACAAAAATGAATCGAAATGTGACTTTGCGAACGACTTTGCGTTATGACCGTCGCGTTTTTTCACGATACTAAGAACGTATGATGTCGCATGGTCTAGTACGTTGGGAATGGCCAGTATTTTGAAATTCTGAGATGTTGCATGAAAAACCGATCGAAACAAGACTTTGCAGAAAATTTATGACCGTCTAATTTTTTCGTGAAACCATGCTCGTTCGACTTCCAATGGGCTAATACTTTGGGAATAGCAAGTATTTTGAAATTTCTTGATGGTGCACAAAAAATTGATCAAAACTTGACTTTGCGTAAAGTTTATGACCATCACGTTTTTTTCACGAAATCATGCTTGTACGACTTCCCATGGACTAATACATTGATAATGGCTAGTATTTTGAAATTCCGAGTTGGTGCATGAAAAATAGATCGAAACGAGACTTTGCGTACGACTTTACGCAAAGTTTATCACCATCATGTTTTTTAGCGAAACCATGCTCATACGAGTTCCAATGGGCTAATACATTCGTAATGGCCAGTATTTTAAAATTTCGAGACGGTGCACGAAAAATCGATCGAAACGAGACTTTGCGAGGGACTATGCGCAAAGTTTATGACCGTCGCATTTTTTCGTGAAACTGAGCTCGTACGACTTCCCATAGGCTAGTACGTTGCGAATGACAAGTAGTTTGAAATTCTGAGATGGTTCATTAAAAGCCCATTGAAATGAGACTTGGTGCAAAATTTATGGCCATCATATTTTTTTTTGAAACCATGCTCGTACGACTTCCCATGGGCTAATACGTTGGGAATGTATATTGAAATTTCCTGATGGTGCACAAAAAACTGATTGAAACTTGACTTTGCGTTCAACTTTGCAAAAATTTTATGACCATTGTATTTTTTCGTGAAACCATGCTAGTATGACTTCCCATGGGCTAATACGTTCGGAATGGCCAGTATTTTGAAATTCCGAGACGGTGCACGAAAAATGAATCAAAATGTGACTTTGCGAGCGACTTTACGCAAAGTTTATGACCATCGTGTTTTTTCGCGAAACTGAGCTCGTACGACATCCCATGGGCTGGTACGTTGGGAATGGCCAGTATTTTGAAATTCAGAGATGTTGCACGAAAAACCGATCGAAACAAGACTTTGCGCAAAATTTATGATGGTCGTATTTTTTTCGCGAAACCATGCTCGTACGACTACCCATGGGCTAATCCTTTGGGAATGGCCAGTATTTTGATATTTCTTGATGGTGCATGAAAAGCCGATCGAAACTCGACTTTGCGCGTGACTTTGCACAAAGTTAAAAATAACCGTCGCGTTTTTTTGTGAAACCATGCTCATACGACTTCCCATGGGCTAATACATTGGTAATGGCCAGTATTTTGAAATTTCGAGACAGTGCATGAAAAACCGATCGAAACGAGACTTTGCACAAAATTTATGACCGTCGCATTTTTTCACGAAACCGAGCTCGTACGATACTTTGCACGAAAACTCGATCAAAACTCGACTTTGCTCATGACTTTTTGTAAAGTTTATGACCGTCGCATTTTTTTGTGAAACTGTGCTTGTACGACTTCCCATGGGCTAATACAATTGGAATGGCCATTATTTTAAAATTCCGAGATGGTGCACGAAAAACCGATCGAAATGTGACTTTGGGTGTGACTTTGGGTGTGACTTTGCGCAAAGTTTATGAACGTCTTGTTTTTTCACAAAGCCATGCTCGGACAACTTCCCATGTCCTAATATGTTGGGAATGGCCAGTATTTTGAAATTCCGAGATGGTGCACGAAAAACAGATGGAAACTAGACTTTGCGCAAAGTGTATGACCATCGCAGTTTTTCGCTAAACCGTGGTCATACGACTTCCCATGGGCTAATACGTTTGGAATGGCTAGTATTTTGAAATTTCTTGATGGTGGATGAAAAATCGATGGAAACTCAACTTTGTGCGTGACTTTGCGCAAAATTTATGACCATCTCATTTTTTTCCTCGTACAACTTCCCATAGGCTAATAGGTTGGGAATGTCCAGTATTTTGAAATTTCCTGACGATGTATGAAAAATCGATCGAAAATCGACTTTGTGCGTGACTTTACGCAAAGTTTATGACCGTCACATTTTTTCACGAAACTGAGCAAATACGACTTCCCATGGGCTAATACATTTTGAATGGCCAGTATTTTAAAATTCTAACATGGTGCAATCAATTGAAACTTGACTTTGCGCGTGACTTTATGCAAAGTTTATAACCGTTGCATTTTTTTGCAAAACTGAGCTCATATGTAGTATTTTAAAATTCCGCGATGGTGCATGAAAAACTGATCGAGACTCGACTTTGCGTGCGACTTTGCTGACTAACATGTTTTTTTGTGAAACCATGCTCGTACGAGTTCTCATGAGTGAATACATAGGGAATGGCTAGTATTTTGAAATTCTAAGATGGTGCACGAAAAACCGATCGAAACTCGACTTTGCGCGTGACTTTATGCAAAGTTTATGACCATCGCGTTTTTTCACGAAACTGAGCTCATACGACTTCCCATGGGCTAATACGTTGGGAATGGCCAGTACTTTGAAATTCTGAGACGGTGCATGAAAAACCGATCAAAACTCGACTTTGCGTGTGACTTTGTGCAAAGTTTATGACCGTCTCATTTTTTCGTGAAACTGTGCTCGTACGACTTCCCATGGGCTAATACGTTCAAAATAGCCAGTATTTTGAAATTTTGAGATGGTGCAATCGATCAAAACTCGACTTTATGCATGACTTTATTTAAAGTTTATAACCGTCACATTTTTCGTAAAACTGAGCTCATATGACTTCCCATGTAGCAGTATTTGGAAATTCCACGATGGTGCACTTAAAACAGATTGAAACGATACTTTGCACAAAGTTTATGACCATCACATGTTTTCATGAAACCGTGCTCACACGACTTCCCATGGGCTAATACGTTGGGAATGGCGAGTATTTTGAAATTTTGAGATGGTACATGAAAAACCGATCGAAATGATGTTTGCGCAAAATTTATGACCGTCGTATTTTTTCACGAAACCATGCTCGTACGACTTCCCATGAACTAATACGTTGGGAATTGCCAGTATTTGAAAATTTCTTAACGGTGCACGTAAAACCGATCGAAACTCAACTTTGCACATGACTTTGCGCAATGTTTGTGACCGTGGTATTTTTTTTGCGAAACCATGCTCGTACGACTTCCCATGGGCTAATACATTGGGAATGGCCAGTATTTTTAAATTCTGAGATGGTGCATGAAAAATTGATCGAAATGAAACTTTGCACGTGACTTTGCTTAAAGTTTATGACCATCGTGTTTTTTTGTAAAACTAAGCTGATATGATTTCCCATGGGCTAATATGTTGGCAATGGCCAGTCCTTTAAAATTCCGAGACTGTGCATGAAAAATAGATCGAAGCGAGACTTTGTGCAAAGTTTATGACCGTCACGTTTTTTCCCGAAACTATGCTCATACAACATCCCATGGGCTAATATGTTGGGAATGACTAGTATTTTGAAATTCTGAGTCGGTGCATTAAAAACCAATCGAAATGAGATTTTACACAAAATTTATGATTGTCGTATTTTTTCGCGAAACCGTGCTCGTACGACTTCCCATGGGCTAGTACGTTGGGAATAGCTAGTATTTTGAAATTTCCTGATGGTGCACGAAAAACCAATCGAAACTCGACTTTACGCCTGACTTTGTGCAAAGTTTATGACCATCATATTTTTTCGTGAAACCGTGCTAGTATGACTTTCCATGGGCTAATACATTCGGAATGGCCAGCATTTTGAAATTCCGAGATGATGCACGAAAAATAAATCGAAACAAGACTTTGAGCAAAATTTATGACCGTCGCATTTTTTCGTGAAACCATGCTCGTTCGACTTCCCATGGGCTAATACTTTAGGAATGGCCTGTATTTTAAAATTTCTTGATGGTGCACAAAAAACTGATCGAAACTTGACTTTGCACGTGACTTTGCGCAAAGTTGATGGCCGTCACATTTTTTCACAAAATCATGCTCGTACGACTTCCCCTGGGCTAATACATTGATAATGGCTAGTATTTTGAAAATCCAAGATGGTGCATGAAAAACAGATCGAAACGAGACTTTGCGCGCGACATTGCGCAAAGTTTATCATCGTCACATTTTTTAGCGAAACCATGCTCGTACGAGTTCCAATGGGCTAATAGGTTCAGAATGGCCAGTATTTTAAAATTCTGAGATGGTGCACGAAAAATCAATCGAAACGAGACTTTGCGAGGGACTTTGCACAAAGTTTATGACCATTGATTTTTTCGAAAACTGAGCTCGTACGACTTCCCATGGACTAGTACGTTGGGAATGACAAGTATTTTGAAATTATGAGACAGTGCATTAAAAACTGATTGAAATGAGACTTTGCGCAAAATTTATGGCCGTCGCAGTTTTTCGCGAAACCATGCTTGTATGACTTCCCATGGGCTAATACGTTGGGAATAGCCCGTATATTGAAATTTCCTGATGGTGCACGAAAAACCGATGGAAACTCGACTTTGCGCGCGACTTTGCACAAAGTTGATCATCGCATTTTTTCGTGAAATCGTGCTAGTACAACTTCCCATGGGCTAATATGTTTGGAATGGCCAGTATTTTGAAATTCTGAGACGACGCACAAAAAATGAATCAAAATGTGACTTTGCGAGCGACTTTGCATAAAGTTTATGACCACTGCGTTTTTTCGCGAAACTGAGCTCGTACAACATCCCATGGGCTAGTACGTTGGGAATGGCCAATATTTTGAAATTCTGAGATGTTGCACGAAAAACCGATCGTAACAAGACTTTGCGCAAAATTTATGATGGTCGCATTATTTCGCGAAACCGTGATCGTACGACTTACCATGGGCTAATCCTTTGGGAATGGCCAGTATTTTGAAATTTCTTGATGGTGCACGAAAAACTGATCGAAATTCGACTTTGCGTAAGGTTTATCACCATTACGTTTTTTAGCAAAACCATGCTCATACGAGTTCCCATGGGCTGATACATTCGGAATGGCCAGTATTTTGAAATTCCGAGACAGTGCACAAAAAACTGATCGAAACAAAACTTTGTGAGTGACTTTGCACAAAGTTTCTGACCATTGCATTTTTTCGTGAAACTGAGCTCGTACGACTTCCCATGGGCTAGTACATTGGGAATGACCAATATTTTGAAATTCCAAGACGGTGCATGAAAAATTGATCGAAACGAGACTTTGCGCGTGACTTTGCGAAAAGTTTAGGACCATCACGTTTTTTCGTGAAACCATGCTCATACGACTTCCCATGGGCTAATACATTGGGAATGGCCAGTATTTTGAAATTCTGAGATAGTGCATTAAAAACGGATCGAAACAAGACTTTGTGCAAAATTTATGACCGTCGCATATTTTCTCGAAACCATGCTCGGACAACTTCCCATTGGCTAATACGTTAGGAATGGCCTGTATTTTGAAATTTCTTAACAATGCACGAAAAACTGATTGAAACTCGACTTTGTGTGTGACTTTACGCAATATTTATGACCATCATATTTTTTCGCGAATCTTTGCTCGTACGACTTCCTATGGGCTAATACGTTGGGAATGGTCAATATTTTGAATTTCTTAACGGTGCATGGAAAATCGATCGAAACTCAACTTTGTGCGCGACATTGCGTAAAGTCTATGACCGTTGCATTTTTTCCCAAAACTGTGCTCGTACGACTTCTAATGGGCTAATACATTCGTAATGGCTAGTATTTTGAAATTCTGAGATGGTGCACAAAAAATCGATCAAAACTAAACTTTGCGCAAAATTTATAACCATCGCATTTTCTCATGAAACCATGCTCGTACGACTTCCATGGGCTAATACGTTGGGAATGGCCAGTATTTTCAAATTTCATGACGGTGCACAAAAAAATGATCGAAACTCGACTTTGTGCATGACTTTGTGTAAAGTTTATGACCATTGCATTTTTTTTGTGCTCATACGACATCCCATGGGCTAATACGTTGGGCATGACTAGTATTTTCAAATTTCTTGACAGTGCATGAAAAAGTAATTGAAACTTGACTTTGCGCGCGACTTTGTGCAAAGTTTATCACCATCACATTTTTTATGAAACCGTGCACAGACGACTTCCCATGGGCTAATACGACATCCCATGGGCTAATACGTTGGGAATGGCCAGTATTTTGAAATTCCGAGACGGTGCATGAAAAATCGATCGAAAGAAAACTTTACGCAAAATTTATAACCATCAAATTTTTTAGTGAAACCATGCTCGTACGACGTTCCTTGGGCTAATACGTTGGGAATGACCAGTATTTTGAAATTTCATGATGGTGCATGAAAAATCGTTCAAAACTCGACTTTATACGTGACTTTGCGCAATGTTTAGGAACGTCACATTTTTTCGTGAAACCATGCTCATACGACTTCCCATTGGCTAACCGGTTGGGAATGGCTAGTATTTTCAAATTCTAAGATGGTGCATTAAAAACCGATCGAAACGAGACTTTGTGCAAAATTTATGACCATCACATTTTTTCATGAACCGTGCTCGTATGACTTCCCATGGGCTAATAAGTTGAGAATGGCGAGTATTTTGAAATTTCTTAACGGTGCACAAAAAACCGATCGAAACTCGACTTTGTGCGCGACTTTGTGCAATGTTTATGACCATCGCTTTTTTTCACAAAACTGTGCTCGTACGACTTCCCATGGGCTAATACGTTGGGAAATGCTAGAATTTTGAAATTTCTTAATGGTGCATGAAAAACTAATCGAAACTCGACTTTGCACGCGGCTTTGCGCAAAGTTTATGACCGTCATATTTTTTCATGAAATTGTGCTCGTACGACTTCCCATAGGCTAATATGTTAGGAATGGCCAGTATTTTGAATTTTTGAGATGGTTCATGAAAAACAGATCGAAACAAGTCTTTGCGCGTGACTTTACGCAAAGTTTATGTCCGTCACATTTTTTTGTGAAACCATGCTCATACGACTTCCCATGGGCTAATATGTTAGGAATGGCAAGTATTTTGAAATTCCAAGACGGTGCACGAAAAATGAATCGAAACGTGACTTTACGAGCAACTTTGCACAAGTTTATGACCACGTGCTTTTTCACAAAACTGAGCACGTATGACATCCCATGGGCTAGTACGTTGGGAATGGCCAATATTTTGAAATTCTGAGATGGTGCATGAAAAATTGATCGAAATGAGACTTTGCACGTGACTTTGCACAAACGTTAGGACTGTCGTGTTTTTTTATGAAACCATAGTCATACGACTTCCCCATGGGCTAATACATTGGGAATGGCGAGTATTTTGAAATTTCTTGATGGTGCATGAAAAATTGATTGAAACTCGACTTTACATAAAGTTTATGACCATCGCGTTTCTCTGTGAAACCATGCTCATACAACTTCCCATGGGCTAATACATTGGGAATGGCCAGTATTTTGAAATTCCGAGATGGTGCACAAAAAACTGATCCAAACTCTACTTTGTGCGTGACTTTACGCAATGTTTATGACCATTATATTTTTTCATGAAACCATGCTCATACGACTTCTCATGGGCTAATACGTCAGGAATAGCCAGTATTTTAAAATTCCTGACGGTGCACAAAAAACCGATCGAAACTTGACTTTGCGCGTGACTTTGCACAAAGTTTATGACCATCACATTTTTTTGCGAAACCATGATAGTACAACTTCCCATGGTCTAATATATTCGGAATGGCCAGTATTTTGAAATTCCGAGACGGTGCATGAAAAATGAATCAAAACGTGACTTTGTGAGCGACTTTACACAAGTTTATGACCGTCGCATTTTTTCACGAAACTGAGCACGTACGACATCCCATGGGCTAGTACGTTGGGAATGACAAGTATTTTGAAATTCCGAGATATTGCACGAAAAACCGATCGAAACAAGACTTTGCGCAAAATTTATGACCATCGCATTTTTTTGCGAAACCGTGCTTGTTCGACTTCCCATGGGCTAATACTTTGGGAATGGCCAGTATTTTGAAATTTCTTGATGGTGCATGAAAAACTGATCGAAACTCGATTTTGCGCGCTACTTTGCACAAAGTTTATGACCGTCATGTTTTTTCACGAAATCATTCTCATACAACTTCCTAGGGATTAATTCATTGAGAATGGCTAGTATTTTGAATTTCGAGACGGTGCACAAAAAATAGATCGAAACGAGACTTTGGGCGTGACTTTGCGCAAAGCTTATCACCATCACGTTTTTTAGCAAAACCATGCTTGTACGTGTTCCCATGGGCTAATACATTTGGAATGGCCAATATTTTGAAATTCCGAGATGATGCATGAAAAATCGATCGAAACGAGACACTGCGAGGGACTTTGCATAAAGTTTATGACCATCATATTTTTTCGTGAAACTGAGATCGTATGACTTCCCATGGGCTAGTACATTGGGCATGACTAGTATTTTGAAATTTCTCGACAGTGCATAAAAAACCAATCAAAACTTGACTTTGCACGCGACTTTGTGCAAAGTTTATGACCATCACATTTTTTTATGAAACCGTGCATAGACGACTTCCCATGGTCTAATAAGTTGGGAATGACCAGTATTTTGAAATTTCGAGATGGTGCATGAAATACCGATCGAAAGGAAACTTTACGCAAAATTTATGACCGTCGTATTTTTTAGCGAAACCATGCTCGTACGATGTACCGTGGGCTAATACGTTGGGAATGGCCAGTATTTTGAAATTTCCTGATGGTGCACAAGAAACCGATCGAAACTCAACTTTGTGTGCAACTTTGCATAAAGTTTATGACCATCGCATTTTTTCATGAAACCATGCCAATAGGACTTCCCATGGGCTAATACGTTGGGAATTGC
This sequence comes from Ensete glaucum, assembly GCA_021527575.1. Classification (NCBI taxonomy): domain Eukaryota; kingdom Viridiplantae; phylum Streptophyta; class Magnoliopsida; order Zingiberales; family Musaceae; genus Ensete; species Ensete glaucum. The sequence goes on along the minus strand of CM038556.1, from coordinate 23,664,107 downwards.
CAGTATTTTTAAATTCTGAGACGGTGCACAAAAAATTGATCGAAATGAGACTTTGTGCGCGACATTGCGCAAAGTTTATGACCATCGCTTTTTGTCGTGAAACTGAGCTCATACGACTTCCCATGGGCTAATACGTTGGCAATGGCTAGTATTTTGTAATTCCGAGATGGTGGATGAAAAATCGATCAAAACGAGACTTTGCACGTGACTTTGCGTAAAGTTTTGGACTATTGTATTTTTTCGTGAAACCATGCTCATATGACTTCCTATGGTCTAATACGTTGGGATTAGCAAGTATTTTGAAATTTTGAGACGGTGCATTAAAAACCGATCGAAAACGAGATTTAGCACAAAATTTATGACCGTCACATTTTTTCGTAAAATCGTGCTCGTACGACTTCCTATGGGCTAATACGTTGGGAATAGCCAGTATTTTGAAATTTCCTAACAGTGCACGAAAAATCGATCGAAACTCGACTTTGCGCGTGACTATGCACAAAGTTTATGATCATCGCATTGTTTTGCAAAACCGTGCTAGTACGACTTTCCATGGGCTAATACGTTCCTAATGACCAGTATTTTAAAATTTCAAGACGGTGCACGAAAAATGAATCGAAACTTGACTTTGTGAGCGACTTTGCGCAAGTTTATGACTGTCATGTTTTTTCACGAAACTGAGCACGTACAACATCCCATGGGCTAGCATGTTGGGAATGGTCAGTATTTTGAAATTCCGAGATATTGCACGAAAAATCGATCGAAACAAGACTTTGCGCAAAATTTATGATCGTCGCATTTTTTCATGAAACCATGCTCATTCGACTTCCCATAGGCTTATACATTGGGAATGGCTAGTATTTTAAAATTTCTTGATTGTGCATGAAAAACTGATCGAAACTCGACTTTGCGTGCGACTTTGTGCAAAGTTTATGATCATCATGTTTTTTCATGTAATCATGCTCGTACGACTTCCATGGGCTAATACATTGAGAATGGCCAGTATTTTGAAATTCCGAGACGGTGCACGAAAAACAGATCGAAAGGAGACTTTGCACGCGACATTGTGCAAAGTTTATCATCATCACGTTTTTTCGCAAAACCGTGCTTGTACGAGTTCCAATGGACAAATATGTTCGGAATGGCCAGTATTTTGAAATTCCGAGATGATGCACGAAAAATTGATCGAAAGGAGACTTTGCGAGGGACTTTGCGCAAAGTTTATGACCGTCGTATTTTTTCACGAAACTGAGCTCGTACGACTTCCCATGAGCTTGTACGTTAGGAATGACTAGTATTTTGAAATTCCAAAACAGTGCATTAAAAACTGATTAAAATGAGACTTTGCACAAAATTTATGACTGTTGCAAAACCGTGCTCGTACAACTTCCCATGGGTTAATACATTGGGAATGCTAGTATTTTGAAATTTCTTGACGATGCACGAAAAACTGATCGAAACTTGACATTGTGCACGACTTTGCGCTAAGTTTATGACCGTCACGTTTTTTCACGAAATCGTGCTCGTACGACTTCCCATGGGCTAATATGTTGAGAATGGCTAGTATTTTGAAATTCTGAGACGATGCACGAAAAATCGATCGAAACGAGACTTTGCGCGTGACTTTGCGCAAAGTTTATGACCATCACATTTTACAGCGAAACCGTGCTCATACGACTTCCCATGGGCTAATACGTTAGGAATGGCAAGTATTTTGAAATTCCGAGATAGTGCACGAAAAACCGATCGAAACGAGACTTTGCGCAAAATTCATGACCGTCGTGTTTTTTCACGAAACTATACTCGTACGTCTTCCCATGGGATAATACATTAGGAATAGCCAGTATTTTGAAATTTCCTGATGGTGCATGAAAAATCGATCGAAACTTGACTTTGTTCGCAACTTTGCGTAAAGTTTATGACCATCGTATTTTTTCGCGAAACCATGCTAATAGGACTTCCCATAGGCTAATACATTGGGAATGGCCAGTATTTTTAAATTCTAAGATGGTGCATGAAAAATTGATCGAAACCAGACTTTGTGCGCAACTTTGTGTAAAGTTTATGACCGTCACATGTTTTTGTGAAACTGAGCTCATAAAACTTCCCGTGGGCTAATACGTTGGCAATGGCTAGTATTTTGAAATTTCGAGACGGTGCATGAAAAATCAATCGAAATGAGACTTTGCGCGTGACATTGTGCAAAGTTTAGGACCGTCGTGTTTTTTCGTGAAACCATGCTCATACGACTTCCTATGGGCTAATATGTTGGGATTGGCAAGTATTTTAAAATTCCGAGATGGTGCATGAAAAACCGATCGAAAAGAGACTTTGCGCAAAATTTATGACCGTCACTTTTTTCGCAAAACTGTGCTCGTACAACTTCTAATGGCTAATACGTTGGGTATGGCTAGTATTTTCAAATTTTTTGACGGTGCACGAAAAACTGATCGAAACTCGGCTTTGCATGCGACTTTGTGCAATGTTTATGACCATCGCATTTTTTTGTGAAACTGTGCTCGTACGACTTCCCATTTGCTAATACATTGGGAATGGCCAGTATTTTCAAATTTCTTGATGGTGCACGAAAAAAAGATCACAACGAGTCTTTGCGTGCCACTTTGCGTAAAGTTTATGACCGTCATGTTTTTGAGCGAAACCATGCTCACATAACTTCCCATGGGTTAATACGTTGGGAATGGCATGTATTTTGAAATTCTGAGATGGTGCATGAAAAATCGATTGAAACGAGGCTTTGCGCAAAATTTATAACCATTGCATTTTTTGGCGAAACCATGCTCGTGACATCCCATGGGCTAATACGTTGGGAATGACTAGTATTTTGAAATTTCCTGATGGTGCATGAAAAACTGATCGAAACATGACTTTGCGCGCGACTTTGCCTAAAGTTTATGACCTTCATATTTTTTTGTGAAATCATGCTTGTACGACTTCCCATGGGCTAATACGTTAGGAATGGCCGGTATTTTGAAATTTTGAGACGGTTCACGAAAAATAGATCGAAACGAGTCTTTGGGCGTGACTTTGCGCAAAGTTTATGACCGTCACATTTTTTAGTGAAACTGTGCTCATACGACTTCCCATGGGCTAATACGTTGGGAATGGCAAATATTTTCAAATTCCAAGATGGTGCATGAAAAATTGATCAAATCGAGACTTTACGCAAAATTTATGACCTTCGCATTTTTTCGCGAAACCATGCTCGTACTACATCCCATGGGCTAATACGTCGGGAATGGCTAGTGTTTTGAAATTTCTTGACGGTGCATGAAAAATCGATCGAAACTTGACTTTGTGCGTGACTTTGCCCAAAGTTTATGACCTTCGTATTTTTTTGTGAAACCGTGCTCATACGACTTCCCATGGGCTAATACATTGGGAATGGCAAGTATTTTGAAATTCCGAGATGGTGCATGAAAATAGATCGAAACAAGACTTTGCACAAAATTTATGACCGTTGTATTTTTTTACGAAACCATGCTCGTACTACATCCCATGGGCTAATACATTGGGAATGGCTAGCATTTTGAAATTTCTTGACGGTGCATGAAAAACTGATCGAAACTCGACTTTGCGCGCGACTTTGCGCAAAGTTTATGACCGTCACATTTTTTTTGTGAATCTGTACTCATATGACTTCCCATGGGCTAATACGTTAGGAATGGCAAGTATTTTGAAATTTTGAGATGGTGCATGAAAAACTGATCGAAACGAGACTTTACACAATTTATGGCCATCGTATTTTTTCACGAAACCATGCTCGTACTACATCCCATGGGCTAATACGTTTGGAATGGCTAGTATTTTATAATTTCTTGACGGTGCATGAAAAACCGATTGAAATTTGACTTTGCATAAAGTTTATGACCGTCGCATTTTTTTGTGAAACTGTACTCATACGACTTCCCATGGGCTAATACGTTGGGAATGACCTGTATTTTGAAATTCTGGGACGGTGCATGAAAAACCGATCGAAAGGAGACTTTGCACAAAATTTATGACCGTCACATTTTTTGGCGAAACCATGCTCGTACGATGTCCCATAGGCTAATACATTTGGAATGGCTAGTATTTTGAAATTTCTTAACGATGCATGAAAAATCGAACGAAACTTGACTTTGTGTGTGACTTTGTGCAATGTTTATGACCAACGCATTTTTTTATGAAACTATGCTCGTACGACTTCCCTTGGGCTAATACATTGGGAATGGCAAGTATTTTGAAATTCCAAGATGGTGCAAGAAAAATGGATCGAAATGAGACTTTGCACAAAATTTATGACCGTCGCATTTTTTTTGCGAAACCATGCTCATACGTCATCCCATGGGCATGACTTGTATGTATTTTGAAATTTCTTGATGGTGCATGAAAAATTGATCGAAACTTGGCTTTGCGCGTGACTTTGTGCAAAGTTTATGACTGTCACATTTTTTTGTGAAACCTTGCACAGACGCCTTCCCATGGGCTAATACATTGGGAATGACCAGTAGTTTGAAATTTTGAGATGATGCATGAAAAACCGATCGAAAGGAAACTTTGCGCAAAATTTATGACCGTCACATTTTTTAGCGAAACCATGCTCGTACGACATCCCTTGGGCTAATACGTTGGAATGGCCAGTATTTTAAAATTTCATGACGGTGCATGAAAAATCATTCGAAACTCGACTTTACGCGTGACTTTGCACAAAGTTTAGGACCGCCGTGTCTTTTCGTGAAACCATGCTCATACGACTTCCCATTGGCCAATACGTTGGGAATGGCCAGTATTTTGAAATTCCGAGACGGTGCATTAAAAACTGATCGAAATAAGACTTTGTGCAAAATTTATGACCATCACATTTTTTCATGAAACCATGCTCGTACGACTTCCCATGGGTTAATAGGTTGAGAATGGCCAGTATTTTGAAATTTCTTAATGGTGCACGAAAAATCGATGAAACTCGACTTTGTGCGCGACTTTGTGCAATGTTTATGACCATCACATTTTTTCACGAAACTGTGCTCGTACGACTTCCCTTGGGCTAATACATTGGGAATGGCCAGCAATTTAAAATTTCGTGATGGTGCACGAAAAACGGATCGAAACTCGACTTTGCGCGTGACTTTGCGCAAAGTTTATGACCGTCGCATTTTTTCATGAAATTGTGCTCATACGACTTCCCATGGGATAATACGTTTGGAATGGCCAATATTTTAAAATTTTGAGACGGTTCACGAAAAACAAATCGAAACGAGTCTTTGCGCGTGACTTTGCGCAAAGTTTATGTCCGTCAGGTTTTTTTAGTGAAACTGTGCTCATACGACTTCCCATGGGCTAATACGTTGGGAATGGCAAGTATTTTGAAATTCTGAGATGGTGCATGAAAAATGAATCGAAACATGACTTTGTGAATAACTTTGCGCAAGTTTATGATCGTCGTGCTTTTTCATGAAATTGAGCACGTACGACATCCTATGGGCTAGTACGTTGGGAATCACCAATATTTTGAAATTCAAGACGGTGCATGAAAAATTGATCGAAATGAGACTTTGCATGTGACTTTATACAAACGTAGGACCGTCATGTTTTTTCATGAAACCATGGTCATACGACTTCCCATGGGCTAATACGTTGGGAATGGAGAGTATTTTGAAATTTCTTGATGGTGCATGAAAAACCGATTGAAACTCGACTTTATGCAAAGTTTATGACCATTGCGTTTCTTTGTGAAACCATGCTTATACAACTTCCCATGGGCTAATACATTGGGAATGGCCAGTCTTTTGAAATTCCGAGATGGTGCATGAAAAATCGATCGAAACTCGACTTTGTGCGCGACTTTGCACAATGCTTATGACCATCATATTTTTTAGCGAAACCATGCTCGTACGACTTCCCATGGGCTAACACATTGGGAATAGCCAGTATTTTGAAATTTCCCGACGGTGCACGAAAAACTGATCGAAACTCGACTTTTCGTGTGACTTTGCGCAAAGTTTATGACCATCGCATTTTTTTGTGAAACCATGTGAGTACGACTTCCCATGGGCTAATACGTTCAGAATTACCAGTATTTTGAAATTCTGAGATGGTGCACGAGAAATTAATCGAAACGTGACTTTGCGAGCGTCTTTGCGTAAGTTTATGACCGTCGCATTTTTTCAGGAAACTGAGCATGTACGACACCCCATGGGCTAATACGTTGGGAATGGCAAGTATTTTAAAATTTTGAGATGTTGCATGAAAAACCAATCGAGATAAGACTTACGTAAAATTTATGACCGTTGTATTTTTTCCTAAAACTATGCTTGTTCGACTTCCCATGGGCTAATAATTTGGGAATGGCCAGTATTTGAAATTTTATGATGGTGCTTGAAAAACTGATCGAAACTCGACTTTGCTCGTGACTTTGCGCAAAGTTTATGACCATCACATTTTTTCACGAAATCATGCTCTTACGACTTCCCAGGGGCGAATTCATTGAGAATGGCCAGTATTTTGAAATTCCGAGATGGTGCACGAAAATAGATCGAAACGAGACTTTGCCCACGACTTTACGCAAAGTTTATCACCATCACGTTTTTTAGCAAAAATGTGCTTGTACGCGTTCCCATGGGCTAATATGTTCAGAATGGCCAGTATTTTGAAATTCCAAGACGGTGCACAAAAAATCAATCGAAACGAGGCATTACGAGGGACTTTGCATAAAGTTTATAACTGTTGCATATTTCATTAAACTGAGCTCATACGACTTCTCATGGGCAAGTACATTGGGAATGACCATCGCATTTTTTTGTGAAACCGTACTAGTAGGACGTCCCATGGGCTCGTACGTTAGGAATAACCAGTATTTTAAAATTCTGAGATGGTGCATTAAAAACCGATTGAAACGAGACTTTGCACAAAATTTATGGTCGTCGCATTCTTTCGCGAAACCATGCTCGTACGACTTCCCATGGGATAATACGTTGGGAATAGCCAGTATTTTCAAATTTCCTGCTGGTGCACGAAAAATCGATCGAAACTCGACTTTGCGTGCAACTTCGTGCAAAGTTTATGACCATCGCATTTTTTCGCGAAACCATACTACTACGACTTCTCATGGGCTAATACGTTCGGAATACCTAGTATTTTGAAATTCCGAGACGGTGGATGAAAAACCGATCAAAACATGACTTTGTGAGGGACTTTGCGCAAAGTTTGTGACCATCGTATTTTTTTGTGAAACTGAGCTCGTACGACTTCCAATGGTCTAGTATGTTGGGAATGACCAGTATTTTGAAATTCCGAGACGATGCATGAAAAACCAATCAAAAGGAGACTTTGCACAAAATTTTTGACCGTCGCATTTTTTAGTGAAACCTTGCTCGTATGATGTGCCATGGGCATTATACGTTGGGAATGGCCAGTATTTTGAAATTTCCTTATAGTGCACGAGAAACCAATCGAAACTCAACTTTACGCGCAACTTTGCGCAAAGTTTATGACCATCGTACCTTTTCGCGAAACCAAGCTTTTTAGGACTTCCCATGGGCTAATACGTTGAGAATAGCCAGTATTTTCAAATTCTGAGATGGTGCATGAAAAATTGATCGAAATGAGACTTTGTGCGTGACTTTGCGCAAAGTTTATGACCGTTGCATTTTTTCGCGAAACTGAGCTCATACGACTTCCCATGGGCTAATACGTTGGCAATGGCTAGTATTTTAAAATTCTGAAACGGTGCATGAAAAATCGATCGAAACGATACTTTGCGCGTGACTTTGTGCAAAGTTTAGGACCGTCGTGTTTTTTCGTGAAACCATGCTCATATGACTTCCCATTGGCTAATACGTTGGGATTGGCAAGTATTCTAAAATTTTGAGACGGTGCATTAAAAACCGATCGAAACAAGATTTTGCATAAAATTTATGACTGTCACATTTTTTCGTGAAATCGTGCTCATACGACTTCCCATGGGCTACTACATTGGGAATAGCTAGTATTTTCAAATTCTGAGATGGTGCACGAAAAATTGATCGAAATGAGACTTTGTGCAAAGTTTATGACCGTCGCATTTTTTCACGAAACTGAGCTTATACGACTTCCCATGGGCTAGTACGTTGGCAATGGCCAGTATTTTGAAATTCCGAGACGGTGCATGAAAAATCGATCGAAATGAGACTTTGCGTGCGACTTTGCGTTTAGGACCGTCGTGTTTTTCCGTGAAACCATGCTCATATGACTTCCCATGGGCTAATACGTTGGGATTGGCAAGTATTCTAAAATTTTGAGATGGTGCATTAAAAACTGATCGAAACAAGATTTTGCATAAAATTTATGACCATCACATTGTTTCACGAAACCGTGCTAGTACGACTTTCCGTGGGCTAATACATTCAAAATGTCCAGTATTTTGAAATTCCGAGACGGTGCACGAAAAATGAATCGAAACTTGACTTTGCGAGTGACTTTGCGCAAGTTTATGACCATCATGTTTTTTCACAAAACTGAGCACGTATGACATCCCATGGGCTAGTATATTGGGAATGGCCAGTATTTTAAAATTCTGAAATGTTGCACGAAAAACCGATCGAAACAAGACTTTGCACAAAATTTATAACCGTCGCATTTTTTCACGAAACCATGCTCGTTCGACTTCCCATGGGCTAATACATTGGGAATGGCCAGTATTTTGAAATTTCTTGATGGTGCATGAAAAACTGATCGAAACTCGACTTTGCTTGCGACATTGTGCAAAGTTTATGACCGTCGCATTTTTCAATGAAATCATGCTCGTATGACTTCCCATGGGCTAATATATTGAGAATGGCTAGTATTTTGAAATTCCGAGATGGTGCACGAAAAATAGATCGAAAGGAGACTTTGTGCGCGTCTTTGTGCAAAGTTTATCACCATCACATTTTTTAGCGAAACCATGCTTGTACGAGTTCCAATGGGCTAATACGTTCGGAATGGCCAGTATTTTGAAATTTCGAGACGGTGCACGAAAAATCGATCGAAACGATACTTTGCGAGGGACTTTGCACAAAGTTTAGGATCGTTGTATTTTATCGCGAAACTGAGCTTGTATGACTTCCCATGCACTAGTACATTAGGAATGACCAGTATTTTGAAATTCTGAGACGGTGCATTAAAAACGATTGAAACGAGACTTTGCATAAAATTTATGGCCGTCACATTTTTTCGTAAAACCATGCTCGTGCGACTTCCCATGGGCTAATACATTTGGAATAGGCAGTATTTTGAAATTTCCTGATAGTGTACGAATAACCGATCGAAACTCGACTTTGCACGTAACTTTGCGCAAAGTTTCGACCATCGCATTTTTTCGCGAAACCATGCTAATAGGACTTCCCATGGGCTAATACGTTGGGAATGGCCAGTATTTTTAAATTCTATGATGGTGCATGAAAAATTGATTGAAATTAGACTTTGTGCACGACTTTGCATAAATTTTATGACCATCGCATTTTTTCATGAAACTGAGCTCACATGACTTCCTATGTGCGAATACGTTGGCAATGGCAGTATTTTGAAATTCCAAGACGGTGCATAAAAAATCGATCGAAACGAGACTTTGCGTAAAATTTATGACCGTCGTATTTTTTCACGAAGCCATGCTCGTACTACATCCCATGGGCTAATACGTTGGGAATGGCTAGTATTTTGAAATTTCTGGATGGTGCATGGAAAATCGATTGAAACTCGACTTTGCACAAAGTTTATGACTGTCACATTTTTTTATGAAACCATGCTCATACGACTTCCCATGGGCTAATACGTTGGGAATGGCCTGTATTTTGAAATTCTGGGATGGTGCATGAAAAATCAATCGAAGGAGACTTTGCGCAAAATTTATGACCATCGTATTTTTTGGCGAAACCATGCTCGTACGATGTCCCATGGGCTAATACATTAGGAATGGCCAGTATTTTGAAATTTCTTAACAGTGCATGAAAAATCGATCGAAACTTGACTTTGTGTGTGACTTTGCGCAATGTTTATGACCAATGCATTTTTTCACGAAACTGTGCTCGTACGACTTCCCTTGGGCTAATACGTTGGGAATGGCAAGTTTTTTGAAATTCCGAGATGGTGTAAGAAAAACGGATCGAAACGAGAATTTGTGCAAAATTTATGACCGTCGCATTTTTTTTGCAAAACCATGCACATACGACATCCCATGGGATAATACATTGGGCATGACTAGTATTTTGAAATTTCTTGACGGTGCATGAAAAATCGATCGAAACTTGACTTTGTGCGCGACATTGTGCAAAGTTCTTGACCGTCATGTTTTTTTGTGAAACCGTGCACAAACGACTTCCCATAGGCTAATACGTTGGGAATGACCAGTATTTTGAAATTCTGAGACGGTTAATGAAAATTCGATTGAAAGAAAACTTTGCACAAAATTTATGACCGTCATATTGGCCATTCCCAACATATTAGCCATATGTTGGGAATGGCCAATATTTTGAAATTTCATGACGGTGCACGAAAAATCATTCGAAACTCAACTTTACGCACGGTTTAGGACCGTCGCATTTTTTCATGAAACCATGCTCATACGACTTGCCATTGGCTAATACGTTGGGAATGACCAGTATTTTGAAATTCCGAGATGGTGCATTAAAAACCAATCGAAATGGGACTTTGTGCAAAATTTATGACCATTATATTTTTTTCACGAAACCATGCTCGTATGACTTCCCATGGGCTAATAGGTTGAGAATGGTCAGTATTTTGAAATTTCTTAATGGTGCACAAAAAACCGATCGAAACTCGACTTTGTGCGTGACTTTGTGCAATGTTTATGACCATCGCATATTTTCACGACTATGCTCATACGACTTCCCATGGGCTAATACATTGGGAATGGTCAGTATTTTGAAATTTCTTGATAGTGTATGAAAAACTTTTCGAAACTTGACTTTGCGCGCGGCTTTACGCAAAGTTTTTGACCATCACATTTTTCATGAAGTTATGCTCGTATGATTTCCCATGGGCTAATATATTAGGAATGGCCAGTATTTTGAAATTTTGAGACAATTCATGAAAAATAGATTGAAACGAGTCTTTGCACGTGACTTTGCGCAAAATTTATGACCATCACGTTTTTTTAGTGAAACCATGCTCATACGACTTCCCATGGGCTAATACGTTGGGAATGAAAAGTATTTTGAAATTCCGAGATGGTGCATGAAAAATGAATTGAAACGTGACTTTGCGAGCAACTTTGCGCAAGTTTATGACCGTCGTGTTTTTTCATGAAACTGAGCACGTACGACATCCCATGGGCTAGTATGTTGGGAATGGCCAATATTTTGAAATTCTGAGATGGTGCATGAAAAATTGATCGAAACAAGACTTTGCATGTGACTTTGCGCAAACGTTAGGACCGTCACGTTTTTTCATGAAACCATGGTCATACGACTTCCCATGGGCTAATACGTTGGGAATGGCGAGTATTTTGAAATTTCTTGACGGTGGTGCATGAAAAACTGATTGAAACTCGACTTTGTACAAAGTTTATGACCGTCGCATTTCTTTGTGAAACATGCTCATACAACTTCCCATGAGTTAATACATTGGGAATGGCCAGTATTTTGAAATTTCGAGATCGTGCACGAAAAACCGATCGAAACTCGACTTTGTACGTGACTTTGTGCAATGTTTATGACTCACATTTTTTCATGAAACCATGCTCGTACGACTTCCCATGGGCTAATACGTTGGGAATATCTAATATTTTGAAATTTGCTGATGGTGCATGAAAAATCGATCGAAACTTGACTTTGCGCCTGACTTTGTGCAAAGTTTATGACCATCGCATTTTTTTGCGAAACCATGCTAGTACGACGTCCCATGGGTTAATACATTCGGAATGGCCAGTTTTTTGAAATTTCAAGACGGTACACGAAAAATGAATCGAAACGTGACTTTGCGCATGTACGACATCCCATGGGCTAGTACGTTGGGAATGGCAGGTATTTTGAAATTCTGAGATGTTGCATGAAAAACCGATCGAAACAAGACTTTGCATAAAATTTATGATCGTCGCATTTTTCGCGAAACCGTGCTCATTCGACTTCCCATGGGCTAATACATTGGGAATGGCTAGTATTTTGAAATTTCTCGATGGTGCACGAAAAACTGATCGAAACTCAACTTTGCGCAAAGTATATCACCATCACGTTTTTTAGTGAAACCGTGCTTGTACTCGTTCCCATGGGCTAATACATTCGGAATGACCAGTATTTTGAAATACCGAGACGGTGCACAAAAAATCGATCGAAACGAGACATTGCGAGGGACTTTGCGCAAAGTTTACTACCGTTACATTTTTTCACGAAATTGAGCTCGTATGACTTCCTATGGGCTAGTACGTTGGGAATGACCAATATTTTGAAATTCCGAGACGGTGCATTAAAAACCGATTGAAACGAGACTTTGCACAAAATTTATGGCCGTCGCATTCTTTTGTGAAACCATGCTCGTATGACTTACCATGGGATAATACATTGGGAATAGCCAGTATTTTAAAATTTCCTGCTGGTGCATGAAAAACTGATCGAAACTCGACTTTGCGTGCAACTATGTGCAAAGTTTATGACTATCGCATTTTTTCACGAAACCGTACTAGTACGACTTCCCATGGGCTTGTACGTTAGGAATAACCAGTATTTTGAAATTCCGAGATGGTGCATTAAAAACCGATTGAAACGAGACTTTGCACAAAATTTATGGCTATCGCATTCTTTCGCGAAACCATACTCGTATGACTTACCATGGGATAATACATTGGGAATAGCCAGTATTTTGAAAATTCCTGCTGGTGCACGAAAAATCGATCGAAACTCGACTTTGCGTGCAACTATACGCAAAGTTTATGACCATCGCATTTTTTCGTGAAACCGTACTAGTACGACTTCCCATGGGCTAATACGTTGCAAATAGCCAGTATTTTTAAATTCTGAGATGGTGCAAGAAAAATTGATCGAAATGAGACTTTATAAGCGACTTTGCGCAATGTTTATGACCGTCACATTTTTTCATGAAATTGAGCTCATACGACTTCCCATGGGCTAATACGTTGGCAATGGCCAGTATTTTGAAATTCTGAGACGGTGCATGAAAAATCGATTGAAACGAGACTTTGCGCGCGACTTTGCATAAAATTTTGGATCGTCATGTTTTTTCATGAAACCATGCTCATATGACTTCCCATGGACTAATACATTGGGATTGGCAAGTATTTTTAAATTTTGGGACGATGCATTAAAATCCTATCGAAACGAGATTTTGCACAAAATTTATAACCGTCAAATTTTTTCACGAAACCATGTTCGTACGACTTCCCATAGGCTAATACGTTGCATGTGAAATTTCCTAATGGTGCATGAAAATCAATCGAAACTCGACTTTGCATGTGATTTTGCGCAATGTTCATGACCATCGTATTGTTTCATGAAACCGTACTAGTACGATTTTCCATGGGCTAATACATTCAAAATGACCACTATTTTGAAACTTCGAGACGGTGCACGAAAAATGAATTGAAACTTGACTTTGTGAGCGACTTTGCACAAGTTTATGACCGTCGTGTTTTTTCATGAAACTGAGCACGTACGACATCCCATGGGCTAATACATTGGGAACGACCAGTTTTTTGAAATTTCTTGATGGTGCATGAAAAACTAATCGAAAGTCGACTTTGCGTGCGACTTTATGCAAAGTTTATGACCGTCGTGTTTTTTACTATAATCATGCTCGTACGACTTCCCATGGGCTGATACATTGAGAATGGCTAGTATTTTGAAATTCCGAGACTGTGCACGAAAAACAGATCCAAACGAGATTTTGCGCGTGACTTTACGAAAAGTTTATCACCATCACATTTTTTAGCGAAACCGTGCTTGTACGAGTTCTAGTGGGCTAATACGTTCATAATGGCCAATACTTTGACATTCTGAGACGATGCACGAAAAATCGATCGAAACGAGACTTTGCGAGGGACTTTGTGCAAAGTTTATGACCGTCGCATTTCGTTGCGAAACTGAGCTCGTACAACTTCGAATGGGCTGGTACGTTGGGAATGACCAGTATTTTGGAATTCCGAGACGGTGCATTAAAAACTGATTGAAACGAGACTTTGCACAAAATTTATGGCCATCGCATTTTTTCATGAAACCATACTGGTACGACTTCCCATGGGCTAATACGTTGGGAATAGCCAGTATTTTGAAATTTCTTGATGGTGCACGAAAAACCGATCAAAATTTGACTTTACGTGTAACTTTCGCAAAGTTTATGACCATCACATTTTTTTGTGAAACTGTGCTAATAGGACTTCCCAAGGGCTAATACGTTGGGAATGGCTAGTATTTTTAAATTCTAAGATGGTGCACAAAAAATTGATCGAAACCAGACTTTGTGTGCGACTTTGCGCAAAGTTTATGACCGTCACGTTTTTTCGTGAAACTAAGCTCATACGACTTCCCATGGGCTAAAACGTTGGCAATGGCCAGTATTTTGAAATTCTAAGACGATGCATGAAAAATCGATCGAAATGAGACTTTGCGCGCGACTTTGTGTAATGTTTAGGACCGTTGAGTTTTTTCGTGAAACCATGCTCATACGACTTCCCATGTGCTAATACGTTGGGATTGGCAAGTATTTTAAAATTCCGAGATGGTGCATGAAAAATCGATCGAAACGAGACTTTGAGCAAAATTTATGACCGTCGCATTTTTTTGCAAAATCATGCTCGTACAACTTCCAAGGGCTAATACGTTGGGTATGGCCAGTATTTTCAAATTTCTTGACGGTGCACGAAAAACTGATCGAAACTCAACTTTGTGCGTGACTTTGTGTAATGTTTATGATTGTCGCTTTTTTCACGAAATCATGCTCTATGACTTCCCATGTGCTAAAACGTTAGGAATGGCCAGTATTTTGAAATTCCGAGACGGTGCACGAAAAACAGATCGAAATGAGTCTTTGCGTGCAACTTTGCGCAAAGATAATGACCATCATGTTTTTTAGCAAAACTGTGCTCATACGACTTCCCATGGGCTAATACGTTGGGAATGGCATGTATTTTGAAATTTTGAGATGGTGCATGAAAAATCGATCGAAACGAGACTTTGTACAAAATTTATGACCGTCGTATTTTTTGGCGAATCCATGCTTGTACGACATCCCATGGGCTACTACGTTGGGAATGACTAGTATCTTGAAATTTCTTGATGGTGTATGAAAAACCGATCGAAACATGACTTTGCGCGCGACTTTGCGAAACCATGCTATAATAGGACTTCCCATGGGCTAATAGGTTGGGAATAGCTAGTTTTTTTAAATTCTGAGGCAGTGCATGAAAGATTGATCAAAATGAGACTTTGTGCGTGACTTTGCGACAATGGCCAGTATTTTGAAATTCTGAGATAGTGCACGAAAAACTGATCGAAAAACCATACTAGTACAACTTCTCATGAGCTAATACGTTCAGAATGGCCAGTATTTTGAATTTCTGAGACGGTGCATGAAAAATCGATCGAAACGAGACATTGCGAGTGACTTTGTGCAAAGTTTATCACCATCACGTTTTTTAGCGAAACCATGCTTGTACGCATTCCAATGGGCTAATACGTTCGGAATGGTCAGTATTTTGAAATTCTGAGACAGTGCACGAAAAATCGATCGAAACGAGACATTGCAAGGGACTTTGCGAAAAGTTTACGACCGTCGCATTTTTTTGCGAAACTGAGCTCGTACGACTTCCCATGGGCTAGTACGTTGGGAATAACCAGTATTTTGAAATTCCGAGTCGGTGCATTAAAAATCGATGGAAACGAGACTTTGCACAAAATTTATGCCCGTTGCATTCTTTCGCGAAACCATGCTCGTATGACTTCCCATGGGATAATACGACATCCCATGGGTTAATACATTTGGAACGGCCAATATTTTAAAATTTCGAGATAGTGCATGAAAAATGAATCGAAACGTGACTTTGTGAGCAACTTTGCGCAAGTTTGTGACCGTGGCATTTTTTCACGAAACTGAGCATGTACGACATCCTATGGGCTAGTACGTTGGGAATGGAAAGCATTTTGAAATTCCGAGATGTTGCACAAAAAACCGATCGAAACAAGACTTTGCGCAAAATTTATAACCATCGCATTTTTTCGTGAAACCGTACTTATTTGAGTTCCCATGGGCTAATACTTTGCGAATGGCCAGTATTTTGAAATTTCTTGAGGGTGTATGAAAAACTGATCGAAACTCGACTTTGTGCGCGACTATGCACAAAGTTTATGACCATCGCGTTTTTTCACGAAATCATACTCATACGACTTCCTAGGGGCCAATACCTTAAGAATGGCCAGCATTTTGAAATTCCGAGATGGTGCATGAAAAACAGATCGAAACGATACTTTGTGCGCGACTTTGTGCAAAGTTTATCACCATCACATTTTTTAGTGAAACCGTGCTTGCACACGTTCCCATGGGCTAATACGTTTGGAATGGCCAGTATTTTGAAATTTCAAGACGGTGCATGAAAAATCGATCAAAACGAGACATTGCGAGGGACTTTGCACAAAGTTTACAACCGTTGCATTTTTTCACGAAACTGAGCTCGTACGACTTCCCATGGGCTAGTACGTTGGGAATGACCAGTATTTTGAAATTCCGAGACGGTGCATTAAAAACCGATTGAAACGAGACTTTGCACAAAATTTATGGCCGTCACATTCTTTCGCGAAACCATGTTCATATGACTTCCCATAGGATAATACGTTGGGAGCCAGTATTTTGAAATTTCCTACTAGTGCACGAAAAATCGATCGAAACTCGATTTTGCATGCAACTTTGCGCAAAGTTTATGACCATCGTATTTTTTCGTGAAACCATACTAGTATGACTTCTTATGGGATAATATGTTCGGAATGTCCAATGTTTTGAAATTCCGAGATGGTGGATGAAAAATCAATCGAAACATGACTTTACGAGGGACTTTGTGCAAAGTTTATGACCATCGCATTTTTTTGTGAAACTGAGCTTGTACGACTTCCCATGGGCTAGTACGTTGGGAATGACCAGTATTTTGAAATTCCAAGATGATGCATGAAAAACCGATCGAAAGTAGACTTTGTGCAAAATTTATGACCGTCGCATTTTTTAGCGAAACCATGCTCGTACGGTGTCCCCTGGGCTAATACGTTGGGAATGGCCAGTATTTTGAAATTTCCTAATGGTGCACGAGAAACCGATCGAAACTCGACTTTGCGTGCAACTTTGTGCAAAGTTTATAACCATCCTATCTTTTCACGAAACCGTGCTAATAGGACTTCCGATGGGCTAATACGTTGGGAATAGCTAGTATTTTTAAATTCTGAGACGGTGCACGAAAAATTGATTGAAATGAGACTTTGTGCATGACTTTGCGCAAAGTTTATGACCATCACATTTTTTCGTGAAACTGAGCTCATATGACTTCCCATGGGCTAATTAATACATTGGTAATGGCCGGTATTTTGAAATTCCAAGATGGTGTATGAAAAATCGATCGAAATGAGACTTTGCACGTGACTTTGCGTAAAGTTTAGGACCATCATGTTTTTTCATGAAACCATGCTCATATGAATTCCCATGAGCTAATACGATGGGATTGGCAAGTATTTGAAATTTTGAGATGGTGCATTAATATCCGATCGAAACGAGATTTTGCACAAACATTATAACTGTCACATTTTTTCGCGAAACCGTGCTCGTACGACTTCCCATGGGCTAATACATTGGGAATAGCTAGTATTTTGAAATTTCCTAACGGTGCACAAAAAATCGATCGAAACTCGACTTGGCACGTGACTGTGCACAAAGTTTATGACCATCGCATTATTTCGCGAAACCGTGCTAGTATGATTTTCCATGGGCTAATACGTTCAGAATGGCCAGTATTTTGAAATTTCGAGATGGTGCACGAAAAATGAATCAAAACTTGACTTTGCAAGCGACTTTGCACAAGTTTATGACCGTCATGTTTTTTCACGAAACTGAGCACGTACGACATCCCATGGGCTTGTACGTTGGGAATGGCCAATATTTTGAAATTCCGAGATGTTGTACGAAAAATCGATTAAAATAAGACTTTGCGCAAAATTTATGACTGTCGCTTTTTTTCGTGAAACCGTGCTTGTTCGACTTCCCATGGGCTAATACATTGGGAATGGCCAGTATTTTGAAATTTCTTGATGGTGCATGAAAAACTGATCGAAACTTGACTTTGCGTGCGACTTTACGCAAAGTTTATGACCGTCGCGTTTTTTCATGTAATCATGCTCGTACGACTTCCCATGGGCTAATACATTGAGAATGGCCAGTATTTTGAAATTCTAAGACTATGCACGAAAAACAGCTCGAAACGAGACTTTGTATGCGACTTTGCCCAAAGTTTATCACCGTCGTGTTTTTTCACGAAACTGAGCACCTACGATATCCCATGGGCTAGTATAATGGGAATGACCAATATTTTGAAATTCTGAGATGTTGCACGAAAAACCAATCGAAACAAGACTTTGCATAAAATTTATAGCGGTCGCATTCTTTCGTGAAACCATGCTCGTATGACTTCCCATGGGATAATACATAGGGAATAGCCAGTATTTTGAAATTTCCTGCTGGTGCACGAAATACCGATCGAAACTCGACTAGCGTGCAACTTTGCGTAAAGTTTATGACCATCACATTTTTTCACTAAACCGTGCTAATAAGACTTCCCATGGGCAAATATGTTGGGAATGGCCAGTATTTTTAAATTCTAAGATGGTATATGAAAAATTTATCAAAACCAGACTTTATGCGTGACTTTGCGCAAAGTTTATGACCATCGTGTTTTTTCATGAGACTGAGCTCATACGACTTCCCATGGGCTAATACATTGGCAGTGGCCAGTATTTTGAAATTCCAAGATGGTGCATGAAAAATTGATCGAAATGAGACTTCGCACGCGACTTTGCACAAAGTTTAAGACCGTCATGTTTTTTCGTGAAACCATGCTTATACGACTTCCCATGAGCTAATACGCTGGGATTAGCAAGTATTTTGAAATTTCGAGATGGTGCATGAAAAACCGATCGAAACGAGACTTTGATCAAAATTTATGACCGTCGTATTTTTTCACAAAACCGTGCTCGTACAACTTCCAAGGGCTAACATGGTATGGCCAGTATTTTCAAATTTCTTAATGGTGCACAAAAAACAGATCGAAACTCGACTTTGTGCGCGACTTTGTGTAATGATTATGACTATCACATTTTTTTGTGAAACTGTGCTCGTACAACTTCCCATGGGCTAATAATACATTGGGAATGGCCAGTATTTTCAAATTTCTTGATGGTGCATGAAAAACTGATCGAAACTCGACTTTGTGCGCGGCTTTGCGCAAAGTTTATGACCGTTGCATTCTTTTCACGAAATCGTGCTCATACGACTTCCCATGGCTAATACTTTAGGAATAGCCAGTATTTTGAAATTCCGAGATGGCGCATGAAAAACATATTGAAATGAGTCTTGCGTGCGACTTTGCGCATAGTTTATGACTGTCACGTTTCTTAGCGAAACAGTGCTCATACGACTTGGGAATGGCATGTATTTTGAAATTTCGAGATGGTACATGAAAAAACGAGACTTTGTGCAAAATTTATGACCGTTGCATTTTTTGCTGAAACCATGCTCGTACGACATCCCATGCAAGGGCTAATACATTGACAATGACTAGTATTTTTAAATTTCTTGATGGTGCATGAAAAATCGATCTAAACAAGACTTTGCATGCGACTTTGCACAAAGTTTATGACCATCGTATTTTTTTTTGAAACTGTGCTCATACGACTTCCCATGGGCTAATACGTTGGGAGTGGCCTGTATTCTGAAATTCCGAGACAATGCATGAAAAACCGATCGAAAGGAGACTTTGCATAAAATTTATGACCGTCGCATTTTTTGGCAAAACCATGCTCGTACGATGTCCCGTGGGCTAATACGTTTGCAATGGCCAGTATTTTGAAATCTCTTAATGGTGCATGAAAAATCGATCGAAACTCGACTTTGTGCGCGACTTTGCACAAGGTTTATGACCATCACATTTTTTCACGAAACTGTGCTCATACGACTTCCGATGGGCTAATACGTTGCCAGTATTTTGAAATTTCTCGATGGTGCACCAAAAACTGATCGAAACTCGACTTTGCGCGCGGCATTATGTAAAGTTTATGACCGTCACATTTTTTCAAGAAATCGTGCTCGTACAACTTCCCATGGGCTAATACGTTAGGAATGGCCAATATTTTAGAATTTCGAGACGGTTCACGAAAAACAAATCGAAATGAGTCTTTGTGCGTGACTTTGCGCAAAGTTTATGACCGTCACGTTTTTTAGCGAAACTGTGCAAAATTTATGACCGTCGTATTTTTTCATGAAACCATGCTCGTACTACATCCCATGGGCTAATTGGTATTTTGAAATTTCTTGATCATGCTTGAAAAACTAATCGAAACTCAACTTTGCACACGACTTTGCCCAAAGTTTAAGACCGTCATATTTTTTTGTTAAACCATGCTCATATGACTTCCCATGGGCTAATACGTTGGGAATAGCAAGTATTTTGAAATTCTAAGATGGTGCATGAAAAATCGATTGAAACTCGAATTTGTGTAAAGTTTAGGACCTTCGTATTTTTTTGTGAAACCGTGCTCATACGACTTCCCATGGGCTTATACGTTGGGAATGGTCAGTATTTTGAAATTCCGAGATGGTTTATGAAAAATCGATCGAAAGGAGACTTTGTGCAAAATTAATGACCGTAGCATTTTTTAGCGAAACCATGCTCGTACGATGTCCCATTGGCTAATATCTTGGAAATGGCCAGTATTTTGAAATTTCTTAACGGTGCACGAAAAACCAATCGAAACTCGACTTTGTGCGCGACTTTGCGCAATGTTTATGACCATTATATTTTTTCACGAAATTGTGCTCATACGACTTCTCTTGGGCTAATACATTGGGAATGGCCAGAATTTTTTTGTGAAATTGAGCTCATATGACTTCCTTTGGGCTAGTACGTTGCCAGCATTTTAAAATTTTGAGATGGAGCATTAAAAATCAAGCGAAATAGGACTTTGTGCAAAATTTATGGCCGTCGCATTTTTTCGCGAAACCATGCTCGTACGACTTCCCATGGGCTAATACATTGGGAATTGCCAGTATTTTGAAATTTCTTGTTGGTGCATGTAAAACGATCGAAACTCGACTTTACATGCGACTTTACGTAAAGTTTATGACCGTGGCATTTTTTTCGCGAAACCATGCTCGTACGACTTCCCATCGGCTAATACTTTGGGAATGACCAGTATTTTTAAATTCTGAGACGGTGCACAAAAAAATGATCGAAATGAGACTTTGCGAGCAACTTTGCGCAAAGTTTTTGACCATCTCATTTTTTTGTGAAACTGAGCTCATACAACTTCCCATGGGCTAATACGTTGGCAACGACCAGTATTTTGAAATTCCGAGACGGTGCATGATAAATCGATCGAAACGAGACTTTGCACGTGACTTTGTACAAAGTTTATGACCGTTATGTTTTTTCCCGAAACCATGTCCATATGACTTTCCATGGGCTAATACGTTGGGAATGGCTAGTATTTTGAAATTCTGAGATGGTGTATAAAAAACCGATCAAAAGGAGACTTTGCACAAAATTTATGACCGTTGCATTTTTTAGCGAAACCATGCTCATACGATGTCCCATGGGCTAATACATTAGGAATGGCCAGTATTTTGAAATTTCTTGACGGTGCATGAAAAATCGTTGGAAACTCGACGTTGCGCGTGACTTTACGCAAACTTTAGGACCATCACGTTTTTTTGTGAAACCATGCTCCTATGACTTCCCATGGGCTAATACGTTTGGAATGGCCAGTATTTTGAAATTACAAGATGGTGCATTAAAAATCGATCGAAACGAGACTTTGTGCAAAATTTATGACGTCGCATTTTTTCACGATACCGTGCTCAAGCGACTTCCCATGGGCTAATACATTGAGAATGGGGAGTATTTTGAATTTTCTTAACGGTGAACGAAAAATGGATCAAAACTCGACTTTGTGCGTGACTTTGCGCATTGTTTATGACCATTGCATTTTTTCACGAAACTGTGCTCGTACGACTTCCCATGGGCTAATACGTTGGGAATGGCCAGTATTTTGAAATTTCTTGATGGTGCACAAAAAACTGATCGAAACCTGACTTTACGCACGGCTTTGCGCAAAGTTTATGACCATCACGTTTTTTCACGAAATCATGCTCGTATGACTTCCCGTGGGCTAATATGTTAGGAATGGCCAGTATTTTAAAATTCTTACATGGTTCACAAAAAACAGATCGAAACGAGTCTTTGCGCGCGACTTTACGCAAAGTTTATGACCATCATGTTTTTTAGCGAAACTGTGCTCATATGACTTCTTATGGGCTAATACGCTGGGAATGACAAGTATTTTGAAATTCCGAGATGGTGCATGAAAAACTGATCGAAACGAGACTTTGCGCAAATTTATGACCGTCGCATTTTTTCATGAAACCATGCTCGTACTATATCCTATGGGCTAATACATTGGGAATGGCTAGCATTTTGAAATTTCTTGACGGTGCATGAAAAACCGATCGAAACTCGACTTTGCGAAAAGTTTATGACTGTCGTGTTTTTTTGTGAAACTGTGCTCATACAACTTCCTATGGGCTAATACGTTCGGAGTGGCAAGTATTTTAAAATTCTGAGATGGTGCATGAAAATCGATCGAACCAAGACTTTCCGTAAAATTTATGACCATGATATTTTTTCGCAAAACCATGCTCATACTACATCCCATGGGCTAATATGTTGGGAATGGCTAGTACTTTCAAATTTCTTGACGACACATGAAAAATCGATCGAAACTCGAATTTGCGCGAAGTTTATGACTGTCACATTTCTTTGTAAAATCGTACTCATACGACTTCCCATAGGCTAATACGTTGGGAATGGCTAGTATTTTGAAATTCCGAGACGGTGCATGAAAAACCGATCGAAAGGAGACTCTGCGTAAAATTCATAACTGTCGCATTTTTTAGCAAAACCATGCTCGTACCACGTCCCATTGGCTAATACATTGGGAATGGCCAGTATTTTGAAATTTCTTGACGGTGGATGAAAAATCGATAGAAACTCAACTTTGTGCATGACTATACGCAAAGTTTATGACCATTGTATTTTTTTTCGAAACTGTGCTCGTAGGACTTCCAATGGGCTAATACGTTGGGAATGGCCTGGATTTTGAAATTCCAAAATGGTGCACGAAAAACGATCGAAACGAGACTGTACGTAAAATTTATGACTGTCATATTTTTTCACGAAACCATGCTTGTATGACTTCTCATGGGCTAATACATTAGGAATGGCCAGTATTTTGAAATTTCTTGATAGTGCACAAAAAACTGATCGAAACTCGGCTTTGCGCGTGACTTTGCGAAACGTTTATGATCGTCGCATTTTTTCATGAAATCGTGCACGTATGACTTCCCATGGGCTAATATGTTGGGAATGACTAGTATTTTAAAATTCTAAGACGGTGCACGAAAAATAGATCGAAGCGAGACTTTGCACGCGACTTTGCGCAAAGTTTATGACCATCGTGTTTTTTCCCGAAACCATGCTCATACGACTTCCCATGGGCTAATACCTTGGGAATGGCCAGTATTTTGAAATTCCGAGATGGTGCATTAAAAATCGATCGAAACTGGATTTTACGCAAAATTTATGACCGTCGCATTTTTTCATGAAGTCGTGCTCGTACGACTTCCCTTGGGCTAATACGTTGGGAAAGGCCGGTATTTTAAAATTTCTTGATGGTGCACAAAAAACTGATCGAAACTTGACTTTGCGCGCGGCTTTGTGCAAAGTTTATGACCGTCATGTTTCTTCATAAAATCGTGCTCGTACGATTTCCCATAGGCTAATACATTCGGAATGGCAAGTATTTTGAAATTCTAAGATGGTGCATGAAAAATCGATCGAAACGAGACTTTGTGAAAAGCTTATGACCGTCATGTTTTTTCATGAAATCATGGTCGTACGAGTTCCAATGGGCTAATATGTTGGGAATGGCTAGCATTTTGAAATTCCGAGACGGTGCACGAAAAACCAATCGAAACGAGACTTTGCGCAAAATTTGTGATTGTCGCATTTTTTCGCCAAACCATGCTCGTACGACGTCCCATGGCATTGGGAATGGCTAGTTTGTTGAAATTTCTTGACCGTGCACGAAAAATCGATCGAAACTCGACTTTGTACGTGAGTTTGCGCAAAGTTTATGACCATCGTATGTTTTCGGGAAACTGTGCTCGTACGACTTCCAATAGGCTAATACATTGGGAATGGCCAGTATTTTGAAATTCCGAGATGGTGCACGAAAAACCGATCAAAACAAGACTTTGCATAACATTTATGACTGTCGCAAAACCGTGCTCGTACAACTTCCCATGGGTTAATACATTGGGAATGCTAGTATTTTGAAATTTCTTGACGATGCACGAAAAACTGATCGAAACTTGACATTGTGCACGACTTTGCGCTAAGTTTATGACCGTCACGTTTTTTCACGAAATCGTGCTCGTACGACTTCCCATGGGCTAATATGTTGAGAATGGCTAGTATTTTGAAATTCCGAGACGATGCATGAAAAACCGATCTAAACGAGACTTTGTGCGTGACTTTACGCATAGTTTATGACCGTCATGTTTTTTAGCGAAACCGTGCTCATATGACTTCCCATGGGCTAATATGTTGGGAATGGCGAGTATTTTGCAATTTCTTGACAGTGCATGAAACACCGATTGAAACTCGACTTTGTGCAATGTTTATGATCGTCGCGTTTCATTGTGAAACCATCCTTATACAACTTCCTATGGGCTAATACATTGGGAATGGCCAGTATTTTGAAATTCCGAGACGGTGCACGAAAACCCGATCGAAACTTGACTTTGTGCATGACTTTGCGCAATGTTTATGACCATCTCATTTTTTCGCGAAATCATACTCATACGACTTCGGGCTAATACATTGGGAATAAGCAGTATATTGAAATTTCCCGGTGGTGCACGAAAAATCGATCTAAACTCAACTTTGTGCGTGACTTTGTGCAAAGTTTATGACCATCACATTTTTTTGTGAAACCATGCTAGTATGACTTCCCATGGGCTAATACGTTCGGAATGACCAGTATTTTGAAATTCCGAGACGGTGCACGAAAAATGAATCAAAACGTGACATTGCTAGCAACTTTGCTCAAGTTTATGATCGTCATGTTTTTTCACGAAGCTGAGCACGTACGACATCCCATGGGCTAGTACGTTGGGAATGGCCATGATTTTGAAATTTCGAGATGTTGCACGAAAAACCGATCAATACAAGACTTTGCGCAAAATTTATGACCATGGTATTTTTTCGTGAAACTATGCTCGTTCGACTTCTCATGTGCTAATACTTTGGGAATGGCCAGTATTTTAAAATTTCTTGATGGTGCATGAAAAACTGATCGAAACTCGACTTTGCGTGCGACTTTGCGCAAAGTTTATGATCGTCACATTTTTTCACGAAAGCATGCTCATACGACTTCCCAGGGACTAATACATTGAGAATGGCCAGTATTTTGAAATTTCGAGACGGTGCACGAAAAATAGATCGAAACGAGACTTTGTGCGTGACTTTGTGCAAAGTTTATGACCATCGCATTTTTTCACGAAACTGAGCTCGTACGACTTCCCATGGACTAGTACGTTGGGAAAGACCTGTATTTTGAAATTCTGAGATATTGCATTAAAAACCAATTGAAATGAGAGTTTGTACAAAATTTATGGCTGTAGCATTTTTTCGTGAAACCATGCTCGTATGACTTCCAATGGGCTAATATGTTGGGAATAGCCAGTATTTTGAAATTTCCTAATGGTGCACGAAAAACCGATTGAAACTCGACTTTACGCGTAACTTTACGCAACGTTTATGGCCATCGCATTTTTTTGTGAAACCATGCTAATAGGGCTTCCCATGGGCTAATACGTTGGGAATGGCCAGTATTTTTAAATTCTAAGACAGTGCCCGAAAAATTGATCGAAACTAGACTTTGTGCGTGACTTTGCACAAAGTTTATGACCGTCACGTTTTTTCGTGAAACTGAGCTCATACGACATCCCATGGGCTAATACATTGGCAATGGCCAGTATTTTGAAATTTCGAGACGTTGCATGAAAAATCGATCGAAATGAGACTTTGCGCGCGACTTTGCGCAAAGTTTAGGAACGTCGTGTTTTTTAGTGAAACCATGCTCATACGACTTCCCATGGGCTAATACGCTGGGATTGGCAAGTATTTTGAAATTCCGAGATGGTGCATAAAAAATCGATCGAAATGAGACTTTGCTCAAAATTTATAACCCTCGCATTTTTTAGCAAAACCGTGCTCATACAACTTCCAAGGGCTAATACGTTAGCTATGGCCAGTATTTTCAAATTTCTTGATGGTGCACGAAAAACTGATCGAAACTTGACTTTGCGTGTGACTTTGTGCAATGCTTATGACCATCGCATTTTTTGTGAAACTGTGCTCGTACGACTTTCCATGGGCTAATAATACGTTGGGATTGGCCAGTATTTTCAAATTTCTTGATGGTGCAGGAAAAACTGATCGAAACTCGACTTTGTGCACGGCTTTATGCAAAGTTTATGATCATAGCATTTTTTCATGAAATCGTGCTCGTACGACTTCCCATGGGCTAATATGTTAGGAATGGCCAGTATTTTGAAATTTCGAGATGGTGCACGAAAAATAGATCGAAATGAGTCTTTGTGTGCGACTTTGCACAAAGTTTATGATCGTCATGTTTTTCAGCAAAACCGTGCTCATACGACTTCCCATGGGCTAATACGTTGGGAATGACATGTATTTTGAGATTCCGAGACAGTGCATGAAAAATCGATCGAAACGAGACTTTACGTAAAATTTATGACTATCGCATTTTGTGGCGAAACCATGCTCGTACGACATCCCATGGGAATGACTAGTATGTTGAAATTTCTTGACGGTGCATGAAAAACCGATCGAAACATGACTTTGTGCGTGACTTTGCACAAAGTTTATGACCGTCACTTTTTTTTGTGTGAAACTGTGCTCACACGACTTCCCATGGGCTCATACGTTGGGAATGGCCAGTATTTTAAAATTCCGAGACGATGCATGAAAAACCAATCGAAAGGAGACTTCATGCAAAATTTATGATCGTCGCATTTTTTAGCGAAACCTTGCTCGTACGATGTCCCATGGGCTAATACAATGGGAATGGCCAGTATTTTGAAATTTCTTAACGGTGCACGAAAAATTGATTGAAACTCGACTTTGTGCGCGACTTTGCGCAATGTTTATAACCATCGCATTTTTTCCCAAAACTATGCTTGTACGACTTCATTGCGCTAATACGTTGGGAATGGCTAGTATTTTGAAATTTCTTGATACTACATGAAAAACTAATCGAAACTCGACATTGCGCGTGGCTTTGCTCAAAGTTTATGACCGTCGTGTTTTTTCATAAAATCGTGTTCGTATAACTTCCCATGGGCTAATACGTTAGGAATGGCTAGTATTTTGAAATTCCAAGATGGTTCACGAAAAACAGATCGAAACGAGTCTTTGCGCGCGAGTTTGCGCAAAGTTTGTGACCGTCACGTTTTTTAGTGAAATCGTGCTCATACGACTTTCCATGGGCTAATACGTTGGGAATGGCCAGTATTTCAAAATACAAACCGATCGAAATGAGACTTTGCACAAAATTTATGATCATCGCATCTTTTCGCGAAACCATGCTTGTACTACATCCCATGGGCTAATACGTTGGGAATGGCTAGTATTTTGAAATTTCTTGACTGTGCATGAAAAATCGATCGAAACTCGACTTTGCGTGCGACTTTGCCCAAAGTGTATGACCGTCGCATTTTTTTGTGAAACCATGCTCATACGACTTCCCATTAGCTAATACGTTGGGAATGGCAAGTATTTTGAAATTCCGAGATAGTGCTTGAAAAACCAACCGAAACGAGACTTTATGCAAAATTTATGACCGTCACATGTTTTTGCGAAACCATGCTCGTACTACATCCCATGGGCTAATACGTTGGGAATGGCTAATATTTTGAAATTTCTTAACGGTGCATGAAAAACCGATTGAAACTCGACTTTGTGCAAAATTTATGACCGTCGCGTTTTTTTGTGAAACCATGCTCATACAACTTCCCATGGGCTAATATGTTGGGAATGACCAGTATTTTGAAATTCCGAGACGGTGCATGAAAAACCGGTCGAAAGGAGACTTTGCGCAAAATTTATGACCATCACATTTTTTAGCGAAACCATGCTCGTACGACGTCCCATGGGCTATTACATTGGGAATGGCTAGTATTTTTAAATTTCTTGATGGTGCATGAAAAATCGATCAAAATTCGATTTTGTGCGCAAGTTTCCGCGGGACTGTGCACAAAGTTTATGACCATCATATTTTTTTATGAAACTTTGCTCGTAGGACTTCCAATGGGCTAATATGTTAGGAATGGCCAGTATTTTGAAATTTCTTAATGGTGTATGAAAAACTGACCGAAACTCGACTTTGCGCGTGACTTTGCACAAAGTTTATGACCGTCGTATTTTTTCAAGAAATCGTGCACGTACGACTTCCCATAGGCTAATATGTTGGGAATGGCCAGTATTTTGAAATTTCGAGGTGGTGCATGAAAAATAGATCGAAGCAAGACTTTGTGTGCGACTTTGCGCAAAGTTTATAACCATTGCGTTTTTTCCCGAAACCTTGCTCATACGACTTCCCATGGGCTAATACCGTGGGATTGGCAAGTATTTTGAAATTCTGAGACGGTGCATTAAAAATCGATCGAAACTAGATTTTGCATAAAATTTATGACCGTCGCATTTTTTCGTGAAACCGTGCTTGTGTCACTTCCCATGGGCTAATATGTTGGGAATAGCCAGTATTTTGAAATTTCCTGATGGTGCATGAAAAACCGATCAAAACTCGACTTTGCGCGTGACTTTGCGCAAAGTTTATGACTATCGCATTGTTTCACGAAACTGTGCTAGTACGACTTTTCATGGACTAATATGTTCGTAATGACCAGTATTTTGAAATTCCGAGATAGTGCACGAAAAATTAATCGAAATGTGACTTTGCGAGTGACTTTGCGCAAAGTTTATGACCGTTACGTTTATTCACAAAATTGAGCTCGTACGACATCCCATGGGCTAGTACGTTGGGAATGGCCAATATTTTAAATTTTCAAGATGTTGCACGAAAAATCGATCGAAATAAGACTTTACACAAATTTTATGACCGTCGCATTTTTTTCACGAAATCGTGCTCGTACGACTTCCTATCTGCTAATACTTTGGGAATGGCCAATATTTTGAAATTTCTTGATGGTGGATGAAAAACTGATCGAAACTTGACTTTGCTCGCGACGTTGCATAATGTTTATGACCATCATATTTTTTCATGAAATCGTGCTCGTACGACTTCCCACGGGCTAATACATTAGGAATGGCCAGTATTTTAAAATTCCAAGATGGTGCACAAAAAATAGGTACCATATTATGGTTCTGTTCATATCTCTCGCATAACATTTGCTGATGACCTTATTATCTTCCTTTAGGATGAACCAGTTTCTGTGAGTTATATTCTTAATGAATTTGGTATAGTTTTTTGTCTTAAGCTAAACCATGCAAAGAGCAAAGTATATGTGGGTGCTTACATTGACGATAAGGACTATATTGCTTAAACTTTGGGAGTTGCTGAAGGAAGTTTATCGGTTCCTTACTTGGGTCTCCCATTATATCTACTGGAATCAACAAAGTCTCCTATCAGCCTATCCTACAAAAAATTAAGAACATAATTTTCTCTTGGAAAAATAGGCTTCTTTCTAAAGCTGGACGACTTGAACTTATTTGATCTGTGTTGATCTCTTATTCTATTTATTGGTCTCATGCATTCCTTCTACCCGCTGGGCTTCTCCACGGTATTGATAAATTACTTATGAACTTCTTCTGGAATGACACAGATAGTAAGGCATTGCACATGGTGAGTTGGGGCAACATTTGCAAACAAAAGGATGGAGGGTTGAATCTACGACATATTAGAGATTGGAATAAAGCTTGTCTGGTAAAATAATTGTGGGATATTTTTCAAAACAAGTCTTCCTTATGGTCACAATGGGTTTTTGATAGGTACCTAACCAAGGAATCAATCTGGGAAGCATCCACAAAAACATCTCATTCTGTTGCTTGGAAAGGAATTCAGAAGGCAAGGAGGTGGCTAAGTAACAACATTTATTATGTGATCTCTTATGGAACCAATATTAATATGTGGTATGACCTTTAGGTGAATGGGAAAAGTATATTTCAGTTTGTCGATAGCCTTGGACCAATCAATCGAATATTGATTAATACGTAACCGATCGAACGCTACTTGAAATTAAAAACGGTTGTTCTATTCAGAAATGAAATGTTCCAAATGTTCCTAGAAATTCTTGCTCTCATTGGACCATTTGTATCTATATACATCAGGATCCCAATTCATGGATCTCTCGGTTTGAGAAATAAGAGGATCAAACCATTTCTTCTGACTCTTTTTCAAATTCGATAAATGTTGGTTGATCATATATTCCATAATAGTTATATGATTCAGAGTATCATTTCCTATTTGATCCCTTTGAATTCCATATTCGAAGTTGCGATCGGATCTATTCATTAAAAAGAATCGATTAGATACATTTTTTATGTACCCAAAGGTGCTATATTGGATTTAAATCAGATTTCGGATCAATCTATATTGATTGACTGCCTCCATTATGTTGTTGCTAGCAAATACCGCTGTTTTTAGTTTTGGATCTTCCAAATCATTCCCGCAGTAATCCAGACCGATTTTTTTCTGATCCTTCGATAAAAAGATTTATTCTCTTCATAAAAAAGAGGAGGTAGAACCAATAAAGATTTCTTTTTCGATTCATCTCTGGAGTTGAATACCTCATTCAAAAAATTTTTTTTATCCAACCCGTAGGAATCAATAGAAAAGGCAAATCCCCTATGATACACCAGATCCGGCTCGGGTATTGATAGAGTGAACAGATCTGCCATTTCTTGAAATCTCTCTTTTGATTCAAAATCATGGTGTAACGTGTATCCCCTTTTGTTCTGGTCATGGAATAGATGAAATAAATCAAAAAATGAATTTTTGTTCAAGAATGAAATCTTATTTGTCAATAGAGTACGACAGGATCTAGGGGCTCCCAAAGATTGGAAGGTTTCTGAATTCATTGACAATGGTGCATGGTCCCAAACCTACCTCCCTTGACATGTTATCACTTTGGCCGACTATTAAGGCTATTCCGATCAAGAACAACTTTTCAGATATACTTATTTGACTTCATGATAATGGCAAATTTAGTGCTACATCTGTATGGAACTAAATTAGACAATGAAACAACAAATGGATCACAAGTAGTTGGACATGGGATAGACCATGCTCACAGCAACATTCCTTTGTGTATGCAAAAGGAAGACAATATACAGTGAAGAGGTATTTATATTGTAAATCGATGCTCTTTGTGTATGCAAAAGGAAGAAAGTGTTGACCGTCTCTTTTTTGCTTGTGATTATTCTTCTTGGATATGGAAGGTAATCTTGAAGTGATTTGATTTTCAAAGACTACCACGACCAAACTTGCATGATGAATTAGAAATGATTATGCAAAACTTCTCAAGAAAGGGGCCTCTTACACAACTGGTAAGAATTACATCAGATGTGCTATTTGGTGGATTTGGAAGGAGAGGTGTGGCATAATTTTTGACTGTCACAATACGAACAAAGCTCAAATTATGATAGAGATTCGTCAGGACTCACGATCACGTATGGAGCAAGAATTGAACATAGAGCACCTAACAAGAAGAGAGAAAGGGATTTTCACAAGATTCAATTTTTTCATTAGTCAAAAATCTCTAAAATAATGATGAAGATTGTAATGTATTATGTGGGACAAAGCTTATATTTTGTGATGTTTCCATAAGTAGTCCAGAACAGTCTAGATATTAAATTTTATTATTTATTGACTACCTTGTGCTACTCATGGAGATGAGTTTGATGAAGTGTGTCTATCCTTTTTTAGGTGGGGTGCAATCTTCTCAACTACACTAAGAGACTTCAAGCTTTAGTCTATGGCTTGTGTAAACAAAGCTACTTTGTACAAACTTTATACATAAATACATTATCTTTGCTTACAAAAAAAAAGAACTTTGTGCAAAGTATATGACTATCGCATTTTTTCACGAAGCCATTCTTGTATGACTTCCCATGGGCTAATAGGTTGTGAATGGCCAGTATTTTGAATTTTCGATACGGTACACGAAAAATTGATCAAAACTCGACTTCGTACATGACATTGCATAGAGTTTATGACTGTCACGTTTTTTCATGTAACTGTGCTCATACGACTTCCCATGGGCTATTATGTTTGGAATAGCCAGTATTTTGAATTTCCATAATGGTGCATGATAAACCGATCGAAACTCGACTTCGTGCGTGACTTTACGCAAAGTTTATGATCGTCATGCTTTTTCGTAAATCCTTGCTCATATGACTTCCCATGGGCTAATACTTTGGGAATAGCTAGCATTTTGAATTTTGGAGATGGTGCATGAAAAATCAATCGAAACTCGACTTTGTGCGCTACCTTGTGCAAAGTTTGTGACCGTCATATTTTTTCGTGAAACCATGCTAGTACAACTTCACATGGGCTAATACGTTGGGAATGGCCAGTATTTTGAATTTCCAAGATGGTGCACGAAAAAACGATCGAAACTCGACTTCGCACGCGACTTCACGTAAACTTTATGACTGTCATGTTCTTTCGTGAAACCATACTCGTACGACTTCCCATGGGCTAATACGTTGGGAATGACCAGTATTTTAAATTTTTGAGCCGGTGCATGATAAATCAATCAAAACTCGACTTCGCATATGACTTAGCATAAAGTTTATGACTGTTACATTTTTTTCTCGAAACCATGCTCGTACGACTTCCCATGGGCTAATACATTGGGAATGGCCAGTATTTTGAATTTCTGAGACAATGCATGAAAAACCGATCGAAACTTGGCTTCGCACGCGAGTTTGTGCGATGTTTATGACTGTCACGTATTTTTGCGAAATCGTGTTTGTACTACTTCCCATGGGCTAATACATTGGGAATGGTCAGTATTTTGAATTTTCGAGATGTTGCATGACAAAACTCGACTTCGCATGTGACTTTGCACAAAATTTATGACCGTCGCATTTTTGGCGAAACTGTGCTCGTACGACTTCCCATGGGCTAATACGATGGGAATGGCCAGTATTTTGAATTTCCAAGATAGTGCATGAAAAATCGATCGAAACTTGACTTCACGCATGACTTTATGTAAAGATTATGAACGTCATGTTTTTTCATGAAATCGTGCTCGTATGACTTCCCATGGGCTAATACGTTGGGAATAGCCAGTATTTTGAATTTTCAAGATGGTGCACGAAAAACCGATTGAAAATAGATTTTGCACAAAGTTTATGACTATCGCATTTTTGTGCGAAACCATGCTTGTATAATGTCCCATGGACTAATACGTTGGGAATGGCCAGTATTTTGAATTTCCGAGACAGTGCACGAAAAATCGATAGAAACTCGACTTCGCGCGTGACTTTGCGTAAAGTTTATGACCGCTGCATTTTCTCGCAAAATCGTGCTCGTAAATCGTGCTCGTACGACTTCCCATGGGCTAATATGTTGGGAATGGCCAATATTTTGAATCTCCGTGATAGTGCATGAAAAACCGATCGAAACACTACTTGTGCGACTTTGTGCAAAATTTATGACCATCACGTTTTTTCATGAAACCGTGCTCATATGACTTCCCATGGGCTAATACATTGAGAATGGCCAGTATTTTGAATCTCCGAGACGGTGCACGAGAAACCGATCGAAGCACTACTTCATGCACGACTTTGTACAAAGTTTATGACCATCTCATTTTTTTATGAAACCATGCTCATACGACTTTGCATGGGCTAATACATTGGGAATGGCTAGTATTTTGAATTTCCAAGATGGTGCAAGAAAAACCAATCGAAACTCGACTTCATGCACGACTTTGCGCAAAGTTTATGACCATCACATTTTTTCACGAAACCGTGCTCGCATGACTTCCCATGGGCATTAGGGAATGGCTAGTATTTTAAATTTACGAGATGGTGCACAAATAACAGATCGAAACACGACTTCACGCGCGACTTTGCACAAAGTTTATGACCTTCATATTTTTTCATGAAACCGTGCTCGTACGACTTCCCATAGGCTAATACATTGTGAATGGCCTGTATTTTGAATTTCCAAGACGATGCATGAACAACGGATTGAAACTCAACTTCGTGCGTGACTTTGCAAAAAGTTTATGATCGTCAAGTTTCTTCGTGAAACCATGCTCGTACGTTTTTACATGAGCTAATACGTTGGGAATGGCCAGTATTTTAAATTTCCAAAATGGTGCATGATGAACCGATCAAAACTCGACTTTGCGTGTGACTTTGCACAAAGTTTAAGACCGTCGTGTCTTTTCCCGAAACCATGCTAGTACGACTTCCCATGGGCTAATATGATTGGAATGGCTAGTATTTTGAATTTCCGAGATGGTGTACGAAAAATCGATCGAAACTCAACTTCACGCGCGACTTTGCGTAAAGTTTATGACTGTCATATGTTTTTGAGAAACCGTGCTCGTATGACCTCCCATGGGCTAATACGTTGGGAATGGCCAATATTTTATATTTACGAGATGGTGCATGAATAACCAATCAAAACTCGACTTCGCGCGGGACTTTACACAAAGTTTATGACCTTCACTTTTTTTTGTGAAACCGATCTCGTAGGACTTCCCTTGGGCGAATACATTGGGAATGGCCAGAATTTTGAATTTTTAAGACAGTGCATGAAAAATCTATCGAAACTCCACTTTACATGTGACTTTGCATAAAATTTATGATCGTTGCATTTTTTTCGTGAAACTGTGCTCGTACGACATCTTCCCATGGGCTAATACATAGGGAATGGCCAATATTTTGAATTCCCGAGACGGTGTATAAAAAATCGATCGAAACTCGACTTCACGCGTGACTTTGCACAAAGTTTATGACCATCGCGTTTTTTCATGAAACTGTGCTCGTACTACTTCTTATGAGATAGTACGTTGGGAATGGCTAGTATTTTGAATTTCCGAGACGATGCACTAAAATCTAATCAAAACTCAACTTCACACATGACATTGCACAAGGTTTATGACCATCGTGTCTTTTCGTGAAACTGTGCTCGTATGACTTCCCATGGGCTAAAACATTGGGAATGGCTAGTATATTGAATTTCCACGACGGTGCACAAAAAATCGATTGAAACTCGACTTAACGCAAAGTTTATGACCATCATGTTTTTTTACGAAACCATGGTCGTATGATTTCCCATGGGTTAATAAGTTGGGAATGGCCAATATTTTGAATTTACGAGACGGTGCACGAAAAATTAATCGAAACTCGACTTCTCGCGTGACATTGCACAAAGTTTATGACTATCACGTTTTTTCACGAAACCATGCTCGAACTACTTCTTATGGGCTAATACGTTGGGAATGGCCAGTATTTTGAATTTCTGAGATGGTGCACTAAAATCTAATTGAAACTCAATTTCGCGCATGATGTTGCATAAGGTTTATAACTGTCATATTTTTTTATGAAACTGTGTTCGTACGACTTCCCATGGGAATGGCCAGTATTTTGAATTTCTATGATGGTGCACAAAAAATCAATGGAAACTCGACTTCCTGCAAAGTTTATGACCATCATGTTTTTTTACGAAGCCATGGTCGCATGACTTCCCATGGGCTAATAAGTTGGGAAAGGCCTATATTTTGAATTTCCGAGACGGTGCACGAAAAATCGATCGAAACTCGACTTCATGCGCAACTTTACGCAAAGTTTATGACTATTGCATTTTTTCATGAAACCATGCTTGTACGACTTCCCATGGGCTAATATGTTGGGAATGGCTAGTATTTTGAATTTCCGAGATGGTGCATGAAAAATCGATCGAAACTCGACTTCGCGCATGATTTTATGCAAAGTTTATGTCCATAGCATTTTTTCACTAAACCGTGCTCGTACGGCTTCCTATGGGCTAATATGTTGGGAATGGCCAGAATTTTGAACTTCTGAGATAGTGCAGAAAAATCGATCGAAACTCAACTTCGCTCGTGACTTTTATAATGCTTATGACTATCACCTTTTTTCACGAAACCGTGCTCGTACAACTTCTCATGTGCTAATACATTGGGAATAGCCATTATTTTCAATTTTCGAGATAGAGCACAAAAAATAGATCAAAACTCGACTTCGCACGCGACTTTGCACAAAGTTTATGGCTGTCACATTTTTTAGCAAAATTATGCTCGTACGACTTCCCATGGGCTAATATGATGGGAATGGCCAGTATTTTGAATTTTCGTGATGGTGCATGAAAAACCGATCGAAACTCCACTTCGCAATGACTTTGGGTAAAGTTTATGATCGTCACACTTTTTTACGAAACCGTTCCCATATGACTTCCCATGGGCAAATACTTTGGGAATGGCCATAATTTGAAATTTTCGAGACAGTGCACGAAAAACCGATCAAAACTCAACTTCGCACGTGACTTTACGCAATGTTTATGACCATCACGTTTTTTTGTGAAACCATGCTTGTACGACCTCACATGGGCTAATACGTTGGGAATGGCTAGTATTTTGAATTTCTGAGATGGTGCTTGACAAACTGAACGAAACTCGACTTCGAGCGTGACTTTGTGCAAAGTTTATGACCATCATGTTTTTTCGCAAAACCGTGCTTGTATGGCTTCGCATGATCTAATCCATTGGGAATGGCCAGTATTGTGAAATTCTGAGACGGTGCATGAAAAATTAATTGAAACTTGACTTCACGCGTGACTTTACGCAAAGTTTATGATCGTCACAGTTTTTTGTGAAATTGTGCTCGTATGACTTCCCATGGGCTAATATGTTGGGAATGACCAGTATTTTGAATTTCTGAGATGGTGCATGAAAAATCGATCGAAACTCGACTTCGCACGTGACTATACACAAAGTTTATGACTATCATATTTTTTTACGAAACCGTGCTCGTATGACTTCGCACGGGCTAATACGTTGGGAATGGCCAGTATTTTGAATTTCTGAGATGGTGCAAAAAATCAATCGAAACATGACTTCGCATGCGACTTTATGCAAAGTTTATGACCGACGTATTTTTTTGTAAAACCATGCTCATACAATATCCCATAGGCTAATATGTTGAGAATGGCTAGTATTTTGAATTTATGAGACGGTGCACGAAAAACCGATCAAAACTCGATTTCACGTGCTGCTTTGCACAAAGTTTATGACCGTCATGTTTTTTCGCGAGACCATGCTTGTATGACTTCTCATTGGTTAATATGTTGGGAATGGCCAGTATTTTGAATTTTTGAGACAGTGTACGAAAAACACATCGAAACTCAACTTTGCGCAAGTTTATAATTAAAACATTTTTTCGTGAAACCCCGCTTGTACGACTTCCAATGGGCTAATACATTGGGAATGGCTAGTATTTTGAATTTCCGAGACGGTGCACGAAAATCGATCGAAACTCGACTTTGCGCGTGACTTTACGTAAAGTTTATGACCATCGTATTTTTTTGCATAATCGTGCTCGTACGACTTCCCATGGGCTAATACGATGGGAACGGCTAGTATTTTAAATTTCCAGGATGGTGCATAAAAAATCGGTCGAAACTCGACTTTGTGCGTGATTTTGTGCAAATTTTATGACCATCATGTTGTTTTACGAAATCATGCTCATACATCTTCCCATGCATGGTCTAATCCATTTGGAATGGCTAGTATTATGAATTTTCGAGACGGTGCATAAAAAACTGATTGAAACTAAACTTTTCACGTGACTTGGCGTAAAGTTTATGATCATCATGCTTTTTCGTGAAATCATGCTCGTACGAGTTTCCATGGGCAAATGCATTGGGAATGGCCATGATTTTAAATTTCTGAGATGGTGCATGAAAAACTAATCGAAATTTAACTTCGCATGCAACATTATGCAATGTATTTGTGAAACCATGCTCGTACGACCTCCCATGGGCTAATATGTTGGGAATCGCTAGTATTTTGAATTTTTGAGATAGTGCACAAAAAATCAATCGAAACTCGACTTCACGCACGACATTGCGCAAAGTTTATGACCGTCGCATTTTTTCGCGAAACCCTGCTCATACGACTTCCCATGGTCTAATCCATTGGGAATGGCCAGTATTGTGAATTTTCAAGACAGTGTACGAAAAACCGATCGAAACTCGACTTCCCATGCTACTTTGCGCAAAGTTTATGACCATCGTATTTTTTCGCGAACACAACTTCCTATGGGCTAATACGTTGGGAATGGCTAGTATTTTGAATTTCTGAGATGGCGCATGAAAAATCGATCAAAACTCGACTTCACGGGTGACTTTGAGCAAAGTTTAAGACCGTTGCACTTTTTCGCGAAACCATGCTCGTACAACTTCCCATGGGCTAATATGATGGGAATGGTTAGTATTTTGAATTTCTAGGATGGTGCATGAAAAATCGATCAAAACTCAACTTTGCGCGTGACTTTATGCAAAGTTTATGATCGTCGTGCTTTTTCGTGAAATCGAGCTCGTACGACATCCCATGGGCAAATAGGTTGGGAATGGCCATGATTTTAAATTTTTGAGACGGTGCACAAAAAATCGATCGAAACTCGATTTCATGCGCGACTTTGCATAATATTTATGACCGTCACATTTTTTGCGAAACCATGCTTGTACAACCTCCCATGGGCTAATACATTAGGAATGGCTAATATTTTGAATTTTCAAGATGGTGCACAAAAAATCGATCGAAACTCGACTTCTCGCGTGACTTTGTGTAAAGTTTATGATCGTCATGTTTTTTCGAGAAAATGTGCTCATATAACCTCCTATGGGCTAATACGTTGGGAATGGCCAGTATTTTGAATTTTCGAGATGGTGCACTAAAAATCGATCGAAACCCAATTTCGGGCGTGACCTTGCATAAAGTTTATAACCGTTGTATTTTTTCGTGAAACCATGCTCCTATGACTTCCCATGGGCTAATCCGTTGGGAATGGCCAATATTTTGAATTCCCAAGACGGTGCATGAAAAACCGATCGCAACTTGACTTCGTGCGTTACTTTGTGCAAAGTTTATGACCATCATATTTTTTCACGAAACCATGCTCGTACGACTTCCCCTGGACTAATACGTTTGGAATGGCTATTATTTTGAATTTTTGAGATGGTGCATGAAAAACCGATCGAAACTTGACTTCGTGCATGACTTTGTGCTATGTTTATGTTCGTCATGTTTTTTCACAAAATCGTGCTCGTATGACATCCCATGCATGGGCTAATTAATACGTTGAGAATGGCCAGTATTTTGAATTTCTGAGACGATGTATAAAAAACCCATCGAAAGTCGACTTTGTGCAAAGTTTATGACCGAAACATTTTTTCGTGAAACCATGCTTGTATGACTTCCCATGGGCTAATACATTGGGAATAGCTAGTGTTTTGAATTTCCGAGATGATGCATGAAAAATTGATCGAAACTCGACTTCGCACGCAACTTTGCATAAATTTTATAACCATCACAATTTTTTGAAAAATCATGCTCGTACAACTTCCCCTAGGCTAATACGATGGGAATAGCTAGTATTTTGAATTTATGGGATGGTGCATGAAAAATCGATCGAAACTCGACTTCACGCGTGACTTTATGCAAAGTTTATGACCATTACATTTTTTCACGAAACCATGCTTGTATGACTTCCCATGGGCTAATACGTTGGGAATGGCCAGTATTTTGAATTTCCAAGACGGTGCATGAAAAATCGATCGAAACTCGTCTTCGCGAGCAACTTTGTGCAAAGTTTATAACCATCGTGCTTTTTCGTGAAACCATGCTTGTACTTCCCATGGGCTAATATGTTGGGAATGGCTATTATTTTGAATTTTTGAGATGGTGCATGAAAAACTGATCGAAACTCGACTTCGTGCATGACATTGTGTAATGTTTATGATCGTCACATTTTTTAGCAAAATTGTGCTCGTACGACCTCCCATAGGCTAATTAGTACGTTGGGAATGGCTAGTATTTTGAATTTCTCAAAATCTAAGAGAGATAGCTTTTATTAGCAATCAAGAGAGATTTTCTATCACTCATCCTCCCATGTTCAATGAGATGGATTACACGTATTGGAAAACTTGAATGAGGATTTTTCTACTTTCTATGGATGGCGTATTGTTGAAAGCAATTTTAAAAAGTCTTCCAAATCGATGAATTAATGGAATGATTCGGAAAAGAAGATTTTCTCTTTGAATGCTAAAGCGATGAATGCTTTATTTTGTGTTTTTGATAAAAGTGAATTTAATCGGGTTTCTATATATGAAATTGTGCATGAGATTTGGCATATACTTGAAGTCATACACGAAGGTACTAGTTGAGTGAAAGAGTCACAAATTAATCTTTTAGTACATAGCTATGAGTTGTTTCGCATGAAACCAAGTGAGACCATAGGAGACATGTACACCCATTTTACAGATGTCGTCAATGGTCTAAAAGCGCTTGGTAAAAGTTTTTTTAATTTTAAACTTGTTAACAAATTATTAAGATCTTTTCCTAAAAGTTGGGATCCTAAAGTAACGACAATACAAGAAGCAAAGAGGACCTAAATAATTTTTCACTTGAAGAACTAATTAGATCCTTGATGACTTATGGAATGATATGTATAGCACATGATGAACTCGAAAACAACCTTTCAAAGAACAGGAAGGATATAGCACTTAGAACCAAGGAAAATCACTTGTTAGAAAACTCAAGTGGCGATGATGATGATGAGGACTTTGCACTTCTTATAAGAAAATTTAAGAAATTCTTAAAAATAACTAAAACAAGACAAGATGCAAAAAACAAAAGTGAACTAAAAAAGAACTTAATAATATGTTACAAATGTAAGAAACAGGGACACTTCAAATATGAATGTCCCTTGGTGAAAAATAAGCAACCAACCAAAAAAGAAGGCGCTCAAAGCTACTTGGGACTACTCAAGTTCATCCGAAGATGAGAAGCCAACCAATAAGGAAGAAGTTGCAAATTACGCTTTAATGACATTTGGTAATGAGGTAAGTAATATAAATGAGTCTTATTTATCTTATGATGAATTATTTAATGTATTTAACGACTTGTTTGATGATCTTAATTAAATTAGTTAGTAGTATAAATTGTTAAAGAAAGATCATGCTTCACTTACTAGTAAGTTTGAAAATTTAAAAAAAGAGAAAGATGAACAAGAGATAGTTCCTTACACTAAGTGTGAAGAATTAGATACACTTAAGAAAGAAAATGTTTCATTACAAGAAATATTAGAAAATTTTAAAATAGATAACAAATCTTTAAATATGATCCTTGCTAATAAGGGTCATGTTCATAGAAAGGAAGGAATTGGCTTAGTGAGTAACACTCAACAAAAGCCAACCATCTTTGTTAAAGGACCTACATTATATGTTTCACCTAAAAATAAATGTAATTTTTGTGGAAGAATTGGACACTATGCTTATAAATGTTCATTTAAAAAGCATAGTTTACAAAAATTGATTTGGGTTCCTAAAGAAACCATAGACAACTTGACGCCATTAGTAAAATTAGGTAGAATTTTTCATGAGGAACTTAAAGATAAATTAGTACCTAAATCAAAACTCTCTTTCTTGTAGGTATGTCTCCAAACAAAGGCTAGAAGTAGTAAATGATACATTGACAGTGGTGATTAAGGCATATGACCAGAGATCCAACTCATTTCTCCAAGCTTACTAGCCTAAATGAAGGATTTGTCACATTCGGAGATAACTACAAGGAAAAATCATTGGGAAAGGAACCATAGATAACAAATCAAACCTCTTGATTGAAGATGTTTTATTTGTTAATGGTTTGAAATATAATTTACTAAGCATTAGCCAATTGTGTGATAAAGGATACATTATCAAATTTGAATCAAATGCTTGTATAATTGAAATACCACATAACTCTTACAATAATGTGTATACTATTGACATTAATAATTTTTATAATGAAATGTGTTTTTCGGCCTTAAATGATGATGCATGAATTTGGCATAAGAGACTAGGACATGCTAGCATGAAGCTATTAGACCAACTCTCAACTAAAAATCTAGTAAGAGGAATGCCTAGTATCAAGTTCGTTAAAGACAAAGTTTGTGATGCATGTCAACGAGAAAAACAAATAAAAAGTAGTTTCAAATCAAAAAATCAAATAAGCACCTCTAGGCCACTACAATTGATCTATTTGGATTTATTTGGACTAATTGATACTACAAGCTTAGGAGGTAGCAAATATGCTTTTGTTATTGTAGACGATTATAGTAGATATACATGGACCTATTTCTTAGCACATAAAAGTGATTCTGTTAAATGTTTTTCAAGATTTTGCAAACTTGTTCAAAATAAAAAGGTTTTATGATTTTATCTATACGTAGTGATCATGGTGGTGAGTTTCAAAATCATGATTTTTAAATTTTTTATGACTTAAATAGGTATAATCATAATTTCTCACTCTTAGAAATCCACAACAAAATGGAGTAGTAGAAAGAAAAAATAGGAGCTTACAAGAAATAACTATAATCATGTTAAATGAACATAGCCTACCCAAATATTTTTGGGCCGAAGCCGTTAACACGGCATGTTATGTCATGAATATGGTTCTCATATGACCATTACTCTCCAAAACTCCTTATGAATTATGGAATAATAAAAAACCTAATATTTTATATTTCAAAGAAT
This sequence comes from Ensete glaucum, assembly GCA_021527575.1. Lineage (NCBI taxonomy): Eukaryota > Viridiplantae > Streptophyta > Magnoliopsida > Zingiberales > Musaceae > Ensete > Ensete glaucum. Next base: position 23,620,947 of record CM038556.1, on the reverse strand, counting down.
TTGGTTGTAAATATTTTATTTTGATTGAAAAGGATGCCTTAGGAAAGTTTGATACAAAATCCGATGAAGACATATTTCTTAGTTATTTCTCAATTTCAAAAGGTTATCATATCTTTAATAAAAGAACTCTAGTAATTGAGGAAGTAATCCAACCATATTGTCTTTAATAAGGTTCCCAAATTGAAGAAAATTAATTTTGATGACGATTTTAATTTTGATACTTTAAATTTGAATGATAAATCTCATCTCCAAAATAACTTGGATGCATTTATTTCCAAGGAATCCTTACCTAAGCAATGGAAGTGTAGATGCTCATCCCAAGGAGTTAATAATAAGAGATACATCAAAAGTTGTTTAAACTCGTTCATCATTTAAGAATGTTTATACTAACACCATATTTTATCTCAAATTGAACCAAAATGCATTGAAGAAGCTATAAAAGATGATTCTTGGGTTATTTCAATGCATTAAGAGTTAAACCAATTTGAGAGAAATGAGGTGTGGGAGCTTGTTCCTAGAGCTAGTGACCGTTTAGTGATTGGTACTAAATGAGTCTCTAAAAATAAGCAAGAAAAAAATAGTATCATGGTTAGAAATAAGGCTAGATTAGTGGCCAAGGGTTTCAACCAAGAAGAAGGGATCAATTATGAAGAGACATTCGCTCTTGTGGCTAGACTTGAAGCAATAAGGATGCTCATTGCCTTTGCCTCTTTTAAAAATTTTGAGTTATTTGAAATGGATGTCAAAAGTACTTTTCTTAATGGTTCTATTTTCGGAGAAGTTTACATTAAACAACCCCTTGGTTTTGAAAATGATCATTTTTCGAATCATGTTTTTAAATTATCTAAAGCTCTTTATGGATTAAAAAAAGCTCTTAGGGCTTGATATAAAAGACTTAGCTCTTTTCTTATTTTAAATAATTTTTTGAAAGACAATGTTGATATCATATTATTTTTAAGCATTTTAAAAATGATTTTCTAGTTATTCAAATTTATATTGATGATATTATTTTTGGTTCAACAAATGAATCCTTATGTGAAACTTTTGCTAAGAGTATGAGCCAAGAATTTGAAATGAGCCTAATGGGTGAATTAATATTTTTCTTAGGATTATAAATAAAATAATTAAATGATGATATCTTTATAAGTCAAACTAAATATATCTTAGATTTGTTAAAACAATTTAATATGGACAATGCTAAAGCTATAAACACACCCATGAGCACTTCTATAAAATTAGAGTTGGATAATAAAGGTGAAAACTTTAATCAAAAAACATATAAAGGAATGATAGGTAGTTTATTGTATTTAACTGCTACTAGACTAGACATAATTTTTAGTGTTGGATTGTGTGCAAGATTTTAATCCAATCCTAAATATTCTTATTTTAAAGCAGTTAAGCGAATATTTAGATATTTAAAATAAACTTTTAATTTAGGTTTATGGTATTCTAAGTCTAAAAACTCTAATTTATTTGCCTATACGGATGTCGATTTTGGAGATTGTAGAATAGATAGAAATAGTACAATCGGAACATGCCAATTCTTAGGACATGCTCTTGTTTCTTGGTCTTCTAAGAAATAAAATTCGGTTGCATTATCTATAGTCGAAACTGAGTACATAGCAGCTGGTGCATGTTGTGCACAAGTCATTTGGATGAAAAACACTTTAGAAGATTATGAAATTCACTTGAAAAATATTCATATCAAATGCGATAATACTAGTGCAATATGTTTAACTAAAAATCTCATTCAACACTCAAGAACTAAACATATTGACATTAGGCATCACTTTATTAGAGATTATGTAAATAATCATGATATATCTTTGGAATCTATTGATACTAAGTATCAATTGGCTGATATCTTCACCAAGATATTAAATGAAGACTAATTTGACTTTCTTAGAAGAGAGTTGGGAATGTTAAACTATCCAAATGTATGATTTGCTAATTTTTAGATTTCTTAAGCTTTTGCTTGAAATTTACATGAGATAATTCTGAATACATGAGTAGCTCTTATAATCTTCTTGGACTTTCCTCGACTTTTGAGCTCTCTTTCAATATTTTGATTCTTGGATTCATGAATATATCCCCCCTCTTAATAATTTATTTTGTTTTGGGATACTTGGTTTTGGATCTTTGACACCCCCTCCCCTTCTTCTTCTTCGATTTTATTTATAAAGGGGAAAGAAATCAATTGGATATAAAATGGATTAAACTGTATTCTAATTTTTCTTCTCATTTTACTAAAGGGGAGAAATGGACTAAATTTCTTTCTTTGTGTAATGAATATTTATGATAAATGTGTTGACATATGTATTGAACACTTGGTATTCAAATATGTGGTAAATATTTCTCTTTTTTCTATAAAAAGGAGAAATGACATGATTGATAACATATGATAAATATTATTTAAAATTTTATTATAAAATAAATATTTATTTTGAACAATTATTTAGAAAAGGTATGTTGAACATTTTTCTTTTTTGGTGACAAAAGGGAAAGAGAGTATATTGATGATAAAATGGTATGATAAATATTAAAAAATAATAAATATTTAAATGATGGATATTTATGATAAATGTTCAAATATGAATTGAGCATTTCTCCTTTTTGTTGATGACAAAGGGGAGAATGACATAATTAATGGTATAAGAGAGATATTTTTGAGATCTTTGAAATTGTTAAAATGAATGTTGTATCATAATTGACGACATGGTTATATTGTGAATATAGTGATTGAAATTTTCGTATGATACCAAGAAGATGATTACGTTAAAAATTTTATCATATTTGGTATCATGAATAATGAATGACATAAAGTGAATGTTTAAAATATTTATTATGTGAAACATATCAATTGAAATTATTTATCATGTGATACCAAAAAAAAGAATACTTTAAAAATTTTATTATGTATGGTATCATGAATGATTAAATTATGAAAATACTATACTTAAATTCAAAAGTGATGGGTTCTTTTGAATTCAACTTTGTTGTATTTATCCTATGGCATATACATACATAGGGGGAGTTAAGGTTAACTCCGTCATCAATTGATTGTCATCATAAAAAAGGGGGGAGATTATTGAATCTCGAATATTGATAATGAAATCAATTGATAGGTTTTATGATCTAACTTGTTTGCTAAAGAAAATGATGCAAGATTAACTGCGACAGTAAAGGGCAGTACAATCAGATATTGGGTTGGCGTCAAGTTCGAGCATCGGGCCGAGGTTCCGACGATGCAATGGGAGCTCGCCGAGAGTTCATCGAAGGTCGGTTGAGGTTCCGACGATGTTGCCGGGAGCTCGTCAAGAACTCACTGAAGTTTACCAAGAAGTTTGTCAAGAGTTCGCCGACAAGTTGTCAGGAGCTTGCCTGGTGTTTGCCGAAAGAATGCTAGAAGTTCGTTAGGAGTTTACCGAAGGAAATCGGGAGCTCACCGGGGGTTCATCGGAAAGATGACGAGAGTTTACCGAAGAGACGATCGGACAACGCACATTATACGTTGAGCATCGTAGTTAGCATTGTAATGAGAGTTAGTTTTATTAACTCAATTAAGATGTCATTAGGTCTTAATTGTCTTCGAAGGCACGATCTTCGAAATATGATCTCCAAGATGACATAGTCTTCAAAGGTGTGTCAAGAGGTTGAACTACCTAGACTAGGTAGTTGAACTGCCCAAACACAGTCTCCTAGACTATCAGGTGGTTGAACCGCCCAGAACACAGTCTCTTAGACTGTCAGGTGACTGAATCGCCCAAAATGTAATCTTCGAGACTAGCACATCAGGATCACTTAAAAATTAATTTTTAGCTCCACTTTTGAAGCCATTTGGGGCCTATAAATACCCCACCCTTTCTTGTCTTAGATATGCAAGCAATTAAGAGCAAAAATCTTGTGAAAATGCTATTGTAGTTAAGAGCTTCTCCTTATTTCGTCTTGTGTAGTTTTTTTTATTTAAGGGAGAGCTTTGAGTCTTGTAAATTTTATCTCTGAAACCTGTAAAAGGAGAATAGAGTTGTCAGAGGGTAGTTGATCTTCAACGGAGGAGGAATCGGGAAATTTATGTAGGTAACGAGACCGAACCACTATAAAATCGATTTGTTTCCTCTTCTTTGCCCTTTAACTTCATTGCTCTATTATTTATCTATCTTTTATCTTTGCTTGCACTATTAAAAATATCTTTACACTTAACCGCATTTTTGATATGGCTTTCATTGAGCAAAATTTTTAAATCGACGAAGATTTCTCATCAGCACTAATTCACACCCTCCCCCTTTGTTAGTGCCGCTTTGATCCTAATAGCTGCTACCCACATCACCCTTAAGGCACCCTTTTAACCCTAAGACATAGCCATCATAGTCCTCTTTTACCCTATGTAGCTGACCCCAATAGCAGCACATATCGTAGCCTTCTAACTCGAGATCATTGCCACTATTGCTCTCTCTTGCTACCACCATGACCTTCTTCGATTACTGCCACTGCCATCTTCTTCAGTTGACACCACTACCATCTTCCTCGATTATTTCTGCTGCTATCTTCTTGGTTGTTGTTGATGCCATCTTCTTCGATTACTATCGCTATCATCTTCCTCGGTTGTTGCTATTTCCATCTCCCTATTGCCACCGCTGCCATCATCCTATGTTGTTGCTGCAACCTGCAACAACATACTGTAGCCTAACCCTAGATTGTTGCCTTCATCGCCACATCAACCCCTGCTATAGTTGGCTTAAACAATAGCACATACTGTAGCCAAACAACAACCTTCTTCCCAAGATCATTGCCACTTCCTGTTGCCGATAAATCATCTGTCGATCTATGCCATTCATTGACTCGTCAACAAAAGAAGAATCTCAACATCACAGATCTATAATCCTACACTATGGCATAAGATGACATGATCGACGCAAAACTTGAAGCCATTGAGACCCACATTGTCACAGACAAAAATATAAAGAAGGTGTTCGATGTAATATTCATATTTGTCTGTGTCCTTCGATTTTTGTATATACTTTGTACAGCAAGTAGCGGGCTTGCAATAGGCTTAGCAGTCCTAGTTTGGTTAGCCTTTATGGTTGGTTTCGACTTGTAAATCTGAGTTGTGTCATATAGGCACTTATGAGGATCTAGTCTATAATGGACCTAGATCCTTTGTGTGTAACCTTTCAGAATTTGTAAAGTATGTGGTTGTAATTTGTATTGGCTTTATAAAGTGTTTGCTAGAGTAGTTGCTTATGGATCCGAAAATGCTTCTTCTAACCCGTTTATCTTTTGTAGGTCCTAAGTGACCCTAGGAGGTTTCGGGGAAGGCTGATTGTTGCAGACGGACACACAAGGGTGTTGGCAACTAAACTTGACAATACACTTGGTAAAAAATGAGATCGTACAAAGTGGGATGTGTTGTGCAATGATCGAAAGAGTTATATAAAGCTCACAAAGGTGAGAGGAATTGCTAACTTAAAGAATTTGATACTCATGCAAGGGCTTGTATATGGATAACGGAGTGTTCGTGGCCATCCCAAGGTGCGATCGAAACTCCATGCCATGGAGCATTAAAACTTTCTCTTTGGAATGGAAAGGATATGTCCATAGGAGATTAAAGTGTCCAATAAGTTGAACACATTGCTAGACCTTGAAGGATGTAGTGGGGGCTATATTAGGGAAGAGTTGCAATCTAGCAAGTGCATTTCCGGGAGTAGAACAAGGCACAAGTTATTCAGCAAGACGGAGTAGTCTAAAAGGGATAGTGGTCTCCAAAACTTTCAGTTGGAAGAATGCAAAGAGGAAAGTTGCTCTAATATGACAGATATCCAGAAGGGATAGGTCCTAGTCCTCACATGTTGAGGGAGAATCATGTGCAGCGGACCGCACATATTGAGCAAGAGTTCCTCAGATATTATCTCTACATAGCTCAATGGATCGAGCGGGCGGGGAAGAGTCATTGCATGATCTCGAATGAAGTAATGCATTAGTGGATACATTATGAAATTACGTGGGAAAGTGATAATGGCAACATCATATGAAGGCACACTTAGAGTCGATGTGGAAATCAGACTCAACAGAGTATTGACCCGTGGAATGGTGGGCGCGAGGGCCACCATTCAATGCAAATCGAGGAGCAGAGCAACTTGGGTAGAACTTGGTGAAGTATCCAAGCCGCATGAAGGGAGTCGACATAGAAGATAAAATATGGAGCGGAGGCACAGAGCTTTTCTTGGATAGAGGTCAAGGAAATGTGGGATCATGTCATTCTATGGGTCCTTCATTATGATAAGGTGGACTCATTTTGCATGGTGCCAAAGATGAAGGGAGTTTCGAGGTACATGCACCTTACCTCAAAGATGCATTTAATAGAGTAACTGATATAATTCAACTTGTAGAGACAAAGTTAGGATCAGGAGGCCTTAGCAAGGGGCAAGAGGATGTACAGATAAGTACTCTTGAAGAATATATCACAGTGCTATCATTTAAGTTGTCATGGCAAAAGTGGTGTGCAGCGGAGATTGTGCTAGTGGAGGATAAAAGCCTAGGATCCAGACAATGATGCACTAATTTTAGTGAAGTTTGGGAACTTCGAGAGCTAGTAGATGACAGATTGTCCTAGAGTGATGCTTCGTTTAGGTGTGACCCAAGAATGGGTGGGCAAAAGTGAATCGCTAAAGGAATGAACACAATCAGAGGTGGCAGAGGCTCTAGATGTGTTGGCAGAGACCACAATGAAAAAATCATAGTCCAAGTTCATCACACAAGAATTTGAATGCAATGAAAATGTCATCAGTATGCGACATGTGCAGCAGATCATGGTGGAATAGTTTGTGGCAATACAACACTTACAAAAGAAGTCCCACGAGGGACATGATCATGTAGAAGCATGATCAGGTGCTACTGGGAGCTCCACTTCGGTGAACAACACAATGATAAGAAGGACTATGGATTCAAGGAGTGAATGTCATGGTACCATAGAGGTGGGTCTTTCGTATATGTGCATCGAATCTTGCATCGAATGAAAGCCTTGGTCATCAGGGAGAAGTCAGATTGCAAGTACCAGTGAGTCTCATGGTGTCACGAACTTAACTGAATTTGCCTAAGCCGTGTGACACCTTAGCGGCACTCTTGAAGACTTAACTGAAATTGCCTAAGTCGTGGAACAATCTTACCCACTGTTTCGGACTTAGCTGGGACTGCTTAAGTCATGAAACATCCAAAGCATTATCTGTCCGCAAATGGTCAGCCCACTTGCAACCTCGTGTGGTCCCGTATAACCTACAAAGAAGAAGTTAATTAACTTAGAAACGAGCGACGGACAAGTCCCGACATCTCGCAAAGCGGAAAGCTATATAAGCAATTGGTCGAACACCTCGAGTGCAGCAGAGAAAAGAGAGAAAGAGAGTGAAATAAGACTTTAGAGGGTTGTAAGAACGATCACAAGTCCACAAACAATGGTTCTCAAGATATCAGATGCAAGACAAGTTCAATTGTTAATGAAAGCCTACGCTCGACATATACCCAAAACCCCATCCAGCCCGGTGCCACCCGGGGGGTTCCAAGGTGCTAAAATGGCTGACATTTTACACCACTTAAAGTGATCACCATAACAAGCGATCGTTCTATAGCCTTCTACACTACTTTCGTTCATATTTCTTAGGTAAAAACACATAAACTCAAGGCAAAACAAGCTGCCAAACATCTGTACAAATAAGAAAAAACCATAAATGGTTCACAGAGTGAAGATTTTATGATTGAGTAATAATTATTCGTGACATTCTCTCCCACTTAAACTATCGACGCCCTCGTTGACGCTTATTAGTAGGCTTTGACATGGGCTTCTTCATATCGTAGGGTGTCTTCTAGCTCCCAACTGGCTTCTATTCGAAGAAGCTTTTGCCACTTCACCAAGTACTCTATTTGGTGCGCTCCATTGGAAAGCTTTGTCTTGCAATCCGCTAGAATAGTTTTAACTCGCATCTCGTAAGAGGCTCTGGTGGGGGTAGTCGAGTTGGAACATTTCGAGAATTATCTTGTGGATTTGAGTGGTAGGCTTGCAAGTTACTCGCATGGAAGACGTTATAAATTCTGAACTATGCTGGCAGTTGCAACTTGTATGAAACATTGCCTACCCTGCTTGTCACAGACAATAATGTAAACAAGGAGTTCGATGAAATACTCGTGTTTGTCCGTGTCCTTCGATTTATGTACATATCTTGTACAGTAAGAAGCGGGCTTGTAGTAGGCTTAGCAACCCTAGTTTGATTTGCTTTATGGCCAAGTTTGGCTTATAAATACGAGTGTGTTTTGTAAGTACTTGTGGGGACTTCAGTCCGTAATGGACCATTATCCTTTGTATGCAACCTTTCTGAGTTTGTAATGTCCATGGGTGTAATCTGTATTTGGATTTATAAAGTGTTTGCTTGAGCAGTTACTTGTGGATCCCGTGGGAATTGTTTCTTCTAGCCCATTTTCTCTTTTGTAAGTCTAAGAGACTCTAGGAGATCTCGGGGAGGGCTAACCTTTGCCAACGAACATGCATGGGTGCCGCACGGCTTAGGCAAAATCAGCTAAGCCCGTGATAATGTGGTATCAGAGTGGGACAAGCACACGCAAAAATGCTTGCCATACAAATGTGGGGGACCTAGCTGGCTATGTGGAGGACAGCTAGCACGTGCAACCGTTTGGGGGAAAACGAACATTGAGATGTAGAGAAATGAGTCGCTCAGAGGAGCGAGCATCCAGTTTTGGTATTTAGAGGAATGGTCAACCCCTTTACGCGAGAGGCACCACGAGGACAAGCAAGCAAAGAAAAATGCGTAGCGCACAAAGATTGGGATGGTTGAGTTCGAGCTATAACTCAACGTTGGCAACCAAACTTGACGGTGCTTAAGGCAAAGCGGGGCGCTTGGTGAAAGATGAGATCGTGCAAAGTGGGAGGTATTGCGTAACGACCGAAAGAGTTGTGCAAAGCTCATAGAGGTAAGGGGAATTGCTAACTCGAAGGATTCGGTACTCATACAAGGGCTTGTACATGGACGATGGAGTGTTCGTGGCCATCCTCAGGTGCAATCAGAACTCGACACCATGGAGCATTAGAACTTTCTCTTCGACATGGAAAGGATACATCTGTAGGCAACTGAAATGTACAATAAGTTTAGCACATTGCTAGACCTTAAAGGGTATAGTGGAGACTATATTGGAGAAGGGTCGCAATCTAGCGAGTGCATTTGCGGGGGCAGAACAAGGCACAAGTTGTTCAACAAGATGGAGTAGTCCAAAGAGGATGGTGGTCTCCGAAACTTCCAATGGGAAGTATGTAAAGAGGAAAGTTACTCCAGCAAGACAGATATCCAAGAGGGATAAGTCCTAGTTCTCTAGAGAGAGAATTATGTGCAACGGACTGCACATATTGAGGAAGAGTTCCTCAAGGCTATGCATTGGTGACGAAGAATCGTTGCATGATCTCGAATGAGGTAATGCATTGGTGGATGCATTTTGAGATCAAGTGGGAGAGCAATCCAAGGCAACATTATATGAAGGCACACTTAGAGTCGATGAAAAAATCGAACTTAACGGAGGGCTGACCCGTGCAAAGATGGACGCGAGGGCCACTATCAACTTAATGCAAATCGAGGAGCAGAGCGACTTGGATGGAACTCAGTGAAGTATTCAAGCCGCATGAAGAGAGTCGACAGAGAAGATAGAACATAGAGCGGAGGCATGGAGCTTTCCTTGGACAGAGGTCAAGGGCATTAACTCTTGTAGAGACAAGAGTGGGATCATATCATTCCATGGGTTCTTCATTCTGATGGGACAGACTTATTTGGCATGGTGCTAAAGATGAAGGGAGCTTCGAGGCACATGTAAGCTACCTACCTTAGAGATGCATTTGATGAAGTAACTAAAGTGATTCAACTTGCGGAGGCAAAGTTGGGATCAGGAGAACTTAGCACGAGGCAAGAGAACACAAAGGTGGGTACTCTTGAAGAATATGCCACAGTGTTGCCATTCGAGTTATCAGAAACAAGTGGTGCATAGCAGAGATTATGCTGGTAGGGGATAGAGGCCCAGGATCAGACAATGGTGCATCAATTCTAGCGAAGTCCGGGGGACTTCAAGAGCTACTAGGCGACGGACTGTCCTAGAGTTATGCTTCATCCAGGTATGACCCAAGAGTGGGTGTAGAAGGTGAATTTCCAAGGGAGCGAACTAAAAATCGAAGATGGTGGAGGCCCTACGATGTGTTGGCATAGGCCACACATAGAGAAGTCATAGTCCGAGTTCATCACACGAGAATCTCTATGCAATGGAGATGTCACCAGGTGGCGACATGGCGCAGCGTATCATAGTGGAATAGTTCGTGGCAATGCAATACAGGCAATCCTATCCCATGAGGGACAAGATCATGCGAATGTATGATTAGGAGTTACTGGGAGCTCCACTTTAGTGTACGACACAACAAGAAGAAGGGCTATAGATTCAAGGAGTAAATGTCGTACTACTGTAGAGGCAGGTCTTCGTGTGTGCATCGGAGCTTGCATTGGATGAAAGTCTTAGCCATCAGCATATGGGGGCTGTATACCACCAAGGAAAAAGTCCAAGTGCAAGTACCAGTGAGTCCCATGGAGGGGGACATGATCATGTGAGTGATCAGGAGTTACTAGGAGCTCCACTTTGGTGTACGATACAACAAAAAGAAGGGCTATGGATTCAAGGAGTGAATGTCATAGTACCGCAGTGGTGGGTCTTCGTGTATGTACATCAAAGCTTGCATTATATGAAAGCCTTAGTCATCAGTATATGGGGGTTGTGCACCACCGAGGAAGAAGTCAGATTGCAAGTACTAGTGAGTCCCATGGAGGCGACTTGATTATACAAAGGTATGATCGGAGCAGCTGAAGAGTTAGACTGCTTTAGTGCTCACATTCGCTTAAGGGAGCCCGGCAAGTCAAAGGACAAAGCCAAGTAAGCGAACGTTGCTACCAAGGAAGCTAAGGAGAACAGAATTGGTGCAAGCCCTGCAACAAAATGGTGGAGGCCATGCATGAGAGTTGCAGTCTATCTTTCCATGAGAGTGGTGGGTCTTCGTGTATGTACATCAAAGCTTGCATCATATGAAAGCCTTAGTCATCAGTATATGGGGGTTGTGCACCACCGAGGAAGAAGTCAGATTGCAAGTACTGGTGAGTCCCATGGAGGCGACTTGATTATACAAAGGTATGATCGGAGCAGCTGAAGAGTTAGACTGCTTTAGTGCTCACATTCGCTTAAGGGAGCCCGGCAAGTTAAAGGACAAAGCCAAGTAAGCGAACGTTGCTACCAAGGAAGCTAAGGAGAACAGAATTGGTGCAAGCCCTGCAACAAAATGGTGGAGGCCATGCATGAGAGTTGCAGTCTATCTTTCCATCGACCAAGGAGAACTGCTAGGAGGACACAGTGGTGTTGAAGCAGGTGGTCGAAATGGGCGAGGAAGCGACGACGAGTCCAGTGGGGCTCAGGTACCCAAAAGCAAAGCATCAGTTAGAAGGGAGGTAGACTCAAAGGAGCGCCATAGTGCCGCAAAGGCAGATCTACCGATTATGAAGGAAGGGATGAAGATGCAAGGTAATGGATAGTAGTTCTATGGGCTTGGTAGCACCATGGTACCGCAGATGCGGGACTTCCATGGAGTCATCGATCCCTTGCTCTCATGGAGGGAGAGCATTGGTCGTAAAAGGGGCCAAGGAGGTAGAGAATGCAAAGGCAAACTCCAAGTACCAAGACAAGGCAGAAGGGCAGAGGCCAAGAAACTTCATAAGACCATATTGATGGGCTTCTCATCAAGATAGTAAAAAACGAGTGACTTCGGGTTGATGTAGGAGTGCTCGACCAAGAAACGAAGTAGGCAGTATGTTGTACTATAACTTTTCTACTCAGAAGAGTAGGCAGCAAAGGTGATGGAGAAGATAGTGCAATCCCATAGGTGACCAGATCTATCAAAGACTTACTCCAAGTTGGGGGACTCCAAGTTGGGGTAAACTTTTTGCTCTTTTCAGGCAAAACTTCTTGCATTCCAGAAGTTCAATGGCAGTGAGAAGGCGAATCACAGTAGCTAACTCAACGCAAGGAGTGCAAACATTTCAAGTGCTTCAGAAGTGTGAGCAAAGAGCAGGCAAATATTAGTAACCGGCTCAATGCATGAAGTATAAACTTGAGGAGGCAGGCAAAATTGAGTAACATTTGCCTTCTCAACTTGAGAGAATGGGCGAAACCGAGTACCCTAATTATCTTAACTCGAGGAGGTGAGCGAAGCCAAGTAACCTTACCTTCTCAACTACTAAGAGAATGGGTGAAGTCAAGTATCCCAGTTCTCTTACTTATCCAGCAGAGGAGCTCTGCATAAGTTCAGTGACCCTTCAAGGAAAGATTATGAAAGACAATAGTTGTCAAATCCTCACCATTGGTGATCAGTCCTACTGAGAGTAGATTGTCCGTTTCATTTCCCAATTGAATGCCAATTGAAAGCGGAAGTGATGCGAACCTACTTGGAAGTGACAACTAAAAGTGGAAGAAGGTTCAATGGGCAAACATTATGGAGGAAGGACCTTAAAAATCTTAAAGTCTGTGATGCAATGCTCGCTAAAGCTCCAACAAGCATCCACCTAGTTCAAGCAATATGAGTATACTGCGATACTGATGCATAATAAGGCAGGTCTTTTCCTTCATCAGACTGATCCGAGAGAACCAACAAGGATTAACACAACTCAGCCAACCCCACACCAGATTCAGTCATTGGTAAGTTGAAGCAGCATGGCAGATTAAAGTTCGACTACTCAACAATAGCGGCGAAGAGCAGTTGGGAGCCAAAGGGGAGTGTTGTAGCTAAAGCAGAAGATTAAAGATTCAGCATAATGCAAGGAGATGCAGCGTCTACAGTGGCTTCGACGAGAACGTCGAAGGAATAAGTGGGGGAGAATGTCACGGACAATAATGTAAACAAGGTGTTCGATAAAATGCTCGTGTTTGTCCGCGTCCTTCGGTTTATGTACATATCTTGTACAGCAAGAAGCGATCTTGCAGTAGACTTAGCAGCCCTAGTTTGATTTGCTTTATGACCAAATTTGGCTTGTAAATACGAGTGTGTTTTGTAAGCACTTGTAGGGACTTTGGTCTATAATGGACTATTATCCTTTGTGTGCAATCTTTCTGAGTTTATACTGTCCATGGGTGTAATTTGTATTTGGCTTTATAAAGTATTTGCTTAAGCAGTTGATTGTGGATCCCGTGGGAATTGCTTCTTCTGGCTCATTTTCTCTTTTGTAAATCTAAGGGACTCTAGGAGATCTTAGGGAGTGCTAACCTTTGCGGATAGACATACATGGAAGCCGCATGGCTTAGGTAAGCCCGTGACATGCTGGCGATTGGGAAAGACCCTTCATACCTTAGGAACTATTGTTTGTGGACTTGCGACCGTTCCTCCAACCCTCCAAAGTCCTATTTTGCTCTCTTTCTTTCTTTTCTTTGCTGTACTCAAGGTGTTCGACAAATTGCTTCTATAGCTTTCCACTTTGCGAGACGTCGGAATGTGTCCGTCGCTCGCTTCTAAGCTAATCAACTTCTTCTTTGCAGGTCCTACGAGACCTTAAGAGTTTGTAAGAGGGCTGACCCTTTGCGGACAGATAACGCGTTGGGCATTTCATGACTTAGGCAATCCCAGCTAAGTTCGGAATAGTGGGCAAGGTTGCTCCACGACTTAGGCAATTTCAACTAAGTCTTCGGGAGTGATGCTGGTTGGAGCTTTACCAACACCATGTCACCAACTTTAAACTCTTATGGTCGCCTTCCCAAGTTTGCCTACTTCTTTATCTTTTGGGCCGCTTCTCCAAGTAAGCCCAAGCAATATCTGCATTGCGATGCCATTCCTTTACGAAGTGATAGGATGATGGGCCATTCCCTGTATAATCAATAACTAAGGTATGAGAATTTGATGGCTGTTGTCCCGTAATAATCTTTAAGGGGCTCTTGTTAGATGCAGAGCTTCGCTGCAAGTTATAGGAGAATTGGGCTATGTCCAACATCTTCGCCTAATCTCGTTGGTTGGCACTCACATAGTGCCGGAGATATTACTCCAAGAGCGAGTTGATTCTTTTTGTTTGGCCATTCGTCTGGGGGTGGAGGCTTGTGAAGAAGCATAATTTAGATCCCAACAACTTGAACAACTTGGTCCAGAATCAACCTAATAAACGAGAATCTCGATCATTGATAATTTTGTGTGGGACTCCCTAATACTTCACCACATTCTTCATCATCAACTTAGCCGCCTCCTTCACTAAGCAATGTACGGGTGCAGTAATGAATGTTGTATATTTTGGAAACCGATCAACTACCACGAGTATCGATCCAAGTCCCCCTACTACGGGCAAGCTTGATATGAAGTTCAAGGAAATGCTCTCCCATAGCCTTTCTGGTACGGGCAGCGGCTCTAATAGTCCCACTGACTTCTACTGCTCTACCTTGTCCTATTGACAAGTAAGGTATGTTCAAACATATTCCTCCACATCTATCCCCATCTTTGGCCAATAGAAGGCCCTCTCCATGAGAGCTATTGTTTGGTGGATACCCAGATGTCCAGCCCAAAGAAAATTGTAACACTCTTTCAAGAGTTCACATCTCAAATTATCTGCTTACGAAACATAAACTCTATTCCCCTTGGTGTAGATGAGTCCCTCCTGGACCTAAAATAGTCATGCTTTGCCCTCTTTGATGAGTTGCATCAGAGTTACTACTTGAGGATCTCGGTACAGTCCATCCCTGATCCTGGAAAGAAAGTTGGAGTGTAATTAACTTACTTGGCCTTCGCCCTCCAACTATATAGCATTTACTAGCTCTACTTTCTGGCTCAATGCATCAGCTACGATGTTTGCTTTTCCAAGTTTATACTCCATTATCATGTCGAACTCAGCCAACAAATCCAGCCATCGTGCTTGCTTTCGGGAGAGTTTCTTTTGATTTTAGAAGCAACTCAATGTGACATTGTCTATCCTTAGCACAAATGGTGCTCCCAGAAGGTAGTGTCACCACACTCATAGATAGTGGATCACCGTTGTCATCTCCTTCTCATGCACAGGATATCGTCACTCGGTCTCGTTGAGCTTGCGACTCTCATAGGCTACTGGATGACCCTCTTGCATAAGAACTCCCCCAATAGCAAAGTCAGAAGTATCTGTATAGACTTCAAAAGACTTTCCATAGTCTGGTAGGTAATCTGAGTATAGGTTCCTCCAACACAGCAGTCTTTAAGTCTTGAAATGCCACCTCACATTTGTCCGACCATCTCCAAGACTGCTCCTTTAGCAACTCCATCAACGGAGCTACGCACTTCGAATATCTAGCTATGAAGCACCGATAATAGTTAACAAACCCAAGGAAGGATCTCAACTCTGGCACCTTCTTTTGTGTTCGCCAATCCACCATAGCTTGCACCTTAGACTTGTCCATTTGGATAGAACCATTACTGATTCGATGCCTCAAGAATAAAATTTTCATTTGGGCGAAATTACACTTTTCCCTCTTCACGAACAAGGTGTTCTCTCTGAGAACTTTGAAAATTGTTCGGAGGTGCCTAACATGCTCCTTAAGTGTTTGGCTATAGATGATGATATCATCTAAGTAGATGACCACAAACTTATCTAGATACTCCTTGAACAGTTGGTTCATGAGAGTGCAGAATGTGGTCGGAGTATTGGTTAAGCCGAAAGGCATCACCAAGAATATGAATGCTTCATACCCTTCTACATTGCACACCTACCAATACCCTGACCGAAGGTCAAGTTTGGAGAAGTACTTTGCCTTGCCTAATTGATCGAACAAGTCCGTGATGAGCGGAATGGGGTACTTATTCTTCATTGTCATCTTATTGAGGGCTCGATAATCAATGCATAATCCGAGGCTCCCATCTTGTTTCTTCTGGAAGAGGACTGGAGCTCTGAAAGGTGCTTTTAAACTGTAGATGAGACCACCGCTTAGCAGTTCATCCAACTACTTCCTCAGTTCTACCAACTCTTGAGGGGCCATGCGATATGGTGGTCTCGCTGGAGGCTTAATTCCTGGCTCCAGCTCAATCCGATGATCCATGCCTCTGCGTGGTGGTAGAGTTCTCGGCAACTCTGTTGGCATCACATCTGAGAACTCATTCAGGATGTTTGCCATAATAGTATGTTTTGAATGTCCTCCCCGTCAAGTGTCTCTGCCTTCGTAGTAGCTACAAAGGTTGATTCACCTTTTCGTACCCCTTTCTTTAATTATAAAGCTGATATTTGTTGTGAGTCCTTGGTTCCTCCTCGAGAAACTGGAACCATGCAGGGATCATCTCCTCCTATTAGACATAGGAAGTTTAGGAACAACATTAGCACCAACTTCATAGTGTGCATGAACTCCATTCTGAGAATTACTTGGAAGTCGTCCAATGGCACTACCATCAAGGTTGTGCTCCTGCTCCATGTTCCGATCTTGATGGGGACCCCCTTTTCTCATTCGAAGATCCGCTTGGCCTTCGAGTTCATAGCCTTTATGCGACTTGGGCTCTTTTCCAAGATCAGTCCCATCGCTTAGCTTCTTGATCGATAATAAAATTGTGGGTCGTGCCCGTGTCCATCATTGCATGGGTTGTACGACCATTAAGCTTGATGTCCACATATATCAACTCACTACTTCCTACCTTCGATGGCTTTGCCTTTGTGTTCTCCCCCACTTGACCCTGCAACTCATTCAATAAACGTATTGCTCCTATCTTGGGTCCTTACGATGCCTCACTATCACTACTGGATTCAGAACTACTTGAACTAAGGGTAACAACTTTGCCCTTGTCTGACTTACAGGGTTGTATCGATGTAGTTAAAGCATTGAGTGCCTGCTTTTGTGGGCACTCCCTCACTATGTGTAGTCCTCCACATAAGAAGCATCCACCAGACTTTGGGACTTTACCTTTTGAGCTTAGTCCCTTATGGAAATTCTTCTTCTTTTGCCCCCAGACTCCTTCGCTCGAGAGTATTGAGCTGGGCGATTTCCCGAAGATTGTTTCTTCTTTCCCAAATCCTTTGAAGAAACAAAGTCAGTTAGTCTTTCTATGGCTGCAATTGCCCCAACTACATCAGTAACATTCCTCTGATGTAGTTCTTGTTGTGCCCATGGCTTCAAGCCATCAAGGAAGTTGAATTGCTTATCTATTTAAGACATGTCCTATATATCAAGCATCAGTGCTAAAAATTGTTTCACATAGTCTCGGTTTGTTATACTTTAGCAGAGTTGTCTCAGTTTCCTTCCTCCGACAAACTCTGTGTCCTCGGGCAAGAACTAAGTTCTCAACTCTCACTTTAAGTCTCCCAATGTATCCACTCGACATCAACCTTACTGGATCTCTTCCCAACAGGTTCACCACCAAAGTTTTGCATCCCCATTCAGATACATTATTGTTATAACAACTTTGGTCTCTTCAGAATCGAGCCTTATAGCACAAAAATATTGTTCCATATCGAACAAGAAATTTTCAAGCTCTTTGGCATCCCTAACACCCCCATAGCAATGCAGCTCCAGTGCCTTAAAGTTTTGTGGTGATGCAACGTGGGTATTATTTCCTCCCACATTAAGAGTCCTTGTTAACACCATCACTTTAGCCATGAGTTCTGCTATAACTCGTGTAGATATCATATAGAATCTTTAGTGTCCTCTATCAGTTGGTCGATTAGGGATTCAACTTTCTCGATTCGAGATTCAGCTTCTTCTTACGAGCTCTCTACCCCAAGTAGCCTTCGTTAGCCTTGGTAAAGTTCCTTCAAGCTCGCTTCAAGAACATCAAGGTGGGTAAGTCTCTCCTTGTGGCTCTTTTTCCTGGTTGGCGCTCCAAATGGTGCCTCCATCACATTTGGAGAATACCCAACTTCATGCTCATCTTGTTCACTGCCACGCTCCTCATGAGCGGCTCCAATAGTTTACGAGTGAGTTTGCACTTGCAGCCCAACTGTGGTTGCTTAGAGCAAGGGTCTAGCTTACCCCATCTTGCTTGATTCACCATGATGTTTCACCATGGCAAGATTGCAAACCTTCTTCACTGTTTGTTTGAATTGCTTACCGGCTCTAATACTACACTATCACAGACTTAGCTGAATTTGCCTAAGTCGTGCGGCACCCTAGCGGCACTCTTGAAGACTTAGCTGAAATTGCCTAAGTCATAAAGCAACCTTGCCCACTATTTCAGACTTAGTTGGGATTGTCTAAGTCATGAAACGTCTAAAGCGTTATCTGTCTACAAAGGGTCAGCCCACTTGCAACCTCGTACGGTCCCGTAGGACCTGTAAAGAAGAAGTTGATTAGCTTAGAAATGAGCGACGGACAAGTCCTGACATCTCGCAAAGTGGTAAGCTATACAAGCAATTCATTGAGCACCTTGAGTGCACTAGAGAAAAGAGAGAAAGAGAGTGAAATAGGACTTTAGAGGGTTATAAGAATGGTCACAAGTCTACAAACGACGGTTCCCAAGGTATTAGACGCAAGACAAGTTCAATTGTTGATGAAAGCCTATACCCGACATATACCCGAAACCACATCCAATCTGGTGCCACCCTGGGGGTTCCAAGGTGCTGAAATGGATGACATTTCGTATTGCTCAAAGTGGTCACCGGAGCACACGAAAAAGATTAAAAAATGAGGTTGTTTTGGCTCCGCACAGCAAGTGATCGTTCTATAGCCTTCTATAATACTTTTGCTCACATTTCTTAGGTAAAAACACATAAACTCAAGGCAAAACAAGCTGTCAAACATCTATACAAATAAAAAAAGTTATGAACGGTTCACTGAGTAAAGATGTTGCGGTTGAACAATAACCATTCGTGACTTGATTATACACAGGTATGATCAAAGCAACTAGAAAGTTGAACTGCTTCAATGCTTATATTCGCATAAGGGAGTCTAGTAAGTCAGAGGATAAGGTCGAGTAAGCGAACATTGCTACCAAGGGAAACTGCTTTGAGAACATAGAGATGTTAAAGAAAGTGGTCGAACAACACCCTACAATAAGATGACAGAGGCCATGCATAGGAGTTGCAGTCATCTTTCTATTAACCAAGGGAAACTAGTTAGAGAACATAAAGGTGTTGAAGCAGGTGGTCGAAAGGGGTGAGGAAGCAACAACGAGTCTAGAGGGGCTCAGTTACCCAAAAGCAAAGCATCGGTTAGAAAGGAGGTGGACTAGGAGGAGTGCTATAGTGCCGCAGAGGCGGATCTATTAATCATGAAGAAAGGGACACAGATATAAAGCAATAGATAGTAGGGCCATGAGCTTGGCAAAGTGCCATGGTATCACAGAGGTGAGACTTCCGTGGAGTCATCGATCCCTTACTCCCAAGGAGGGAGAGCGTTGATCGCAAAAGGGGTTGAGGAGGTGGAGAATGCAGAGGCAAACTCCATGTACTAAGACAGGGCAGAAGGGCAGAGGCCAAGGAATTTCATAAGATCAGTGTCGATGGACTTCTCATCAAGATAGCCAAAAGTGAGTGACTTCAGATTGATGCAAGAGTGCTCGACCTAGAAATGAAGTAAGCATTACTTGATGCTGTACCTTTTCTACTCAGATGAGTATGCAACAAAGATGATGGAGAAGATGGTACAATCCCAGAGGTGACCAGAACTATTAAGCACTTACTCCAAGTTGGGATAAACTTTTGCTCTTTTCGAGAGAAACTTCTTGTATTCTGAAAGTTCGATGGCAGTAGGAAGGCGAATTATAGTAGCTAACTCAACACAAGGAGTCCAAACAGTTCGGGTGCTTCGGAAGTGGGAGCAAAGAGCGGGCGAAAGCTAGTAACCAGCTCAATGCATGAAGTACAACATCGAGGAGGTGGGCGAAATTAAGTAACCTTTGCCTTCTCAACTCAAGAGAGTAGGTGAAACTAAGTACCCCAATTCTCTTACCTTGGCGAAAATGATGAAATTAAGTAACTTTACCTTCTCAACACAAAGGGAATAGGCAAAATTAAGTACCCTTGTTCTCTTATTTATCTAAGTAGAAGAGCTTTACATAAGTTTCAGGACCCTTCAAAGAAATATAATAGAAGACAAGTTGTCAAATCATCATTGTTAGTAATCAGTTCTATTGAGAGTGGATTGTCCACTTTATTTTTCAATAGAATGTCAATTAAAAACGGGAGTGATGCGAACCTACTTGGAAGTGTCAACTAAAGTTGAAGAAGGATCAGTGAAGCGATGCTCGTTAAAGCTCCAACAAGTATCCATCTAGTTTAAGCAATATGAAACTATTCCAATACTGGCACATAACAAAGAAAGGTGTTTTCTTTCACTAGAAGGATCCATAGAAATCAACAAGGATCAGCATAGCTCAGCCAACCCCACATAGGAGTCAGTCATTGGCGAGTTAAAGCAGCATGATGGATCAGAGTTTGACTACTCAACAATAATGATAGAGAGCAGTTGGGAGCCAAGGGGCATGTTACAGCAAAAACAGAAGATTAAAGATTTAGCAAAAGGTAAGAAAATGTAGCGTCTACACCGGCTTCGATAAGGACATTAAAGGAATAAGTAGGGGAGAATGTCATAGACAAAAACATAAACAAGGTGTTCGATGTAATGCTTATGTTTATCTGTGTCCTTCAGTTTTCGTACATATATACTTTGTACAACAAGTAGTGGGCTTGCAATAGGCTTATCAGTCCTAGTTTGGTTAGCTTTTGTGGTCGGTTTTATCTTATAAATCTGAATTGTGTCATATAGGCACTTGTGAGGATTCAGTCTGTAATGGATCTGGATCCTTTGTGTGCAATCTTTCAGAGTTTGTAAAGTTCATAGTTGTAATTTGTATTGGCTTTATAAAATATTTACTATAGCAATCACTTGTGGATCCTATGGGAAAGGCTTCTTCTGAACTATTTTCTCTTTTGTAGGTCCTAAGGGACCTTAGGAGATTTTGGGGGAGGCTGACCTTGGTGAACGGACAGGCAATGGTGCTGCATGGCTTAGGCAAAACCAGCTAAGACTGTGATAGCATGGAGGACAAATTACGTGCACTTTTCGAAGAATTAAAATTGGGCCAACCAAGGAGCCCATAAAGATCTCAACATGAGGAAAATTCATATCATAAGGAGAACCCAACAGAGATTGAACTGATCAAGGATCCAGAACCTGATAATGTAGATCCTGAATTTGAGAAGGAAGATGTAGAGGAAGAACTGCAATCATCCATCAGCACCTTACATGTCCTAGCCAGCTACGCCATCCCGCAATCCATGAAGGTCGACGTATTCCTCGAACACCAGCCGATCACCATTCCTATCGACACTAGAAGCACCAATAATTTCATGGACAACAAGGAATAATTTACATCGAACCTATTGCAATCTTTAATCTAGAGAGTTAATTAGGCAGTATGGAATTCTTCCTCCTACCACTTGATGATTATCAAGCAGTGCTTGGTGTTGAATGGTTGTCCACTCTAGGTGATGTTTCTTAGAATTTTTTCAAGTTAATCATGAAATTTTTTAGCCATAGGAAATTGTTGATCCTATAAGAAAAGCACAGGGGTGAAGTATCGATTGTTTCTACGCAATACATGGAGAGGGTGCTGCACAAATTGTATATCAGCTTCCTAATACAACTTCAATGGCTACTAACGGAGGAATCAATGATGAATGAAGATCCAAACCTCCCCTCATTGTTTGCTGAGTTTTTTGGATACGTTTGCTGAATCGATAAAACTACCCCCTATCGGGCCGCATGACCATCGCAAGTTCATGGAGGACGATACCAAGATCAGTGCTCCCCTCATGACATTACTGAAAAAATATGTCTTCCTTTGGCTGGATGATGCTACAATAGCCTTTGATGCCCTCACAGTTGCAATTCCACCTATTCCGATAGTAGCCTTACCCGACGACTTTGATAAAGTGTTCATGATCAAATCTAACGCATCGAGAGTTAGAATTGATGTTGTCCTCATGCAAGATGGCCGACCCCTAGCCTACATCAGCAAAGCCCTCTCTCCATATCACTTGAAGCTATCATCAATTTATGTCGAGGAAATGTTGACTATTGCTGAATTTATGGCTTGGCATGATACAGGTCAATGACACAAAGGAAAGACAAAAAATAAGTCCTAAAAAATTATAGCTTTTACTCACTCCAAACTCACATTACCATGTACTCTATCAGAGGGAAACCACTATCTCAAAGGAAAGCCTGGCTACCATTAAAGAACAACCACATGCTAGCCCACGCAAGAAAGAAACAGCTGCCCGATAAATGTCGGAGTAGAAGGAAGTTTGTTATTGAAGGTCGAGTCTTCTTTCATCCTCAGCCCTACTAGCAGGAATCTATGGAGACTCGAGCATCAAGGAAGTGGTCTCCCTATTTCTTTGGACCCTACAAAAATTGGAGATCAAATTAGAGCCATGTTTTATGGATTGGATCTGTGTACCAATTTAAAAATGCAACTGATCCTCCAAGTATCTCACCATAAATGGAAGATTTGAGAGGATGACTTAACTTAGATCCACCCACCTAACATCTCGGCTAATGAGGAGGACCAAGTTCAACTGATGATCGTATAGGATTGTGGGATCGCGATGCATCACCATCCAGACACTATTGTTGATAAAAAGATATAAAACAATGCTGGACTACAGGATCATGATATGCCCACTACATGGGCCACAAGGGGGCCTCATGAAGAGTTACAGATCAGGAACCAGAGTAATGGAGTCTTAGCCTTAAGGACAAGGCTGATTTGAAGAGGGGCGGGTTTGTTAGAACCCTAGCTGAGTCGGGTCCTAGTTGATTGAGTCGAGTTCTTAGATTGGGTCTTGTTGGATGATAGGACCCTAAAGGGTCAAGTCCATTAGTTTATAATTAATTCAAGTTGAGTCATATTAGTCTGTTCAGTCGAAGTCAGTTATAGGTCTGGTGAGCCTAATCGAGTCAGTTATGAATTGCTTGGAGTTGGTTATTATCTTCAATTAGGATAGAGTTAGTTATTATTTTCAGTTAGGAGTCCATTAATTAGTTAAGAATCCAAGTTTAGTGGGACTTTGAGTCTAAGCTTAAAGGGACTCTTGGTAGCACAATATAAATAATGGTTTAAACTCTTTCATGAAGAAATCAATGAAGAAATCTTGTTTTAGCCAAAAGGCAAAACCCTAGGAGGCAGATCCCCTCGAAGTGATTAAGGAGGCCCGATTCCCTTGAAGTAATCGTTATCCCCCTTTTCCATCTCCATCCACGATAGAATCCTATGAGGTTCTTTCTATTGGTATGGCAACAACATTCCTACGTACTTTCGTTGCTACTGTTCATCATCTACACCATCATCACGGTCATCATCGTTGTCACCATCTTTCAACCTTTGCCACTGCCACCTGCCACTGCTATCTCCTTTTTTCCCCTCTACTACAACCATCTTCATGCTGCCAACCCTGTTGCCACAGCGTTGCCGCACACAATAGTGTTGCTGCTATTGCCTCCCATCCACGCCCTCCTTTGCACAGCCCCTACCTAGCATCATCGTTGTCCCTTCCTTGCCAGCTCTACTGCTGCATCTTCCTTCCCTCCTCTTCAGCGGTCATTGCAACCTGTCGCTACCATCTCCTTTGCTTCCCATTGCTTCCTATCCCATCTCCCCCTATGGCCCATGTAAGTTGTCGCCATCATTATTGCTGCCTTGCTTGTCGCTATTGCCTTCCTCTTCCTCAACTCCATCAGAGATCTGCTGCCTTGCTGCTCCACCCGCTTGCCACTACTGCCTTCCTCTTCATCAACTCCATTAGAGATCTACCACCTTGCTGCTCCACCCACTTACCGCCACTGCCTTTCTCCTCTTTAATTGTAGCCTTAGCCACCCCAAACAATAAGGTTGCTACCTCCTTTGCCGCACCTTTAGCCTTCCTCTAGTGCCACCGCCAACCAACTGCTGCTGTCGCCATCCCAACCACTACCCTAATCTTCTTCCTCTTTTTCCCTCTACCGTAGCCATCCCTTTGTCGCAACAGCCTCTACCACAACTACCACTACCACAACCACTGCTTGTTACATGTATCCTACAAACCAATCACTTGAGTGATGGCACGTGTGACACGCACGCTACACGATCTTTTACTTATGATTATTATTAATATATTCTCATATTATATTATCTATTATATATATATATATATATATTGTGATGTCCTTGGTATTGTGCAATGGGAATCGAATCGTGATGAGATCATGATAATGAGATCGATTCACATTTAAATATAGATCCTAAATAATCTCGATCATAGGTTACTCGATAAGGACATCAAGATAACCGGACAAATCCGTGTACTATATACCTATCTATATGATGGAGGCGGTTGATCTCATAGCCACTTATGTGAGACACTAAGGATATAGTACAGGTGATCATTAGAGAATGAGTTCACTAATTGATGCACTTATACTTCAGTCCCTACTAGATTACTTTTTATAGTTCATTATTAACTTTAATATGAATAAGCTCCTCAATATGTTGAAGGAAGCTAAGAGTACCATCAAGAAGGAGAAGCCAGTTCTCTATATTAGTAAGACTAAGAAGAAAAGGAAGGCTAGTAAGACCCGTAAGAAAGGCAAAAGCAAAGAAAGATCGGGTAAGGCAAAGGTTGCTAAGAAAGACTCGGTAAAGGACAAAGGACAGTGCTTCCACTACGGCCAAGGTGAGTATTGGAACAGGAACTATAAGGACTACCTTAGAGATAAGGCGAAACAAAAACTTCGAGAAGCCTTAGGTATATTCATAACCAGTCTCCACTTGTCAGATTTTTATGATAACACATGGGTATTGGATACCATGAGTGCTTATCATATTTGAGGGGGATCAACCCTTGAAACACTATAAGGGTTCCTCTCACGTAGATTCGCTCGGCACAAGGCTGCAATAAAATTGATAATTGCTTGATTCAAGAAGAGGAGCAGCTACATCTTTAAATAAGGATCAAAACCCTAGCCTAATAGGTGCTTGTCTAAGTAAAATTATCCCTTTGCCCCTCCTATAGTCAATCTGCCATAATAGGAACAAGGGGCGGCTAGGTTGGCTCTATAGTCAACCTAAGTAGGGGGAAATCCTGGTCGACCAACCCAGTAAGGGAGGTGGTGGCCACTAACCCTAATGGCTAATCTAAACCCTAGCCATACTCCTCTATAAGATAGGAGTGGCTTTGGTACAATCTAGCAAGGTGTGACTACTTCTTAGGGAGATTAAGACTCAATCCTGCTGGAGTCATATCAAACTCGTCCTCTTAAAATCAGCCTTGTCCTCAAGGCTAAGACTCCATGACTCGGGGAATCGAGTCTTCAGTTCCTCATATGATTCTCATGCTATCATCAACTGAACTTTGGCCTCCTCATCAGCTTAGGTGTTAGTTAGAAGGATTTAGGCTGAGTCATCTTCTTTAAATTTTCATTTGAGGTGGGATACCCGATGGATTAACTATAATCTTGATTGATCTGGTGTGCGGATCTGATCTCCAGGTTATGGCTCTAATGTGGTCCCCAATTTTGCAAGACCCAAAGAAATAGGGAGACCAATTCCTTAAGGCACGAGTTTTATGCTGATTAGGCTGGAGGTGTAAGAAAACTCAATCTTCAATTTTTCGTTCATTCTAAAGTTTGTCGGGAGGCCATTTCTTCTTTGCATGTGCTAGTGTGAGCATAGATTGTAATTCTTTTAGACTTACTCCTCTTTCGTGCCATGGACCTGTATCCAGACAAATTTTAAATTTAGTAGTAATGAGTATCCCCTTTAAAAATCTCATGTGAAGTGTGGGGGAAGCCTTAGTGTGAATTAGGAGTCGACCATCTTGTATAAAGGTGATGCTGATCCCAACTCTGGATATGTCTGCTCCAAGTACAAACACATTGCCATGTTCAGGTAATGCTAGCATCGATATAAATGGCATCATTCATGGCTGTGGGGGTCATGTGGATGTCTTTCTCCTATTCCTTCTTGCGAACGTGGGCTTTGGATCGAAGGTCATCATCAAGGAAAACTTTTAGCATCATGGTCTGCTCCTTGTTGAAGTCGTGGAAGTAGCTCGAGATAAGGGAGTACTGCATCAGAACCTTTAGTTGGTTCAGCTGAATATGGCACTTCAGGAAGAGCTTATCCGTGCATTCAAAGAGGTTTTTGGAGATAAAGTGTGATTGCAAGGGAATGTTGTGGTCGAATGATCCGTATATCTCGCGTCTCCTGGATGATCTCTTTAGCTTCAGTCCTCTGAAAATGTGGACAATAATATAGCCAAATATGTACCGGTGGTTCCTCTTATAAGACCAACATACGGGGGTTGTGTAGTTTGGTAGGAAGGAGTCAGCTCGGTTCAACAGATGTGCCTGAGATTTCAGCGAGCTTCTCCAAGCACTATGTCGATATCATCTTTTCTTCATTCTCTCCTTTCCCACATAAGGTCACTTGTTTTCTTTTGTCATTCATAAGGTCGTTGGAGCTCTTGGTATCAGCAAGGATGGTGATAAGCTGATGCTTGATGAAGCCATCGATGTCCAATATATGTGGTGGAGCATGAAAGGTGTGGGCAACTGATTGTGGTTTTTCCTTCGTATCCTTCTCCTCGAACTCGAGAGCTATATCTTTGAGTTTGGATTCTTCAGTGGGCTCAACAATAGAGGCCTCTCTTTTTTACAATGGTGGTCTCGGCTCCATAGGCCCTTTGTCAATCTATCACTAAACTCTTCTCTTGTTATCTTTTTCAGCTGATGTGATCGACTGGTGGTAGATGGGGTCGAGAGTCTCTGTGCTGCTGGTCATGCAACGGCTTTGGTCCTCCGAGCATCTTGGTTCAACCTATCTTCGTGTAGTAGTGCGAAAGAGATGGCTGCCTTAAGTGATTATGGTTGTCGCGCTTTAACTTCTGTTTGAATCTCAGGCTTCAAGCCCTCAATGAAAGTCCTCAATATCTATTTTTTAGACTAATCATGAGTTTGATTAGTTAACCTTTTAAATCTGATTTGGTACTCTTGGACGGTAGAGGTCTGACGGATCTTCATTAGTTCTTCGTCAAGGTTCTTGTAATTGATTGGTGCTGAAGGTTTATATGCTTTTGGTTAGGATGTGGCTATCATGCTCTGAGCATCTTGATTGAGAAGCCCTTCTTGAAGTTGTACAAAGGAGATCGATGTCATCAAGGAATAGGGTTGCCATGTCTTATCCTTGCTTCTAATCTCTGATGGGTTCTTTTTGCAATCAGAATTTGCTCCATGTTGTGATCTTCTTGAGCTTGGTGATCGACCCAATCTAAACTCCTCGAAGAGAGCACATAATTTAGTATCCATACACATCTTGAAAGCCTCCAATTTGGCTTCGAATAAGCCCAGCGATATCATGATGTAAGGATCTCCAACCTGTCAAACAAACCGACTGAAAAGTGTAGCTGCAATTTTCAGATTGAAGGTAGCGAATGGCAGCAATGTCGGGACCGCGGGCTGAAGTCTCCAAGTGGAGGATGGCAACCAAGGGTAGTTAGTAGCAATGGTGGAGGAAGAAGATGGTAGCAGCCATGTTGGTTGAGACTGCGTTGCGACTTCATGGCTGCAAGTGGCGTTGGTTGCAGCAAGGGTGCGGCTGCAATAGGAGGAAGACGGGGCAGCAATGTACATAACTGTTATGGAGGAGGGCAGCTGTGGTATGGAGTGAGAGATGGCTGCCGTTGTGTTTAATTTGTTGTTGGTCGTGATCAAGATAGTTGGCAGCAAATGATTATTGCGGGTTACGATGTAAATAAATTATAGCGAAAGATCGCTGCTAGTAGCTTTTTACTGCAAGGATCGTTGCTTGCTGTAATCAAGGAGGATGGTAGCAAGAGGTCGCTATTGATAGCAAAAGATACATGCTGCAGTTGAGGGGATAAGGGAGATTAGGCGACTAAAAGATTGGTGGACATAAGGGTTTGGTTTTTGGGTGCGATTTGTGGCTATTTTGGGTGCGATTTGGGGCTGCAATTTTATGAAGTTTAGGCTACGAATTGATGTGGTTTTAGGGCTGTGATAGCAGTAGATGAGGGTTAGGGAAATAGATTTTAGATTTGGGATAGATGGTAGCAAAGGTAGGTATATCAGTAAGGAAAGTTGGCTGAAAATATAAGTGGATCGATAAGAAAGTAGGTTACGGTTAGGGCTGACTTGGGTGGCTATTTGGTTTCAGATTAGGGTAGCGTTTCGAAGGGTTTTTGGTAAGGATGGTAGGATTTAGTGACAAGGAAAAGAGAGTCTAAAATCTTATAAAAAATAGCACTCAAATCCGATAGAATTCGATAAAAAAAGAGTACAGCGATGTGAAGTCCTGCCGAATAGATTTTATGTCAGAGAAATGATAACTTCTCGACATAATTTCCAAAGGAAAGTTCAAGAAAATTATACAAAAACCCTTGGTTTAGATGTTGGAAATACTAATAAAAAGTTTGGTGAAATTTTGGCAGCATAATAGTAGGGAAATAGGGCAAAAGACGAAAGATAGATCCTTTGTCATAAAAATTCTAGAACTATATGCTGGTGAAAAATTGCACAAGAAAACTGGTTCCAGAAGGAATGTTTTTAAGAAATTAATCCTAACTGAAAGCCAAGTTGATCTTTGAAATTATATAAAAATTTCAGCTAAAAAGGATGAACAAAAGTTTGGTTTCAAGAGGCCAATAGATGGAAGGTAGATTCTCCATCGTAAAATTTTAGCACTGTACGATGAAGAATCGCAGTGCTATAAGTCCAGATCCAGAAGGAGTTTTTTATAATATTGGTCTTAATGAAAGCTAAGATGATCTATGAAATTGTATAAAAGTTTCAGCCAAAAATAATGACTAAAAGTTTAGTTCCAAGAAGCAACAATCAGTTGAAAATTTCTATAGTGTTTCACCTTTGCAACGATGATAGCATTTGCGACGGTAAAATTTTGTAGCAAGGAAATTTTGGAAAACTTATACATATAAAATAGATGAATAGCAATAGTAAGAGGCATGGGCTTTAGAGTTTTTACCAGATCTTTGATGTTGACATAGAGGAAAGAAGCAGATTGATAGATCTACGACTTGGTGGGCGACGATGGAGGCGACGTCAAAAGCAATTATGGGAATTGCTTAGGTAGGTGGAGGCATGGATGATGGCTACAGGGGCAGCAAGATCGCTGCTTTGATACTAGATGATAGAACCCCAAAAGGAGT
Source organism: Ensete glaucum (assembly GCA_021527575.1). Taxonomy (NCBI): domain Eukaryota; kingdom Viridiplantae; phylum Streptophyta; class Magnoliopsida; order Zingiberales; family Musaceae; genus Ensete; species Ensete glaucum. The sequence goes on along the minus strand of CM038556.1, from coordinate 23,591,734 downwards.
TCTATAGATTTTGATCCTCGAGGGGGATCAACCCTTGGAACGCTATAGGGGTTCCTCCCTCCTAGACTCGGCACAAGGCTGAAATAAAATTGATAATTGCTTGATTCAAGAAGGGGGGTGGCTACATCTTTAAATAGGGATTAAAACCATAGCCTAAGGGGGTGTTTACCTAAGTAAAATTATCCCTTTACCCCTCCTATAGGCGACCTACCTTAATAGGAACCGGGGGGGGGAGGGCTAGGTTGGCTGGCTCTATAGCTACTCCTTTATAAGATAGGAGTAGCTTTATTACAATCTAGCAGGGATTTATTGACTACTTCTTAGGGAGATTAAGACTCAACCTTATTAGAGTCTTATCAAAGAGTTTTATCTGAAGATAACATTGCAGATCCATTGACGAAGCTGATGGCTCATATTGTATTTGAGCATCACAACGGTTTGATGGGAATCAAACACATAGGTGATTGGCTTTAGGTCAAGTGGGAGATTACTGGTTATAGGTGCTCTGTAAGCCAATCACATGAGTGATTGCATGTGTGACACGCTAAGCGATCTTTTTGTTTATCATTATTATTGGTATATTTTCACATTATATTATTTATTGAATATATATTTGTGATACCCTTGGTTCCCTGTAATGGGAATCAGATCGTGATGAGATCACGATAATAAGACCGATTTACCTTTAAACACAGACCCTAAATAATCTCAATCATATGTTACTACTGCAGAGGGACAATAAAACAACTAGACACACTAATGTATTTTATACCCATCATATGATAGAGGCGGTTGGTCTAATAGCCACTTGTATAGGGACATTAAGGATACAATAGAGGTGCTCATTGGAGAATAAGTTCACTAATTAATCTGCTTACGAAATGTTATATAGTTAATAATACCTAATGTCAGACAACGATTTCATAGTCCTAGTTATGTATATAGTCCTTAGACTTGAGACATCAAGGATGCCTTGTATGAGTATTCTTTTCTTTGACATCAGACTTACAGGTCTGGAAAGTTTCAAATATGGTTTGATCGGTTATCGGGAATGGTAGCCAACCATACGAAGACAATTGAGTATCAACAAAGGATTATCCACTCTTGGTATCATAAGAGGAATATTTTGTGTGTGCTTACTCAAGCAAATCCTTAGCTAGGGTCATTTGGATTGAGAGAGGAGTTCCTCGAGAGAATTTGATTAAAGCGAGACTCAGATAGATAGATTTCATATGAGGCCTGAGAGTACCATGTCCAATATATGGTCTTTAGGATATTAGTTAGATGAGGGACTATAGATACATGGTATTTGAGGACAAATAGGTCCAATGGATAAGATCCCCTGTACTGTTTGGAGACTATGGCGTAGTGGCCTAATACGTCCATAGTCGATGAGTCGAGTGAATTATTATGAGATAATAATTCATTAAGTCATCAGATAGGTCTAATGGATAAGATACCTTGTATTGTCTAGAGACTATAGCATAGTGACCTAGTACATCCGTAGTCGATGAGTCGAGTGAATTATTATGAGATAATAATTCACTAAGTCAGAAGGAGTTTTAATATGGAGGACTCACGGTTAGCTCAGTATTGGGCCTAGAGGGTCATATACATATTCTCATTACATGAGACTCGACATTAATGGGCTCTTTGCATGAGACCCAATTAGAGAACCAAAGGAGATTATTAGATAGAGATCCAATAATCTAAGTTTAGTAGGTAAATCGGATAGAGATTCAATACCCACTAAAAGACAGGATCACTTATGGTAATGATACATAATATTAGATAGCGATTCCATAGTCCCAGTTGTATATGTAGTCCTTAGACTTGAGATATCAAGGATGCCTTGTATGAGTACTCCTTTCTTTGACGCCAGATTTACAGGTTTGGAAAGTTTCAGATCTGGTATAGCTGGTTATCGGGATTGGTAGCCAACCTTACAAAGGCAATTGAGTGTCAGTATAGGATCATCCACTCTTGGTATCATCATGAGAGGAATATCTCATCTGTGCATGCTCAAACAAATCTCTAGCCATGATCATTCGGATTGAGATAGGAGTTCTTGGGTAGAATCTGAATAGAGCAAGACAAACTGATTCCATATGACCTGATAGTACCATGTCCAATATACGGTCTCTGGATATTATTTAGATGAGAGATTATAAATACATTATATGTTAAAAATTCAAACATAACATTTATCATATATCATCAATCATGGCGTTTCTCCTTGTTATAAAAAAGGAGAAATACATATGTCAACACATTTATCATAAATATTCATCACACAAAGAAAAAAATCTAGTCCATTCTCCCCCTTAGTAAAAAAAATAGAATTTAATCTATTTCATATTAAATTGTTTTATTCCCCTTTGTAAATAAAATAAAAGAAGAAGAAGGGGAGGGAGTGTCAAAGATCGAAAAATCAAGTATCCCAAAACAAAATAAATTATTAAGAGGGAGGATACATTTAAAATTATTCATGAATCCAAGAATCAAAATATTGAAAGAGACTTCATGAGTCTTATCATAAGAGAATTTTAACTTATTTTTTTTTTCTTTTATAAATGTCAAGAAGAAAGAATCAAGTGAAACTATCTCAAAGGATAGCTTAAAAAGTTAAGAAATCTGAGAAAAATATAAGAGCTACTCATATCATCTCATGTAAATATCAAGAAATCCTCAAAGTCATGATAGCAAATCATGCATTTAGAATGTTTTTCATATCTAATTTTCTTCAAGCAAATTATTCCTCATTTAATAATTTTATTACAAGATAGCAATTTTATCTCCCCCTTGGTCATTGTAAATAATGAAAATGAGTCATAGGAGAGTAAATAATCATGATTCATTCAAAGTAAATCTTAATACATATAATTTATTCAAATAATTCTTCTTAATAAAATGAAAGAATGATCTTGATTAAAAATTTCAAATTATAGTTGTAAGATCGTAAATCTCTTTTTTTATTAAAAGGAAAAATTCATAGAGGTTAGAGATAATTTACATAAAGGATAAGTCAAGTAAAGAATTCAAAGAGAAGTTTAAAGAAAATCATTTAATTTTTAACTCATCATAAATTTAAGAAATATTAATTTGGTGATATATCTATCATGCATGCATATAAGGAAGTCATAAATGAATCATATTATGAAAGATATTAATATCAAATCATGAATACCAAAAGAAGGATCTTGTTTCATATAGATAGCTTTCTTCAATGAAACAAAAAAGTCCTAGTGAACAATCTTGATTTATATAAATTTCTCAAATTATGATTTTCAAGATGTCAAGATCATGATAAGACCCTTTTTATAGTACGTTGCATAGGAGAAAAGAAATTTTTTTTGATTTATATATAAAAAATTTCAAGTTATCAAGATAATAGTTCTTAATGAAAATCTCAAGTTATAAGATCATAAGTCTTCTCTCTGGTCAAACGAAAATTATGAAAGTAAAAAAATGATTCCCATATAAGATGTCTTAAGTCAAAAATCATGAGAAAGTTCATGATTTGGTCGAAAAAAAATCACATTCAAATTTCAATTATCAAAATTACTTTTGTGGCTCAAGAGATTCAATAATAATCATAACAATTTATCTCTTACTAAAAACTTGATTGAGAAATTTTTAAAGAAAATTTTTTCCTCTTTTTAGTTATTTCAATCCATGTGATTTGTTTAATACAAAAATTCCTTCACCTTTTATGCTAAATCCATGCATTGATTGTCATTTAAATTATAGTTTCATCTAAAAAGAAATCATCAAGATCACTAAAATAAATAAAATATTTTTAACCTTTTAAAACTGAAAATCAAGTATCATTTCCAAAAGAAATCATAAAATAATTTCAAACAAAAACTTCAATTTATTCCAATTCCAATGATTTTTAGAGTAAGCTAACATGCTCATTTCATTCTCATTAAATATATTTTTTAATTCTCAAAAATACTAGACAATGAAACATGATTTTTCTTTTTTTTTATAATATTCTATGCTTAAATTCTATCATTTAATAATATCCATTTAATCATACAATTCATATTTCAATTTACTTCTTCAACATTATCAAGGCCATTACAACAACACATCAAAATGATAAAAATATCTTTAAAGCAAAAATCTAACCAATCTCAATTTCAACATATAAATGAGTCTAACTCTTTACATATATTGCAAAGAGTTGACAAACTCATTTCAAAAAAATTAATTTATTTCAAATCTATTTAATATAACATTCAAATCATACAACTATTCAACCATCAATCATTCATAACATTTAGGTCATTCAACAATAACCTTTCCAAATATTCAACCCAATAATTTTGAACTTATTATTCAATCATAATCAAAATCTCATTTATATAAATTTCAACATATTTTTCAATAACTATGGTTCTTTTTCTTTTTTTGGTAAGTTTAACTATGGTTCTTTCTGTGGTTCTAGTTCATTTTCATACTTATATGTTCTAGCTATGCATCATCAAGATTAATTGTATAATGATAACTATTTTCAATAAAAGGATTTGTTATAATAGAAACAAGGATTATTAAGTTTTAAACATCTTAATTCAAATAATTTTTCTTATTTTTTACATTTTAGCTAGGAAGCTTGATAAGTAAGTTAGATCTCAAGTCAAATGGCTTAAGCATCAATAATATATCATTCCAATTTACTTCTAGCCTTAGTTTGGTGACAAACCTATAAGAAAGATTTAGGTACCCATTTTACATTGGGACCTATATGAAGAAATTTGTCTTTCTTATCTAATGGTTTTTGGTTATTTGTTGTTCTTTTAGGAACCTAAACTAATTTATGAGGACTATAGTTTTTGAATAAACATTTATAAGCCATATGTCGTAATCTATCACAAAAATTATATTAATTTTCAATGGCAAATTTAAGGTAGGTCCTTCAATAAAAATAGTTGGCTTTTGTTGAATGTTACCAACAAAGTCTATGTTATTTCTTCTATTAATATAACCCTTATTGACAAGGAAGGATCATATTTAGGGATTTATTCTTAATTTCAAATTTTTTAATGTAGTCTTAAGCATGATATTTTCTTCTTTAACACTATCTAGTGTTTCACATTTAGAGCAAAAATTATGTAATGGTAAAGTATCATGCAAGGTTTCATGTTTGGTGCGTGATGGTGCTACTTCATGCATTTCATCAAGTTTACTAACTAATGATGCATGCTCTATCTTAAGTAATTTATAGGATTTGCTAATCTTTCTAAATTCATCATAAAGCTCATGAAAAGAAAGTAATAACTCATTAAAAGTAAAAGAGCTTTTGGGTGGGTTACTTACCTTATCGTGGTTGGCCACGAGCGCGAGATCTTCCACTTCTTCCGGTTTCCACTCCTGATCTTTTTCAATGGGCAAAGATCAAACACTCCTCTTATAGCTCTATTTTCCTTTTACAGGTTCAGGAGATAACCTTTAGAATTCTCTCAGCTCTCCCTTAAACAAAAACTACACATGAAGAAATGAGGGGAGCCAAAAATCAATTTTAAGTGTTCCCAAGATGCTATCTCGAAGACTGCGTTATGGGTGGTTCAGTTGCCTGACACAATCTGGTAGACTGCATTTGTATGGTTCAGCTACCTAATATTCTGAGAGATCATGTCTGGGTGGTTCAACCGCCTGACACACCTTCGAAGACTATGTCATCTTAGAGATCGTATCTTCGAAGACCGTGCCTTATCTATCCTTGGGTTACTGAAATGACTTTTATAATAAGTACAAATTAGCCTCAATTAAGGTCTAGTGACCTCTTAATTGAGTTAGTAAAACTAACTCTCATTATGATGCTAACTATAATGTTTGTTGTCCAATCGTCTCTTCGACGAACTCCCGGCATCTTTCCGATGAACCCCCGACGAGCTCCCGATTTCCTTCAGTGAATTCCCAATAAACTTCCAGTATTCTTCTGGCAAACACCCGGTGAGCTCCCGACAACCTGTCGACAAACTCCCGATGAACTTCTCAACAAACTTCTGGTGAGTTCTCAGTGAGCTCCCGACAACTTCGTCCGAACCTCGACTGACCTTCGGTGAACTCCCAGCGAGCTCCCATTGTGTCATCTGAACCTCGGCCCGATGCTTGAACTTAATTCCGACCCAACATATGATTGTAATGCCCTTTTACTATCATAGTTAATTCTTTAACGCATGAGTTAGATCATAAAACTCATCAGTTGATTCATCATCAAAATCCGAGATTACTAGATATATAATAATTAATTAAACTATTTAATTAATTATTTTTTTGGGAAATCAAGACATACTCATAATTTCTAGAATTGTCAAGGGTATTTTTATAATTCTAGATGAGAGGACAGTCCTCAAAATTTTTAAAATTATCAAGGGTATTTTTAGAATTTTGTACATGATGACAGTCCTCGAAATTTTCAGAATTGTTGAGGGTGTTTTCGATATTCTGGATGAGAGGACAGTCCTTAAAATTTTTAGAAATATTGAGGGCATTTAAGAAATTCTATATAAAGGGGATAGAGCTAGAATTTCTTAAATTCTAAGGGGCATAATCATTTTTTTCTCAAAAAGATGCCCTAGCCCTCCTTCACCCTCACTCGTCCATCGCCTTTGCAGGTGCCTACTTGCGGTGACGCCGCCAAGGAGCTACCCCGCGCGCCGCCTCATCGAGGGCAAGCATCAACCCTTACAGTGGCCAGCATGCGGTGGTCGCCTCACGGCCACCCCTTGCGGGGCGCCGCCCCCTTGCAAGTAGCTGGCCATGGCCAACCACCTGCGCAGAGATGCATGTGGTCGTCCCGCAACGCACATACTGTGTCAACGAACAAACGCATAGAAACGATTACGCGATTCAATCTCATCACATATAGTTTAAAATCAATTTTTTGCACGAAAGCCTTGGCTCTGATATCACTGTTAGGAAACCTCAGTGAGTGCATCACATGCGCAGTGAAAATCAAAACAAAAATCAGTTTTCCACGCAGATCAAATCGTCATGCAAAAGATTGGGGTCGCGAGAAAAAATACAAAAATTAAAAAAATTATGATGTGTGAAAAAATGTAACAATTTGAATATGGGAATTGAAGGAGGTCAAGCGTCCTCCTCTCTAGCGGAGATCGTATATCTTTGTATTCCAGATCCGGATGGAGAAGATGAAGGAGGTTAAGCGTCCTCCTCTCTAGCGGTATCCACACAATTGATCTCTACAGTGAAACTCCTCCAATCTGATCTTGCAACTCTTGCTTAAAGGGAGGGAGTAGAATAGGAAGTTGTGGCTAAAGCTGCAGCCTATCAACCATGAGTCTCCCCTCATATTTATAGAGAGCTACTAAAACGCTATGGCTCCTTCCTTAGTGGGTATTAGATATCAATTCAATAATCCATTTACCTTGCATTATTGGATCTCTATCCAATAATCTTCTTAGGCCACTAATTGGGCCTTAAGCAAGGAGCCCATTAGCATAGGGTCTCATCTAATGAGAATAGGGGCTAATTGGATCTTTATCCAATCCTCTATTCGCTGAAGTATCCACCATATGTGTGTGACCCTCTAGGCCCGATACCAAGCTGGCCATGAGTCACTCCCATCGGAACTCCTTCTGATATAGTGAATTATTATCCTCATAATAATTCACTCGATTCATCAACTATGGACGTACTAGGCCACTACGCCATAGTCCCCAGACGGTACAGGGGGATCAAATCTGTCAGACTTGTCTATCCATAGTTACCATGCATGTATCTATAATCTCTAATCTAAATAATATCCAGAGACCGTATATTGGACATGGTACTATCAGGTCATATGGAATCAGTTTGTCTTGCTCTATTCGGATTCTACCGAAGAACTCCTCTCTCAATCCGAATGATCCTAGCTAGAGATTTGTTTGAGCAAGCACAGATGGGATATTCCTCTCATGATGATACCGAGAGTGGATGATCCTATGTTGACACTCAATTGCTTTTGTAAAGTTAGCTACCAATCCCGATAACCAGCTATACCAGATCTGAAACTTTCCAAACCTGTAAATCTGGCGTCAAAGAAAGGAGTACTCATACAAGGCATCATTGATATCTCAAGTCTAAGGACTACATACACAATTGGGACTATGGAATCACTGTCTAATATTAGGTATCATTACCCATACAACATTCGATAAGCGGATCAATCAGTGAACTCATTCTCTAATGAGCACTTGTACTATATCATTAGTGTTTCCACACAAGTGGCTATGAGACCAGCCACCTCCATCATATGGACGGGTATATAATACACCGATCTATCTGATTATCTCAATGTCCCTCTCGAGTCTAATGACCGAGATTATTTAGGATTTGTATTTAAAGGTGAATCGATCTCATTATCATGATCTCATCACGATCCGATTCCCATTACACAGAACCAAGGACATCACTATATATAAACAATAAATAATATAATGTGAGAATATACCAGTATTAATCATAAGTAAAAAGATCACACAGCATGTCACACATGCCATCGCTCATGTAATTGGCTTGCAGGGCACCTGTAACCAGCACTGAGGACATTGTATGACTTGGTCGAGCAGTCAAGAACATATCCATTGAATCAGACTCATCTTGTAAAGATGGTGATGACTTAACTGAACTTCATGGTTGATCAAGCAGTTGAGACTATGATGATTCAGAGGTCGAACATGATAGGAATCACAATGAGTTGTGATTGACAAGAGTTGTCACCTTTTGGGCTTAGTGTAGTTGGTCGAGTCCCTCGAGATTGCACTAAGATGCCAATTAGATCCCGATCCCCACTACGAGTCTGTCGGAGACTTTCGTCTCACATGTCGAGGGTGTCGCGTGATTCGCTAGGAAAATAGTGGGAGTATATTAAGATAAAAGTTCATATCTTAATTAGTGTTTTCTGTAAAATCTGCATGTTATTTATTTTCCCTATATCTTGTTTGTCGCTTGTAAAACCCCTATGTGGCATATTTAATGTCAACCACCTCATTGGTCCAAAGGCTCCGTAATTTGAGAATTGTTCTCATGAAAGAGAAAATCATATATGTCCTTAATACGATTGTGCCCACGCTGGAGGAAAAGATAAGCGAGGGTGAGATCGCTCGCTTTGTGAAGTATAAAGATAGTCCTAAAGGATAACTTGTAAGTTGATCTTATACTTCAGTTCCTACCAGATTCCTTTTCATAATTTTTTATTATTAACTTTAATATGAACAAGTTTGAGGTGACTCTACCTGGGCTCCTCAATATGTTGAGGGAAGCTGAGAGTACCATCAAGAAAGAAAAGTCAGTTCTCTATATTTGTGAGACTAATAGGAAAATGAATGTTAGTAAGACCCTTAAGAAGGGTAAGGGTAAAGAAAGACTAGGTAAGACAAAGGTTGCTAAGAAGAACCTAGCAAAGGATAAAGGACAGTGCTCCTACTATGGCCAAGATGGAAATTGAAAGAGGAACTGTAAGGACTACCTTGCATATAAGGCGATACAAAAGCTTGGAGAAGCTTCATGTATATTCATGATTAGTCTTCACTTGTCAGATTTTCATGATAACACATGGGTATTGGATACCGGGAGTGCTTATCATATTTGTAATTCGTTGCAAGTTCTAACAAGACCTAGGAGACTAACTAGAGGCAAGATAAACCTCAAAATGGGCAATGGAGCAAGAGTTGCTACAATTACTGTTGGAGGGGGGAGGGGGCATCCTATATCTGCCTAGTGGAGCTATTATTGCATTAGATGCATGTTATTTTATCCCTTCTATTATCAAAAATATTATTTCCATTTCTTGTTTGATAATTAGTGGATATAAATTAGTAGATATAAAATATTATTAAAAATATTATGTCCATGCATGCTATTTGCTATAGAGATCTATCGTGTGGATACACCGCTAGAGAGGAGGACACTTGACCTCCATCTTCTCCATCCGGATTTACAATATAGGGATAAATGATCTCCCTAGGTAAAATTAATCTCTCACACATCGTGATTTTTTCTGATTTTTATGGTTTTTCTTATAACCCTAATCTTTTGCATGACGATTTGATCTGCGTGGGAAGTCGATTTTTATTTTGATTTTCGTTGTGCATGTGATGCACCCGTTGAGGTTTCCTAACAGTAGTATCAGTTTTAAACTACGTGTGATGAGATTGAATCACGTGTGTGATGAGAAGGAAGGGCGGCTAGCCACGACCAACCCCCCATGCAGGGCCGACTAGCCATGGCTAGCCCCCATGCAGGGCCGGTCACCCACGGCCAGGCCGGCTGCAGCCAAGGCCCCACCCAGCAACACGGGCGTGTCGCTAGAAGGCCGACACGGGCATAAGCCGCCACGCCAGCGCCACCAAGACGGGTCGCTTGACAAGGCCACAAGGGCAGTGCTTGCCCGTAGAGGGGCGGCGGCGGGGAATCAACTTATATATCATAGCGTAGGTGCTTGGTGAGGCGAACTACATAATGCAAGTAAGCAGTAAAAGAGTCAAAACATAAGTATCCGGATCAGCAACTAGAGAGTGCAAGTATCAGTACTAGGTTCATTACGTATCACAAGTATTATTATGAGAACTAGACCCCACCCTAACTCTTCCCTTTATGCTAGATGCGCTGGGGATCCACTTCTCCCCTGTTTGGTTCTATGCTCGATTACCCTATACGTTTGTCACCTATTGTATGATTGTTATCTATAGTGACATTCCAACAAGCAAGCACTAGTCCAACTCTTATTAATAGAGGAATCAGACTTCAATTCCAGGGGAAGGGCCAAAGCTCTAACTACGGAATTAAATAAAAGAGATAAAGACTTAGTAGCAGGAGCGACATACATACATGGATACATGCTGAAACTAAAAGGTAGTAACTGCAGACTTGAGTTCCTTCTCGATTAAACAGACTGAGCCTGCGTGCACAACGTCGGTCGCAAGGGCGGCTGTCGACGGGCAAGGGCAGTCGTCGCCTACACAAGGGCAACTACGACGACAGCGTAGAAGGGGGCAAGAGACCTAGGGCATTTCTTTTGAGAAAAGGGCTATTTTGCCCCTCTGAATTTAGAAACTTTCGTGGACTGTCCTTGTTTATAAAATTCTAAAAATACCCTCAATAATTTTAGAAATTTCAAGGACTATCCTCTCATCCAAAATTATGAAAATACCCTTGACAATTCTAGAAATTTCGAGCATATCTTGATTTCTAAAAAAATAATTAATTAAATAGTTTAACTAATTATTGTATATGTCTAGTAATCCTACATATGATGTGATGTACATGTGATGTATGATATGGATGGATGATCATGAGCCATGTGTTGTGATGTGTGTAATTTTGATTATTATTATTATTAGGGCCTACGAGCCTTTGTTTTTCTCGTTTATTGTTGGGCCTACGTGCTTGTGATTATTTGTAATTACATGGAGAGGCGCAATAGGAGCGTGGAGGTGACAGCGAGACCCACGATGCCGTGGCGAAAAATTACGACGCATGGTGATACGATGATCCGACAAAACCGATGATGACAAGAGTAACAATCACAGGACATGGAGATTCATCGATGCACACATAGATCCTATTGTGAGTGATTAGGCCCATTGGCTCAGGCTTAATCATATTAGGTGACGGCTCATGATCATCCGGTGTGGCTTGCATGTGTGAGATGTTATACACCTACTAGATATATGTATATATATATTTGCATGCGATGTAGATATATATTAAATATATATGTGTGTGACATGACATTAGGAGATCGATAGAAAATAAAAACCCCTCCTATGATAATATTAAGTCGGTAAGCATAAGGCAATAAGATTGATCCATGTGGCCTATGACATATATATGTCATTGGTGACCTGAAGATATGGTATGACTTGGTCGAGTAGTTGAGAGCATATCCATCGAATCAGACTCATCTTGTAATGATGGTGATGACTTAACTGAACTTCATGGTTGGTCGAGCAGTCGATACCATGATGATTCAGAGTTCAAACATGACAGGAATTATAAGGAGTTGTGATTAATAAGAGTTGTCTACCTTTTGGGCTTAGTATAGATGGCCAAGTCCCTTGAGATTACACTAAGATGCCAATTGGATCCCGATCCCCACTAGGAGTCAGTCTGCCAGAGACTTTTGTCTCACGTGTCAAGGGTGTCGCGTGATTTGTTAGGAAAATAGTGGGAGTATATTAAGATAGAAGTCTATATCTTAATTAGTATTTTTTGTAAAATCTGCATGTTATTTATTTTCGCTATATCTTATTTGTCGCTTGTAAAACCCCTATGCGGCATATTTAATGCTAACCGCCTCATTGGTCTAAAGGCTCCATAATTTAATAATTATTCTCACAAAAGAAAAAATTGTATATGTCTTTAATACAATTATACCCACGCTGGAGAAAAGGACAAGCGAGGATGAGATCGCTCGCTTTATGAAGTAAAAAGATAGTCCTAAAGGATAACCTATAAGTTAATCTTATACTTCAGTCCCTACCAGATTCCTTTTCACAGTTCATTATTAACTTTAATATGAACAAGTTTGAGGTGACTCTACCTAAGCTCCTCAATATGTTGAGGGAAGCTGAGAGTACCATCAAGAAAGAGAAGTCAATTCTCTATATTAGTTGGTGAGACTAATCGGAAAAGGAATGCTAGTAGGACCCTTAAGAATGGCAAGGGTAAAGAAAGGTTGCTAAGAAAGACCTGGCAAAGGATAAAGGATAGTGCTTCCACTACAGCCAAGATGGGAATTAGAATAGGAACTGTAAGGACTACCTTGCAGATAATGCGAAATAGAAGCTTGGAGAAGCCTCAGGTATATTCATGATTAATCTTCACTTGTCATATTTTCATGATAATATATGGGTATTGAATTATGGGAGTGCTTATCATATCTGTACTTCGTTACAAGTTCTAACAAGACCTAGAAGACTGACTAGAGGCAAGATGAACCTCAAAATGGGCAATGGAGCAAGAGATGCTATAGTTGCTGTTGGGGGGGACATCCTATATCTGCCTAGTGGAGTTATTATTGCATTAGAAGCATGCTATTTTGTCCCTTCTATTATCAAAAATATTATTTTCATTTCTTATTTGACAATTAATGGATAAATTAGTTGTTCAATAATTATGGATGATGAGATCATCACTAGAGGGACCCTTATAAATGAATGACTTATATGTGTTAGACACTTCTCCACATATCATGAATATAAATATGTCTAAGAGGAAAAAAGATGAGGTGAAAAATACATACCTATGACATTATAGGCTAGGTCATATACATAAGGGAAGAATTCAAAAATTGTTAAAAGATGGATACTTATATCCATTTGACTATGAGTCATATGTAAATTGTGAACTTTGCCTTCATGGAAAAATGGCCAACTCTTCTTTTAGTGGAACTAGAGAGAGAGCCACTCAATTATTGGAACTCATACATAGTGATGTATGTGATCCCATGTTGACTCAGGCTATAGGTGGTTACTCATACTTCATTACATTCACTGATAATTTCCCTAGTAGGTATGGACACATGTACTTGATGAAGTACAAATCTGAGACTTTTGAGAAATTCGGGGAATATAAGAATGAGGTGGAGAACCAGATTGGAAAGAACACTAAAACTCTTCGATCAGATTGAGGAGAAGAGTACTTACTTGAGTACAGTGTTCACCCATTTCCTTAGGGACAATGGGATTCTATATCAGTGGATACTTCCTTATACACCTCAGCTTATTGGTGTATCAGAAAGGAGGAATCGTACATTGTTAGACATGGTGTGGTCCATGATGAGTTTCACTGACCTACCCATCTCATTCTGGGGGTACGCCCTAGAGACCGTAGCTTACCTTCTGAACAGAGTTCCATCAAAGTCGGTAGTGTCTATACCATATGAGATATAGAAAGGAAAGAAGCTCGATCTTAAGGTGGTTAAGATTTGGGGTTGTCCTGTCCATGTTAGAAGACACAACCCCGATAAGTTGAAATCAAGGACGAAACAATGCACGTTCGTGGGATACCTTAAGGAGACTTTCGGGTATTATTTTTATTATCCCGAGGACCAAAAGATCTTTGTTGCCAAGAGAGCTGTGTTCCTTGAGAAGGAACACATTCTTGGTAGAAATAGTGGGAGTGAGATAGAATTGAGCGAGGTTGGAGGACCTAGCTCGAGCACCATTCCAAAGGCCAAGTCTATTCAGGTACCTAACACACATTCCAACTTTACATAGGTCTAGTAGAGTATCTATCTCACTCTCCTGAAAGATATGTGAGATATATCAGTGGATATGACTCTCAGGATGTTGATCCTCTAACATCTGAAGAGGCTATTATGAGTATAGACTCCGGGAAGTGGCAAGAAGCCATGAATTCTAAGATGGATTTCATGTACTCTAACAAGGTTTGGAACCTTGTGGATGCACCTGAGGGTATTATACTCATCGACTACAAATGGATCTTCAAGAAGAAGATCGGAATAGATGGAAAGGTAGAGACCTATAAAGCAAGGGTGGTAGCTAAAGGATATCGTCAAAGACAAGGAGTTGACTATGACGAAACCTTTTTCACCTATAGCCATGCTTAAGTCCATTAGAATTATTTTGGTCATTGCAGCACACTATGACTATGAGATCTGGCAGATAGATGTCAAAACAGCAATCCTCAATGGCAACCTTGAGGAGGAGGTGTATATGATATAGCCAGAGGGATTCGTATCTAAAAAGAATCTAGATAAAGTGTGTAGGTTATTTAGATCCATTTATGGATTGAAGCAAGCTTTTCGAAGTTAGAACATAAGATTTGATGAGGTGATCAGATCTTATGACTTTGTTAAGAATGAAGATGATCCTTGTGTGTCCAGGAAGGTAAGTGGGAGCGCTATCACCTTCTTAGTGCTATATGTGGATGACATCCTAATCATTGGGAATGATGTAGGAATGCTCTCCACAGTAAAGACTTGGCTATCTAGAAACTTCTCCATGAAAGACTTAGGAAAAACATCCTATATTTTGGAAATCTGGATCTATAGATGTAGATCTAAGAGGATGCTTCGCTTGTCCTAGTCTAGGTACATAGACTCCATTGTTAAAAGGTTTGGCATGGAGAATTCCAAGCGAGGTCTTATATCGATGAGACATGGAATATCACTTTCTAGGAGTATGTCCTCAAAGACTCCTAACGAAAGGGTAGACATGTATAAGATACCTTATGCCTCAGCGATAGATTCTATCATGTATGTGATGTTATGTACTAGGCCTGATATAGTATATGCTCTAAGTGTCACGAGCAGGTATCAAGCAGATCTAGATTTAGAATATTGAAAGGCAATAAAGTGTATCCTTAAGTACTTGAGAAGGACTAAGGATTTTTTACTACTATATGGAGGAGGTAGCCTCCAGGTTGAGGGCTGCCCAGACTCGAGTTTTTAGTCCGACATTAGTGATAGCAAGTTAAATTTAGGGTATGTTTTCACCCTGAATGGAGGAGTAGAAAGCTGGAAGAGTTCCAAGCAAGATACTACTACTGACTCGACTATAGAGGCGGAATACATTGCTGCAGTAGAAGCAGCAAAGGAAGGGGTGTGGATAAAGAAGTTCATCAAAGATTTGGAAGTCATACCAAGCAGCGTGGAGCTGACTCCCAAATATTGTGACAGCGACAGGGTTCCATCAAGCAAGGGAACCCAGGTCTCATCAGAATTATTCTAAAGAGGTTCCATCTGATTAGAGAGATCATGACCCATAAAGATATAGCAACGGAAAGAGTTCCATTCGAAAATAACAAACATTGCAGATCCACTAACGAAGCCGCTGGCTCATATTGTTTTGAGCGTCACAGGGATCTGATAGTGATCAGACACATAAGTGATGGGCTTTAGATCAAGTGGGAGATTACTAGTTACAGGTACCCTGCAAGCCAATCACGTGAGTGATGGCACGTGTGACACGCTGTGTGATCTTTTTGCTTATGATTAATAGTAGCATATTCTCACATTATATTATATATAACATATATATTGTGATGTCTTTAGTTCTGTGTAATGAGAATCGGATCGTAATGAGATCATGATAATGAGATCGATTCACCTTTAAACACAGATCCTAAATAATCCCAGTCATAGGTTACTCGAGAGGGACATCGAGATAACCGAACAGACTGGTGTACTATATACCCGTCCATATGATGGAGCGATTGGTCTTATAGCCACTCGTGTGGAGACACTAAGGATATAGTATAGGTGCTCATTGGAGAATTATTTCACTGATTTATCCACTTATGGAATGTTATATATATGGTTAATGATACCTAAAGTCAGATATCGATTCCATAGTCCCAATTGTGTATCTGGTCCTTAGACTTGAGACACCAAGGATGTCTCATATGAGTACTCCTTTTTTTGACGCCAAACTTACACGTTTGGAAAGTTCCAGATCTGGTACAACTAGTAATCTGGATTGGTAGCCAACCTTAATAGAGGATCATCTACTTTCGGTATCACGAGAGGAATATCCCATATATGCTTGTTCAGACAAATCCCTAGCCAGAGTCATTTAGATCGAGAGAGAAAGAGTTCTTCGGGAGAATCCGATTAGAGCGAGACTATGACAAATTTCATATGTGACCTGACAGTACCATGTCCTCCCTCCCTCTGCGCAAGAGTTGCAAGATCAGATTAGAGGAGTTTTGCTGCAGAGATCTATTGTGTGGATACCGCTAGAGAGGAGGACGCTTGACCTCCTTCATCTTCTCTATCCGGATCTGTAATACAGGGATATACGATCTCCCTAGGTAAAATTAATCTCTCACACATCACGATTTTTTTTACTTTTACGATTTTTCTCGTGACCCTAATCTTTTGCACGACGATTTGATTTGCGTGGGAAATCGATTTTTATTTTGATTTTTATTGTACTTGTGATGCACCCGCTAAGGTTTCCCAAAAATTCACAATAGGATCTTTGTGTGTCTCGAGGCATCTCCATGCCTTGTGATCATTATTCTCATCATCATCGGTTTCGTCGGATCCTCGATAGATCACCACACCATGCATTGCGATCACTCGCCATGGCATCATGGGTCCCGTTATCACCTCCACGCTCTCTCCGTGCCTCTTTGTGTAATTATAACATAATCACAAACATGTAGGCCCTACACTAAATGAGAAAAACGGAGTCTCGTAGGCCCCTAATAATAATAATAATAATCAGATTTACACACATCATAATATATGGCTCATGATCATTCGTCCACATCATACATCACATATACACATCATCATATAGGACTACTAGATAAATAATTATTTATTATTTATTTTTTGAAAATCGAAAAATGCTAGGAATTTTTATAATTATCAAGGGCATTTTTAAAATTCTGGATAGAATAAGATATCTTGGAATTTCTCAAATTCCAAGGGATAAAATCATCCTTTTATCAAAAAGAAACTCTAACCCTCTTTCTGCCTTCTGCTTGTGGCCACCACCGCCACCCTTACGTAGGTGACGATGCTGCAAGCCGCTGGTAGCCACTATGCCCACGGGTGGTCACTCCTAAAGTGAGCATTGCTACCCTCGGGCAGACCACCCCAGTAATGGGCGGTCGCACATGTGGGCGGGCGTAGCCTTTGTAGGTGTTGTGCCCACAAGTGCAGTCTCTATGGGTGGCTGCCCCTACAGGTGGCCTGCCTACAAGTGGTCACCCCCTTCGCTTATAGGCAACTTGCCTGCGGGTGCTGTGTTTGCTACAAGAACGTATAGAACTATTCTACGTGATTCAATCTCATCACATGCAGTTAAAAAATTAATCTTTTGCATAAGTAACTTGGCTCTTATACCAGTATTGGGAAACTTAGTGGGAACATCACATGCGCAGTGGAAGAACAAAACAAAACCAGTTTTCCACATATATCAAATCGTTGTGCAAAAATTGGTGCACAAAAAACCCATAAAATGAAAACTACGATATGTGAGAGATTGATTACATAGGGATATTATATAACCCTGAAAATCTAGATCCAAATGAAGTGGATGAAGTCAAATGTCATCCTCTCAAGTGATATACATACAATGGATCATTGTAGTGATGTTCCTCCAATCATAGCCTAAAATGTCACAACTCTTATATAGAGGGAGAGAGGACAATAGGAGGGGGCAGCTAAAGGTGCAACCTATCATAATTTATACCCCCTGCCTCTTATTTATAGAGAGCAACCAAAAACCCTAATTACTCCTGCCTTAGTGGGTATTTGATCTTCATCCAACTACCCACTAATCTTGGATTATTGGATCTTTATTCAATAATATCAAATGGCCTTTAATTGGGCCTCATGCAAGGAGTCTATCAATGTTGGGTCTCATCCACTATATTTATGTGACCCTCTAGGCCAATACTGAGCTGGTCGTAAGTCCTATTAATCAAAACTCCTTCTGACTCAATGAACTATTATCTCATAGTAATTCACTCGGCTCATTAACTATAGATGTACTAGGCCACTACGCCATAGTCCCCAGACGGTATAAGGGATCTTATCCATTAGACCTATCTGTCCTCAGTTATGATGTATTTAAAGTCCCTCATCCATCTAATATCCTAGAGATCATATATTATGCATGGTTTTATCAGACCACATACAGAATCTGTCCGAGTTTGGCTTTAATCGGATACTCCCGGAGAACTTCTTCTCTCTCAATTTGAATGACCCCGATCGAGGATTTGTCCGAGTGATAACATATAAGATATTCCTCTCATGATACAAAGAGTGGATGATCCTCTATTGATACTCAATTCCTTTGTAAGATTGGCTACCAATCCTAATAACCAGTTGTACTAGATCTGAAACTTTTTAAATCTATAAGTTTGTCTAAGGACCCAAACGCACAATTGGGACTACAGAATTGCTGTCTGACGATAAGTATCATTAACTATCCAGCATTCCGTAAGCGGATCAATCAATGAACTCATTTTTCAATGAGCACTTGTATTGTATCCTTTGTGCCCTCACACAAGTGGCTATGAGATCAGTTGCCTCCATCATATGGACAGGTATATAGTACATCAATCTGTCCAATTATTTGATGTTGCCCAGCGGTAATACCACCTAGATTGGGTAGTGGTACTACCAACAATTATTAATACTAGTAGTTGATGGTACTGCCCAGGTTAGATGTATATAGTACCACCAGGGCTCAGTCTCCCAAACTCTGCCAGGTGGTAGTACCGCCCAATATGGGCGGTGGTGTCGCTAGTACCTTGAAAACCCAAAACTTTGAATATCGACTCTATTTTCAAATTTATTTGGGGCCTATAAAGACTCCACTCTTTTTTGCTTGAGGCATAAAAAAAAATAGTTTAAAAGGGGAAAGAATACTTAAGAAAAAAGGGTTGTAATCTCTCTTGAGCTAGTAAGTCTTTTCCTTATAGAGAAGTTTTCTAAGGAAGGAGTTAGGTCTATTATAAAAGAGAGGTGCGAATGTTTTCTCCAGAGCCTGTGAATAAGAGAAAGAGTTGTAAAGAGGATAGTTGGTCTTCCCCCATTGAAAGAAGATCATTAGTGAAAGCTGATGACCTCAACGAATGAGGAATCAGGAGTGGACATAAGTCACGACAACCGAACCAGTATAAACCAAGTATGATTTTTTTCCTTTCTCTTTTTATTTTTATTACTTACTGATTTAGTAGCTCACTATTTTTACTTACATTCCAAGTTTAATATATTTTTGAAACGGGTTTGATCGAACGAATTTTTAAATTCATAACTTTTCGATAGCATTAATTCACCCCTCCCTCTTAGTGTCATTTACGATCCTAATAATTAATTAGATCCCTTTTTATATTTTTCAAAGCATGTGATTTTTTAAAGACACCTTTTGAAGTTCAAGATTAGATGATTTTAGATCTTCGCATTTAGAGCAAAGAGTATAAGATGTTAATCTTTCATGTATAATTTTTAATATATAAATTTATTAATAAGTAATAAATGATCCCTTTTTAGTGAATTATATTTCTTACTAATCTTTTTTAGTTCATCATATAAATCATGAATTGTATCAAATAATTCATCATAAAATAAAGATGTTTCGAAAGAGTCACATAATCATCGTTGAAGGCTATCAATGTGTAGTTTGCTACTTCACCTTTATTGATTTGCTCT
Organism: Ensete glaucum; assembly: GCA_021527575.1. Taxonomy (NCBI): domain Eukaryota; kingdom Viridiplantae; phylum Streptophyta; class Magnoliopsida; order Zingiberales; family Musaceae; genus Ensete; species Ensete glaucum. The sequence goes on along the minus strand of CM038556.1, from coordinate 23,571,585 downwards.
TCGTCTTCCAATACAGTTGATTCATACCATGTTACCTTGAATGCTTTCTTTATTTTGTGGGTTGGCAACTTTTTTTTCAATTGTGCACACTTATTTTTAAAGTGTCCTAGCTTTTTGCATTTATAACATATTATTGTATCCATTTTAGATTCACTTTTATTTTTATATTCTTATCTTACAAAATTAGTTTTTTTCATTTTTATGAACTTTTTAAGTCTTTTTATAAGGAGTTATATGTCATCATTATCATCACTTGAGCTTTCGCTCGAGTAGTTTTCGTCATTGGTTCTAAGCGCAATATCCTTCATATTCTTTGGAAGGTTTTCCTCTTGTTCATAATGTACTTTTCAAGTCATTTCATAGGTCATTAAGGATCCTATGAGTTCTTCAAGAGAAAAATTGTTCAAATCCTTTGCTTCTTAGATAGCTATTACTTTTGGATCTCAACTTTTTGAAAGAGATCTTAAAATCTTATTTACTAATTCAAGATTAGTATAACATTTATCAAAATCTTTTAAATTATTGATAACATCGATAAAACAAGTGTACATGTCACCAATGGTTTTGCTTGGCTTAATTTTAAACAATTCGTAACTATGTGCTAAAAAATTAATTTTAGATTCTTTTACTCTACTTGTGCCTTCATGAGTAACTTCAAGTGTGTGTCAAATATCATGTGTAGTGTTGTAAGTAGAAACATAATTAAACTTTTTTTTGCTTAAAGCATAAAATAAAGCATTTATAGCTTTAGCATTAAAGGAAAATATTTTCTTCTCAAAATCATTACATTCATTCATCGGTTTAGAAGATTTTTAAAACCACATTCATTGATGTTCCATAAATCAAAATCCATCAAAATTAAGAAAATCCTCATTCGTGTTTTCCAATAACTGTAGTCTGTCCTATTGAATATAGGAAGTCGAGTGATAGAGTGATCCTCTTGATCGTCAAGAAAAGCCATTAAATCTCTCTTAGGTGTTAATCCAACTGAGAGAACTAAGATTTGATACCAATTGTTATGATCATAATGGCACTAAGAGGGGGGGTGAATTAGTGCTATCGTAAAAAGCTCTGATTTGAAAAGTTTGATCGATAAATCCATATTGAAAATACATTTAATAACCAAAAGTGCAAGTAAGGATAATAAGTGAAATAAATCAGTAAGCAATAATAAAGCAAAGCAAGAGAAAGATGCAAACTGATTTATAATGGTTTGGTCATCCTGATCTACGTCAACTCCTGATTCCTCATCCTCGAGGCTACCAACTTTCATTGCTGATCCTCTTTCTAACAGGCAATGATCAACTATCTTTGTTACAACTCTTCTCCTTTTAATAGGCTCAGGAGAGAACCTTTACACCTCTTTTCCTTTTGATAGGTTTAAGAGAGAACCTTTGCATCTCTCTTTTACAAGAGACATCAACCCTCCTGCAACTTAGAAACACTTCTAAACTCAAGGAGGAAGAGACTGATTCTCAAAGAGAGTTTACAACACTTTTAACCTTAAGAATTCTTTCTTGTTCACTCTTACATTAAGCAAGCATGAGTGGGGCATTTATAGACCCCCAAAGGCTTTAGAAATGGAGCCAAAAATTTAAAACCCCAAGTTTTCGAGGTACTAATGGTACCACCGTCGGTGCTCGGTGGTACTACCATTGAACCACGCCAGGGATTCTGAGCTTTGATGGTACAACAGTTGGCCTATGTGGTACCACCACCACCTTGGTAGTACCATTGCCGGCCATGGGTGGTACTATCGTCGAAAGTCTTAGAGAAGCACAAAATAGTGCTTTTCGACTCTCTGGGTGGTACCACCGCCTACGCAAGGCCTAATGGTACCATTGCCTAGGCCTACTCAAGGTTACTGAATTGGCCTTCCAACAAACCTAATTTAGCCTTAGTTCAGGCCCAACAAGCTCCTAATTAAGTTAAAATGGTTTCGGCCCAATACCAACTTATTTGACTCCAAATGACCATGATTAAGACTTAATCACTCAATCACATATCTAGCATAATCACGAAACTGTTAGCATGTTGTCCAACATTCCAGCATGTCATCTGATCATCCGATACTTCGTTTGAACCTCCATGCATCATTTGGCGTATCACCTGATCTATTGACATATTGACTTCCCACAATATCTGATCTTTTGGTATAATACCCGATCCTTCTGACCTGATGCCCGACTTATGTAATGAAGTCCATCTTTTGGCATGTCAATTAATCCTTTGGCTCGATGTCCAATCTCTGACATGAAACTCCTTCGACCCAATGTCTGATTCTCTTACTTCGACAATTTGCCATGTGATGGTTCATGTCCGTGATCGAATTATTTCCTGCATCACTTTTTTTAAAAGCTTAATACTCCATAATCTCATCAATTGATTTCATCATCAAAATTTAGAACTCAATATCTTTGGGGACATACTTCTAGAAAGTGATATTCCTTGTCTCATCAGTATAAAACCTCTCTAGAAAATTTTCTTGCTAAACATTTTGATAATAGAGCCTATGTACCTAGACTGAGACAAGTCAAGCATCCTCTTGGATCTTTCTGTATAGATCTGAATCTCCAAAATGTAGAATTCTTCCCCTAAGTTCTACATGAAGAAGTTTCTAAATAACCAAGCCTTAACTATGAAGAGCATTCCTATATTATTCCCAATAATTAGGATGTCATCCACATATAACACCAAGAAGGTGATAGCACTCCTTTTACCTTCCTATATACATAAGGCTAATGTTCTAACTTTGAGAAGCTTGCTTCAGTATAAAGATAGACCTGAGCAACCTACATGCCTTATCTGGACTTTCCTTGGATACGAATCCCTCAAATTATATCATATACACCATCTCATTATAGTTGCTATTGAGGAACTTGGTTTCCAAGTTCATCTATCAGATCTCTTGATCATAGTGTGCTGCAATAGCCAAAAGAATTTTGATGCATTTCAACATGGCTACGGGTGAGATGGTTTCATCATAGTCAACTACTTGCATTTGATGATACTCATAGGCTGGCTACTAGCATTGCCTTTAAGTCTCCACTTATCCATCTACTCTGATCTTCTTCTTAAAGATCCATTTGAAGTCGATGGGTACAATATCCTCAAGTGCATCAGTAAGGTTTCATGGAATCCTCGTAGGGCTATACTCATAATAGCCTTGTTGGAGTACATGAATCCATCTCAAAATTCATAGCTTCTTTTCACTTTCCAGAGTCTACACTCATAAGAGCCTCCTCATAGGTCTAAGGATCAATATCCTGAGTGTCCTCTTTAGTGACATATCTCACATATCTTTTAGGAGGTTGAGATACCTGAGTCTATACTCATTTGTGTGCTAGGCACCTGCATAGACTCGACCTCTAGAATGGTGCTTCATATAGATTCTCCAACCTCGCTCAACTCTATTACACTCCAATTATTTCCACCAAGAATGTGCTCCTTTACAAGGAACGTTACCTTCTTGACAACAAAGACTTTTTGGTCCTTGGAATGATATATATAAATAGTACCCATAAGTTTTCTTAAGGTATCCCATGAACTTCCATCGTTCCATTCTTGATTCCAACTTATCGAGGTTGTGTCTTCTAATGTGGGTAGGGCAATCTCAAATTTTAATAACCTTAAGGTCTAGCTTCTTCCCCTTTCATATCTTATATGATGTAGACACTACTGACCTAGTTGGAACTTTATTCAGAAGGTAAGCTGTAGTTTATAGGGCATATCCTTAAAATAGGATGGGTAAATTGGTAAAACTCATCATAGACTACACCATGTCCAACAACATTGGATTCCTCCTTTCTAATAAACAATTGGGTTAGAATCTCATGGTCCCAGATAACTTTATATTCAAGTACTCTCCGTTATCCGATCAAAGAGTCTTAATACTCTTTTTAGTATAGTTCTCTACTTCATTCTTATAATTTCTGAATTTCTTGTTGGCTTTGGATTTATACTTCACCAAGTACACATGTCCATACCTAGAGAAATTGTCAACAAAAGTAATGAAGTAGGAGTAGCCACTTATGGCCTGAGTCGATATGGGACCACACATATCGCTATGTATAAGTTCTAATAACTCAGTATATCTCTTTCTAGTTCTATTAAATGAAGAGTTGGTCAACTTTTCACGAAGACAAGGTTCATAAGTTGTATATGACTTATACTCGAATGGATTCAAACATCCATCCTTCAGTAACTTTTGAAAACTTCTCTCATATATATGACCTAGCCTACAATGTCACATATATGCATTATTCACCTTAACATGTTTCCTCTTGGACGCACTTACATTCATGATTTTTGGAGCAATGTCTAGCACAAACAAACCATTATCTAACATTCCTCTAGTGATGATCTTATCAACCAATATTAATAAATAGCTATTGTTCTTAAAAATAAATTTATATCCACTAACTATGAAACATAATATAAAAGTAATATTTTTGATAAAAGAAGAAATGTAATAATATGCATCTAGTGCAATAGTAGCTCCACTAAGCAGATGTAAGATGACCTCGCCAACAACAACTATGACGACTCTTGCTCCATAGCCAATCTTGAGGTCCATCTCACCTCTCACCAATCTCCTAGTCCTAGCTAGAACCATAATGAATTGCAGATTTGATAAACACTCCTGGTATCCAATACCTATGTGTTATCACAAGAATCTAACAATAGAGACTGATCATGAATATACCTGAAGTTTCTCCAAGCTTCTATTTTGCCTCTCTACAAGGGTACTCTTTGTAGTTCCTATTCCAATGCATATCTTTACCGTAGTTGAAGCACTAACTTTTGTCCTTTGTCAGGTCTTTCTTGGTAACCTCTACCTTACTTGGTTTGCCCTTACCCTTGTCCTTCTTTAGGGACTTATCAGCTTTCATTTTGTTTTTGGTCTCACCAATATAGAGAACTAATTTTTCTTTCTTGATGGTACTCTCTACCTCCCTAAACATATTGAGGAGCTCAAGGAGAGTCATCTCAAATTTATTCATATTAAAGTTCATGATAAATTATAAAAAGGAGTATGGGAGGGACTGGAGTATAAGGTCTATGCACAGGTTACCCTCTAAGACTATTTATAAACTTGTTAGTTTCTTAATCTACTCAATTATCCTCAGGATATGGTTTTAAACCGATATCCTCTTTGTCATCCTAATGCGGAAGAGACTCTTAGATATCTCATATATCTTAGTTCTTTCATTTTCCTCAAACTACTAGCAAAGATAATGCTGGTTACAGGTGCCATGTAAGCCAAATACATGAGTGATGGCACGTGTGGTATACTACATAGTCTTTTTATATTATTATTATTGGTATATTCTCACATTATATTATTTATTAAAAATATATTGTGATATTCTTGGTTCTATGTAATGAGAATCAGATCGTGATGAGATCATGATAATGAGACCAATTTGTCCTTAAACATAGACCCAAAATAATCTCGATCATAGGTTACTGGAGAGCGACATCAAGATGACTGGATAGACCAATGTACTATATACTTATCCATATGGTAGAGGCAGTTGGTCTCATAGCCACTTGTGTGGGGACACTAAAGGTACAAATATAAGTGCTCATTGGAGAATGAGTTCATTGATTGATCCACTTACGGAATGTTGGATGGTTATTGATACCTAACGTTAGGCAACGATTCCGTAGTCTTCCCAGCTGTGTGTCTGGTTCTTAGATTTGAGACACTAAGGATACTTTATTTGAGTACTCCTTTCTTAGACGTCGGATTTATAGGTCTGGATATTTTCAGATCTAGTACAATTGGTTATTAGGATTGGTAGCCAACATTGCGAAAATAATTGAGTATCAATAGATGATCATCCGCTCTTGATATCATGAGAGGGATATCTCATGTGTTATCGCTTAGTCAAATCCTCGGTCGAGGTCATTTGGATTGAGAGAGGAGTTTTCCGGGAGAATTCAATTAAAGCGAGACTTAGAGGGATTCCATATAAGGCTTGATAGTACCATGCCCAATATATGATCTCTAAGATATTAATAAAGGACTATATATACACGATAATTGAGGATAAATATGTCTAATAGATAAGATCCCTTGTATCATTTGGGGACTATGGTGTAGTGGCCTAATATATCCATAGTCGATGAGTCGAGTTGATTATTATGAGATAATAATTTATCGGGATTGGTAGCCAATATTACGAAGATAATTAAGTATCAATAGATGATCATCCACTCTTGATATCATGAGAGGGATATCTCATATGTTATCGCTTAGTCAAATCCTCGGTCGAGGTCGTTTGGATTGAGAGAGAAGGAGTTTTCCGGGAGAATTCAATTAAAAAGAGACTTAGAGGGATTCCATATGAGGCCTGATAGTACCATGCCCAATATATGATCTCTAGGATATTAATAAAAGACTATAGATACATGGTAATTGAGAATAAATATGTCTAATAGATAAGATCCCTTGTATCATTTGGGGACTATGGTGTAGTGGCCTAGTACATCTATAGTCGATGAGTCAAGTTGATTATTATGAGATAATAATTCATCGGGTCAGAAGGAGTCTTGACAGGTAGGATTCACGGCCAGTTCGGTATTGGGGCTAGAGGGTCACACATATATAGTTGAAGTTTCAGCAAGTAAAGGATTGGATATGAGTTATCCAATCAGCCCTTGTTCTCATTAGATTTGACTCAACATTGATGGGCTTCCTACATGAGGCCCAGTTAGAGGCCAATTGAGGTTATTGGATAGAGATCCAATAATCCAAGATTAGTGGGTAATTGGATAGAGATCCAATACCCACTAAGGTATGATCCATTAAGATTTTTGGTTGGCTATCTATAAATAAGATATATATACGGTACATTAGTGATAGGATGTGCCTTTGACTGCCCTCTCCTATTCTCCTCCCTCCCTCTATGCAAGAGTTACGGACTTTTGGGCTGCGATTGGAGGAGCATCACTGCAATGATCTATCATATAGATACCGCTAGTGAAGAGGATATTTGACCTCCTTTATCTGCTCCATATGGATATGGATTTTTAGGAATATATGATCTCCTTAGGTAATCAATCTCTCACGTATTGTAGTTTTTATTTTTATGAACTTTTCACGCACCAATGTTTATACGATGTCTTGATATATATGCGAAACCAATTGAATCTCAAATTTTGATGATGAAATCAATTGATGGGTTATTAATCTAATATATGTTATTAGAGTTGATTGATGCAGGATTAATTACAATAGAAAGATTATTACAATTAGGATTAGCAAAGGTCAAGTCCATGCATCGGGCTGGGGTTCAGACGATGCGGTTGATAATTTACCAGGAGTGCATTGGGAACTTACTAGGATGGTGCAAGAGAGTTCACCAGAAGAAGATCGAGACTCGTCGGAAGATTGTCGGGGGTAGCTTAAAAGCTTACCAGGAGTTGGGATAGTCTTGTAATAGATGCATTGGCCATTATGGTTGTATTTAATTAAGTCATATTTAACATCATGTAGGTTTAAACCATGACGGGATGAGTTACAGATCAGACATAAACCCACGATCAAGCTTAGGCATTGGGCCAAGGATTAGACGATATGGTGGGAGCTCGTGGGGCATTCGCTAGGACTTCGTCGAAGGTATCAGGAAGATCGCTAGGGACACGCCAAGAGAGTGCCAGAGGAAAACTATGAGACTCATTGCTGGAGAAGCCGAAGGTTGCCGGTTTACGGGATTAAGGTCATTAAGCTTGGTGCCATATTTTGATTGTAATTTTAAGTCATAGGTTAAGATTGAGTCTTAAATGAGTATGATTTGGATGAAATTTAAATGAACTCAAAGATACAACTAGGTCCACTATGGGGTTTGATTGAGCTCAAGTTGAGCTTAATTAGTTGACCAAAGAGTTGGTCAATATCAGGTTCAAGGCAAAAATTGAAAAGTGGAGGGAACCACTTCTACATAGGTTTTGGCAGCTAAACCGTTGCCGCACAGGTTTCCAGGTGATTGACGACGAGTAAATCACCCAGGGTCGATGGGTAAATCGCTCATACCCTGGTATTCAGGCAGTTGAGCTGCCCAGGTCGGCGGGTAAACCGCCCATACCCGAATTTTTCGAGTGAGTTTGATTTTTGGCTCAAAAAATCTAAAGTCATTTGGGGTCTATAAATACCCCAAGTTTTCTTGCATTCCACATAACAATTTGGGGAAAAAAATTCTGTGAAAAACTTATGTGGATTGTAAGAAAAAGGAAAGGAGTAAGGAAGTGATCAAAGAGTTGTAAATCTTATCTGCCTTGTAAGCTCAAGTGTAAGGGTTTAGTCATCACCTAAAGAAAATCGATAGTAGATGCTGGTGTGCCTCAATAAGGAGGACTCGGGAGTGGATATAGGCCGATTTAGGCCAAACCACTATAAATTGTGAGTGCCCTTTTCTTACCTTGTTTACTTCTTTCTATTGCTCTTAATTAGTTCAAGAAAGTAACAAGCATTATTCTCACAATTTCTCTCAAATTAGTTTTAAATCGATTTTATCGAAATATCAAAAGAAGCTTATGTTGTTAACTCTTTACTTTACGAAAGAAAGTTTTCAAACGAGCACTATTACATTTGCACTAATTTACTCTCCCCTTTTAGTGCCAATTGATCCTAACAAAACCTATTTTGTTTTATTTCTTCCACTACACATGTGATGCTCCCATTGGGTTTCCCAACAAATAATTATATCGGATATATGGTTAGATTGTTAAAGTCTTCATTGAGGTCTTTCTGAATCAAATTATGTTGGTATTAGGTCGAAACCATGCCAACTTGTCGAGAAAACCAATTGGCTAAGACCCTTGCTAAATTGGGCCTATTAGAAAGCCAAAATAGTGGTATTAGCAGGCCTAGTTGGTGGTACCACCTGAGTTAGTCGATAAGCACAAACATTGCTTGTTGACGCCATTGACAATGCTACTATCTATTTAGGCATTGGTACCACCTAAGGCTACGGTGGTATAACCCAAATTTCAAAAATTCCAGTGGTGGTGCCACCTGACAGTTTGAAATTGTGGTATCAAAAGTTGTCGTGGTAGTATCACCAGTCATCAGTGGTAATACTACCCATACCCTAAAATTTTTGGCTCCATTTTGAAGTTTGTTGGGGCCTATAAATACCCCACTAAAGCTTGATTAACAGAGCATCAAATTTTAAGTTTGTGAAGGATTGTAGCTCTCTCTTTGAGCAATGTTTGAGTCGCTTTCTCCTTTTTGAGTTTAAAGGTGATTCTAAATTGTAGGAGGTTAGAGATTTTTAAAACCCTAGTGGGTATTTATTGGCCTTAGTGGGTATCAAACTCAAAATTTGATACTCTATCAATCAAGTCTTAGTGGGGTATTTATAAACCCCAACAAACTCTAAATGGAGCCAAGAGGGTATATATATATATACAGAGAGAGAGAGAGAGAGAGTTCGTGCATCGGGTCAAAAGATGTGTTGGAGGTTCGAACAAAGTGTCGGATGGTCCAAAGATATGCCAAAATGATGGATGACAATACCACCCCATAATGGCAATGGTACCACCAGGCGATCGTGGTACTACTGCCTATTCCAGTGGTAGTACTGTTAGAACCCTAATTTTTGGGCTCTATTTAGTTGTATGCAGTACAGGTAGTGGTACAGCTAGTACCTCGAAAAGTCGGGGATTTAAAATTTTAGCTCTAATTTTAAAACATTTGAAGTTCTATAAATACCCCACCTATTCTTGCTTGCTGAAGCACGAAAAAGGGGTGAAAAAGTGATAGAATCCTTGAGCAGCAGTGTTGTAAATCTTAGTGTTTGAGTCTCTTTCTTCTCAAGTTTAGTTATCATTCTAAGGAGGGTTGATATCTTGTAAAAAAGAGTTTGTAAAGGTTCTCTCCTAAGCCTAGTAAAAGGAGAAAAGGTTGTAAGGGTAGTTGATCTTTGAATGTTGGAAAGAAGACCAGTAGTGAGAGCCGGTGGCCTCAAAGGAAGAGGAATAAAGAGTGAGCATAGGTCGAGACAACCTAACCACTATAAATCAGTTTGCATTTTCTACTTACTTTTATTTATCATTTGCTTAATGATTTACTTTACTGGCTACTTTTTTATTTATATTCTCATTCAAATGATTTCAAATCAGATCCTTTTTTCGATAAACACTAATTCACCCCCCTCTTAGTGCTATTACAGTCCTAACATTTGGTATTAAAGCGAAGTTCTCTTTATAAGATTAACACCCAGATGAGTCTTAATGACCTTTTCTGACAATCACGAGGGTTACTCAATCACTCGTCCTCTTATGTTCAGTGGGACGGACTACACTTACTGGAAAACATAAATGAGAATTTTCTTAATTTTTAAGGATTTCAAATTATGAAACATCATCAAAATTGGTTTTAAAAAATCTTTCAATCCAATGAATAATTGAAATGATTTTGATAATGAAATATTTTCGTTGAACGCTAAAGCCATGAATGCTTATTTTTTGTTCCTTGGATAAAAATAAGTTTAATTATATTTCTACATGTGACACTGCATATGACATTTGACAGACACTAGAAGTCACTTACAAAGGCATAAGTAGAGCAAAAGAGTCAAAAAAAAATTTTAATCTCTTAGTACATAGTTATGAACTATTTAAAATGAAGCCAAGCAAAACTATTAGTGATATGTACACTTGTTTTATGAATGTTGTCAATGGTTTGAAAGCGCTTGGTAAATGTTATACTGACCTTGAACTAATAAATAAAATTTTAAGATCTCATCCTAAATGTTGGGATCCAAAAGTAACTGTCGTTCATGAGGCAAATGACTTAAATAATTTTTTCTCTGGAAGAACTCATAAAGTCTTTAATGACTTATGAAATGACTTATAAAGTATATAACGAATAAGAGGAAAACTTTCCAAAGAACATGAATGATATTACACTAAGAATGAAAGAAGATTCCTCGAGCAAAAGCTCAAATGATGAAGATGACATAGATCTCCTTATAAAAAGACTTAAAAAGTTCGTGAAAAGGAACAAAACCCATAAGAATAAAAATGAACCTAAAAATAATATTATAATATGTTATTATTGTAAGAAACCAGGGCATTTCAAAAATAAGTATCCACAACTAAAGAAGTTGTCAGCCCAAAAGAAGAAGAAAGCATTCAAAGCAACTTAGGATGATTCAAGTGCATTAGAAGACGAAGAGCCGATCAACAAATACAAAGTAGCAAACTATATATTGATGACCTTTAACGATGAGGTATGTGACTCACCCGAAACATCATTTTCTTAGGATAAATTACTTAATACATTTCATAATTTGCTTGAAGAAAAAGTTTCATAAGAAATATAAATTATTAAAAACATAAAGGATCATGTATCTCTCTCTAATAAATTTGATAAATTAAAAAATAAGCATGACATACCACATAAGAATAATTCTATTATTGCTCCTTAAAGCAATAATAGCAATGTTTATGCTATTGATCTTGATGATTTTCATGGTGAGACTTATTTTTTGATGATGCATGACTAAGACATACAAGTACGAAATTAATATCACAATTTGAAACTAAATAAGTTTAGTTATTTTCTATCCATATTGTTTTCAATGAATTTTTTGAAGATAAGAAAAATGATTTTAATGATGATTTTAAATTTGATTAGATTTAAAAAAAAGATTGTTCTTTCACTTTTCTTGATATACCTAACTTAAGATTTATCTCATATGAATTATGATATTTTATTAATTATTCTCCTATGACTCCATTTTGCTATTTATTAAGAAGGACATTTATTCAAACAAATCATGATCTTAACTTCTCGATATCTAACTTGAGATTTATTTTATATGAATTAAAATCTTTTACTATTTATTCTCTTATAATTTTTTTTACTATTTACTAAAGAGAAGATTTATGTAATAAATCATGATCTTGATTTCTCGATATATAACATGAGATTTATTTTATATGAATCAAGATATTTTATTATTTCTTCTCCTGTAATGTTTTTTATTTACTAAAGAGGAGATTTATCGAATGAAAAATGATATTAACTTCTCGATATTTATATCTTGAGATTTATTTTATATGAATCAAGATCTTTTACTATTCTCCTATAATTTTTCTTTCCTTTTACTAAAGAGAAGATTCATCTTATTCAATCATTTTTAACATGAATGATGTCATATTTATCCTTCTTTGGCATATTGATATAAAGGAAGAAGTAGCATCATGATATCATTCTCTTCCTTTTGATAATAACAAAGGGGGAGAAGACAAGTAATGGCTTACTCATTTCCTTTTTTCTCTTTTTATTGATGACAAAGAGAGGAGACGTAATGGTAACTTCTTGATGATATCCTTCATTGGCATGTTATATTTGTTGACACTAACTTATGATATTTAAGATGTATGAATATGATGTGAAACTATGCATATGATTTTTGCGTTACGATGTATGATTAAAATTGTTTTGACTTGGATTTAAAAAGTTAAAATGTTATCATGCTTCCTTAAAAATTGAAGTTCTTGATAGCATATATATAGACATGGGTAGTTTAGATAAAACTTCATCATCAATTGGTTATTGAATCCTAAATTTTAATAATAAAATCAATTGATGAATTTATAAACTAATAAGCTTTCAAGATAAGTAATGCAAAAAGACTTCGATCATGGACTCGAACAATCGGACGACAATCTATCCGAACAAGATGTTGGGCCGAAAAGCATCATATCAAAGATTGGACATTGGGCTAAAGGATTGATCGACATGCTGAGTTTGGGCATCGAGTCGACACCAAAGGTTCGGACAAAGTGTTGGATAATCAATGGACATGCCAGAATGATGGGCAATGTGCTAAATGCTTTATGTTAGTAATTAAGATGGTTAGGTCTTAATCATAATTGTTTAGAATCGAATTAAGCTAGTATTAGCTCATAACTATGCTAACTTGATCTAAAGTCAATTGGACCTAAAGTAGGGTTAAATTGGGCCTAATGAAAAGTAAATTTGTTGATATGAAAAAGACCTAGGTGATGGTACCACTAGGTCCAAGCGGTGGTACTGCCTAGTCTATGGAAAGCACAATTGTGTGCTTCTCCCATAATCCAAGTGGTGGTACTGCCAGGTGGCAGTGGTATCGCCAGGTGATAGTGGTACTACTAAGCAGTGGTGGTACCACCTATTTTGGTGATAGTACCACTAGAGCCCTAATTTTCGAGCTATATTCGGTGGTAGTACCACCTAATACAAGCTACAGTACCACAAGTACCTCGAAAACTTAGGGATTTAAAATTTTGAAGCTAGGTTCTATAAATACCCCACCCATTCTTGCTTATTGAAGCATAATAAAAGGGTGAAAAAGTGACAAAATCATTAAGCTAAAAGTGTTGTAAACTCTTAGTGTTTGAGTATCTTCCTCCTCAAGTTCAATTGTCATTCTACGAAGGGTTGAGGTCTTTTGAGAAATAGTTTGTAAAGGTTCTCTCCTAAGCTTGGTAAGCAAATGACACTCTTACTCACTACTTTAATCATACTTTTAAGTTAAACAGATTTTTGATTTATATTCTCATTCGAACGATGTCAAATCAGATTTTTTTTTTATAAGTACTAATTCACCCCCTCTCTTAGTGTCATTATGGTCCTAACATCTGTAGCTTAGGAGTTATAGAGGCCAACATATAGCACTTCCTTTGGCATTGGCAATAAATATCATGTCAAGGAGATACGTGATTTTCTCCACCGTGAGAATAATTTTCAAGTTATGGAGCTAATTCGTGTAGTTTGGACTAGTGAGATGGTTGACATCAAGTATGTCACATAGGAGGGTTTGCAAACAACATGTTTTTAATAAAAAAAAGATGTAGTATAAATAAATAACATGCAGATTCTATTTTAATCTACTCTCACTATCTTTTTTGATGAGTCATGAGACACCCTCAACATGTGAAACGAAAGTCTCTAGCAATCACACTATGCTTGAGCGACTCGACCAATCACAAGAAGTTCAAAACGGTAGGTAAATTTTGTCAATCATGTCATTATGATTCCCATCCTATTTGGTCTCTGAACCATCATGGCCTCGAGAAACTCGACTAAGCATATCATGTCCTAAAATCACTAGTGACATCTTTATGTCGTAGGTAAGATCTTAAATCACCGCGAGATAGGTGAGCCTCAAGGGACTCTACCAACTCACCTACATCAGGATTTTATTTCTCCCTATAATGATAGAAGGCTATGTGGGTCAATCTAATTGGCTCACGCTTAATGATATCATTGTGGGGGGGAGGGGGAGGGGGGTGGTTTGAAATGGCCTCCTAATATGATGTGTCATCTATATACATATTTAATATATATCTACATCGTATGCAAATATATATAAGTATCTAGAAGGTGTATAAACATCCATGTATCATATATGAGCAATCATACTAGATGATCATGGACCACAACCTAATATGATCAGGCTCGAGCTAGTAGGCCTAATCACTCACATCAGATTCTATGTGTGTATCAATGCATCTCTATGTCCTGTGATCATCCATCTCATCATTATTGATACTGTTAGCATCTCGATGCATCTCTCACAATCATCCATCTTGACCTCGTGGCTCCCAGTGGCACCTCCACGCTCTTACCATGCCTTCTCATGTAATTATAACAATCATAGGCACGCAAGCCCGACAATAAATGAGAAAAATTAGAGGCTTATAGGCCCTAATAATAATAATAATCATGCATACACACATCATATCATATAGTCCATGATCATCAATTCAGATCATACATCGTATGTACACATCATCATATGGGACTACTCAATAATTATAATTAACTAAATAAATTAATTAATTATTTTATTATATTTGGGATACCCTACCATAGGATGCCCCACATGATAGAAAATAATCCATATACGGCTAGGAAACCCTAGTTGCTAAGGACACTCCTACGGCCAGGAGTCCTTGGCCACAAGGCAACCTTGCTGGTTACAAGTGTCTTACAAGCGAATCACATGAGTGATGACACATGTGATACACTGCATAGTCTTTTTACATTATTATTATTGGTATAGTCTCATATTATATTATCTATTATATATATTTTGTAATGCCCTTATGTTTGTGCAATGAGAATCAGATCATGATAAGATCATGATAATAAGACCGATTCACCTTTAAACACAGATCCTAAATAATCTCAGTCATAGGTTACTTGAGAGGGACATCGAGATACCCGAACAAATTGGTATACTGTATACTTATCCATATGATGCAGGCGGTTGGTCTCACAACCACTTGTGTGGGGATACTAAGGGTATAATACAAATGCTTATTAGAGAATGAGTTTATTGATTAATCTACTTACTGAATACTGGATGGTTAATGATACCTATTGTCAGATAATGATTTCATAGTCCTAGTTGTATGTCGATCCCCTAGACTTGAGACACCAAGGATGTCTTATTTGAGTACTCATTTCTTTGATGCCAAACTGACAGGTTTAGAGAGTTCCAGATCTAGTATAGCCGGTTATCGGAATTAGTAGCTAACCTTACGAATATAATTGAGTATCAATAGAGGATCATCTACTCTTGGTATCGCAAGAGGAATATCCCTTGTGTTATCATTGGGACAATTATCGATCGGGGTCATTCGAATTGAGAGAGAAGTTCTTTGGGATAATCTGATTAGAGCGATACTCAGATGGAATTTGTATGAGGCCTGATAGTACCATACCCAATATATGGTCTCTGGGATATTAGATGGATGAGGGACTATAGATTTATGATAATTGAGGATAGATATGTTCAATAGATAAGATCTCATGTACTGTTTGAAGACTATGGTGTAGTGGCCTAGTATGCCCATAGTCGAGGAGTCGAGTGAATTATTATGAGATAACAATTCAACGAGTGAGGAGGAGTTTGATAGGTAGGACTCACGACCAACTTGGCATTGGGCCTAGAGGGTCGCACACATATGGTAGATGTTTCAACGAGTAGAGGATTAGATATGAGTTATCCAATTAGCCCCTGTTCTCATTAGATGAGACCCAACATCAATGGGCTCCTTACATGAGGCTTAGTTAGAGGTCAATTGAGATTATTTGATAGAGATCCAATAATTCAATATTAGTGGGTAATTTGATAGAGATCCAATACCCACTAAGACATGATCAATTAGGATTTTTTGGTAGCTCTCTATAAATAGGAGGCCGGGGTAACATATTAGTGATGGGTTGCACCTTTGGTTGCCCCTCCTATTCTCCTCCCTCCCTCGTCATCTACGCAAGAGTTATGACATTTTGACTGCGATTAGAGGAGCATCACTGCAATGATCGATCGTGTGGATACTACTAGAAAGGAGGATATTTGACCTCCTTCATCCTCGTCATCTAGATTTAGATTTTCAGGGATTTATAATCTCCATAGATAATCAATCTCTCACGTATCGTAATTTTCATTTTTGCAGGTTTTCCATGTAACAATCACTGCACGATGACTTGATATATGTATGTGGAAAACATGTTTTATTTTTCTTTCTTCCACTGCGCATGTGATGCTCTCGCAGGGTTTCCTAATAAACCTTAGGCAGCCAAAAAACTCTAGCTCCCAAAGTGTCTTGTAGCCGACACCCTTGGTTGCAAGCTACCATGAGTAGCTAGCAAAGCCCTAGTCGCCATGCTACCCACTATGGCTAGGAGTCCTCGGTTGTATAGTTACCCCCTACGGTTAGGGAAGCCTAGCCATCAGGGGTTCCCTAGGTGGCCAGGACTCCTTTGCCGCATGGGAGCTTGCTACTTGGTCGAGAGTAGCTTGGTTGCTCTTGGTTTGCAATAGGTGGCTAGGTATCAGCCTTCGATCAAACCATCCATATGCAACAATAGTTGTCGCCCTTTTCTCCCTCTTTTATGTCAATAATTTTGACGTCAAAATGCCTCTCTACAGCACCACTCAATAGCAAGAAAAGGTGTTGTCTAGATTTAAAAAATTACAACAAAATTCATAATAATCTATAAGGAAAATAATCTACACACATAATTTATAGCTAATCATCGCACGATGAACCTGGCTCTGATACTATTGGGGGAGGGTGGGGTTGAATTAGTACAAGTGTAAAAATACTCGATTTAAAAAATTTGCTTGAAATAAAGAAGAAATCGGAAGTGTTTTTTGGACTTTGTTAAAAGGGAATAAGTGAGCGATTTAAAATAATACCGAAAGATGATGCTTGTGCCTCTCTTCAAACTAATTAAGAACAATTAAATTCAAATGTAATAGAAGAGGCAAGAGTAGAGATGCTCACAGATTTTATAGTGATTCGGCCAAAGCTTGACCTACATCCACTTATCAGAGTCCTCCTTTATAGAGGCCCACTACAGTCTACTAAAGATCTTCTTCCACGGGTGAAGACCAAACCCCTTACACTTCTCTCCTTTTCACAGGTTCAAGAGAGGAACCTTTACAAATTTTTCTCTCTTCCCTTAGACTCACTTTACACTTTGAAGCACTTAAGGGAATAACTCAATTTTACATAATTTCTAACCAACTTTGCTTTCCACTTTCTTGCTCTTTTTCTTGCTCCTCCAAGCAAGAAAACTAGGGGTATTTTTTAGGCTTCAATTGGCTTCAGATTGGAGCCAAAATTTAAAGCTTTCTACAAAATCAGGGTACAGGCAGTATAACCATTGGCACCGGTAGTACTATCACCGAAAGTGCCCCAAAAATAAGAGCATCGATAGTACTACTGCCATATGGACGATACCACCGTTGCCTGGGCAGTACCATCGCTGCCTATTGATGGTACTACCATCGAGAATCCCGAAAGTAGTAATTTCATGTATTATTTCATACCCGACTTATACCTCATGTTGACCCTTTTCCAGTCAACGAAATGAACTTAACTTTAGCTTAAATCCAACCCAAAGTGGACCCAGTTGTCTCACGTTGAATTAGTTTGGATTACTTCAAAATCTAACTTAATTAGGACTTAAAAAATAACCGATTCTAACTACGACATACTAATGCATACAAATACAACCATCCTTGTTGTTCGGCATATCGATTGATCTTCTGAACTCCCGATGAACTTCTCGGTATCCTTTGACGAACTCCCAACGCACTCCCGGCAAGCTCCCGATTACCTTCGGTGAGCTCGCGACGAACTCTCGACAAGCTCCCGATTACCTTCGGCAAGCCTCCAATTACCTTCTGTGAGCTCCCGACGAACTCCTGACAAGTCTCCAACCATCTTCGGTGAGCTTCCGACGAGCTTCCAACAAGCCCCCGATCACCTTCGACGAGCTTCCGACGATTTCCCGGTGAGTTCCCACTACATCATCCAAACCCTGACCCGATGTCTGAACTTGACTCTGGCCCAACTTGACTCATGCATCATTTTCTCTAATACACAGTTTATCATCAAAATCCAAGATTCAACAATCTTCCCCTTTTATATGATGACAACCAATTGATGATGTAGTTAACCTTAACTCCCCCTATGTATATGCCATAGGATAAATAAAGCAAACTTAAGTTCAAAAGAACCAATCAATTTTAAATTCAAGCATTTTGACAATTATGAAATTTTTAAAATTTAACCATATATGATCAAATTTTCAAACATTCATCTTTTTGGTATCACATAAAAATTGGTTCCACTGCGACAAAGATGGACACTAATAAGAAGGGCAAAGGCAAGGGCATATCAGGTAGGCAAAGGTTGCCAAGAAAGACCTGGCCAAGGACAAAGGCTAATGCTTCCACTACGACAAAGATGGACACTAGAAGAGGAATTGCAAGGATTACCTTATAGAGAAGATGAAACAGAAGCTTGGAGAAGCTTCAGATATATTTATGATCAATCTCCATTTATCATATCTATAATTCATTGCAGATTCTAGCAAAGCCTACGAGACTAGAGAGAGGCAAGATGGACCTGAAGATGGGCAATAGAGCAAGAGTTGTTACAATTGCTATTGGTAAGATCATCCTACATCTGCCTAGTAGAGCTACCGTTACGTTAAATGCATGCTATTACGTTCCCTCTATTATTAAAAATATTTTTTTCATTTTATGTTTGACATTTAGTGGATATAAACTAGTTTTTGAAAATAATAGTTGTTCAATAATTTTAGATAATGAGATCTTCACAAGAGGGATATTGATTAATGGCTTATATGTACTAAACATTTCTTCACACATCATGAATGTAAGTATATTTAAGAGGAAACGAGATGAGGTGAACAATGGATACCTATGGCATTGTAGGCTAGGTCATATTCATGAGAGAATGATTCAAAAGTTGCTGAAAGATGCACACTAAGATCCATTCAACTATGAGTCATATGCAACTTGTGAACCTTACCTTCGTGGAAAGTTGACCAACAATCCTTTTAGTGGAACTAGAGAGAAAATCATTGAGTTATCGGAACTTATACATAGCGATGTATGTGGTCATATGATGACTCAGGTTATAAGCAATTACTCAACTTCATTACATTCACTAACGATTTCTGTAGGTATGGACCAGTGTGCTTGATGAAATACAAGTCTGAGGCCTTCGAGAAATTTAGGAAATATAAGAATGAAGTAGAGAACCAGATGAAAGAGTATTAAGACTCTTCGATTAGATGGAGGAGAGTACTTGAGTACAAAGTTCAACCATTTCCCCATGGACCATGAGATTTTGTCCTAGTGGACACCTCCTTATACACCTCAGTTCAATGCTGTATCGAAAATAAGGAATCGCACGCTATTAGACATGATTTGATCCATGATGAGTTTCATTGACCTATCAGTCTCATTCTGGGGATACGCTCTCAATCACAACTTACCTTCTGAAAAGAGTTCCATCTAGGTCGGTAGTGTCTACACTATATGTATGAGATATAGAAAGAGAAAAAATATGATCTTAAGATTATTAAGATTTGGGGCGCCCTACTGACGTTAAAAGATACAACACCGACAAGTTGGAAGCAAGGACAGAATGGTGCAAGTTCATAAGATTCCCCAAGGAAACTTGAGGGTATTATTTCTATCATCCCGAAAACAATAAGGTCTTTATTGCCAAGAGGGTTGCATTCCTTGAGAAGAAATATGTTCTTGGCGGAAATAGTGAGAGTGAGATAGAATTAAGCGAGGTTCGAGAACCTAGCTCAAGCACCATTCCAGAGTCCGAGTCTATTTAGATACCTAGCACATAAGATTCAACTTTGCACAGGTCTAATAGAGTATCTCACCCTCCTGAAAGATATGTGAGACATATCAATGAAGAGAACACTTACGATATTGATCCTCAGACCTACGAGGTGGCTATTATCAATATAAAATGGAAAAGTGGCAAGAAGCAATTAATTCTGGGATGAAATTCATATACTCCAACAAGGTTTGGAACCTTGTGGATGGTACCTATCAGTTGCAAATAGATCTTCAAGAAGAAGATCGAAGTAGATGGAAAGGTATAGACCTATAAGAAAAAGCTGGTGGTCAAAGGCTATGCTGAAATCCATCAGAATCCTGTTGGCTATTGCAACACACTATGACTATGAAATTCGATAAATGGATGTGAAAATCGCGTTCCTCAACGGTAACCTTGAGGAGGGGTGTATATAATACAGCTAGAGGGATTCGTATCTAAAGAGAGTTCAAATAAGGTGTGCAGGTTGCTTAGGTCTATCTACGGACTGAAATAAACTTCCCGAAGTTGGAACATAAGATTTAATGAAACTATCACCTTCTTGGTGCTGTATATGGATGACATCTTAATCATTAGAAATGATGTAGAAATGCTCTCCACAATTAGAATAAGCTTACCCAAGACCCTTCAAAGGCACAGCCAGCAAGATTGACTGATAGTGGCCATTATCAATTATTAGATAATCCTAGCAATCTTTGTAAAAATAAGTAGATTGGCTGGTACAACATGAATTAAACAGTATATACTGATGCAGAAGGTAAAATCCAAACCTATTGCAGTAAATACTCGATTCCCAGTGTTGCAACTTAATGCAGCTGGTCCCAAATTCCAAGAGCTGCACAATTCTACATTATTAGTACAACTATTTGTAAAAATGACATTCACTTCTCATCAACAAGAAAAGATACATGGCAGTGCTACTGAAGGTACCCTAAAACAGACAAATATATAATATTCTACTAATCAACAGTAGATATATAGATAAGACTAGTTTGTTAACATACCTTTTCAGGAGTCAGTATTTTCTCATTTTTCCCACATTTAAAAGTTTGTTACTCTCTCTAAAAGATGGACATTGTATGTTTTAAGGCATCTCCAAAGCTGAGGAGCCACCAGTATCTTCCACTAATGAATTATCTGAGGTACCCAAAAAGAAGCGAATATATAATGTTCCACAAATCAACAGTAGATATATAGATAATAATAGTTTGTAAACATACCTTCTCTGGAGTCGAGATTTTCTCAATTTTTCCCACATAAGTTGGTTACTCCCACCAAAAAAAACCGAGGGGTGGCACGAGGAAAGGAGAGGATAGAAAATAAAAAGGCTAAAAGGATGGGACGGGAAGGAAAGAAGATGGCCCTTGTCCAGCATCTAGTCCAATGTCTATCCTCTCTAATTATCCTTTGATCTGTTTTTGTCGCTATCATTGCATGTACCACATCTCAGCTGCCACATGTGGCGAAAGTCCAATAAATCAAGAAGTACATGATTGAACGAACCACTTAAATACGATCTTACATTTTGAATGTTATTCAGCCAAGCAGCTAGGATCCATTAAAAACAGTAGAAAAAGATCCTCATAGATTCACAAGAATATAAAGTAAAAGATCAAGTCAAGGAAGGAAAAATACATCTAATGTGGCAGTCTATGATTCAATTTTAGTTACATTACTATGAAGTCTTTAGATTTTATTATATGTTATGTGAGGGTTAGAATTCTATCACAGATATGAAATGATATATAAAAAAGTTGTTAGCTAATGGAATTGTGTTTAGAGAATTCTAGAGATTTCTATGTAGGTTTTTGCAAAGAATTGCCCAACAAAATTCCTCCTCCGCCAGTTTTAATTTACTCGGTTGTTAAATATGTATACAGAAGAGGATTTTTAATTTAGGACTTAAGATATGTTTCATCTTCCCTTTGGTCAATCTTCTTCCCAGCAACTTCTCTCTATCAATTTACACATTCAAGATACCAAATACATGATGCCTATCTATGCACATGCTCATACATACGGCACTACTACAAAAGCATTCCACCACCAACACAACCTTCAAAAATTGTACCCCGTATAGTAAATAATCCCTACATCACAATATTAAGTTTATGAAAAAAAAGGAAAAAAGACCGATTTACATAATATGAACATGAAATATATGATTTATTAGGTATGACGGATGAGATTAGTGTGAAAAAATAACAAGCATCAGAAGCTATTTCATAATGATGCATAGATCTTCTGTAATTGTTTTTCTTTTACAAGCTGCATCACATGATGGTACCTTTCGGCACATGCATCAAGAGCTCCACCAACACATTCTACAAGTTCATATTGTCAAATAATTCTCAAGACATTTAACGCTCCTATTAAGGGTCAGAACTCTGGAGTCAAAATCTCCAAACAAATTGATTTAGGTTTTCAAATTATTTTAAGATGTCTAAAAAAAGGCCTCATGCCATCTAAATAGCTTACCCAATTCGGAAGAAAAGAAAACAACACTCCAGATATATATATATATATACATCTATATATATATAAACTTTACAGCTTAGTTAAGGACATGTACTTTTGACTTTTTGTGGACTGAGCACAACCGGAACATGAAATGTTTTAATAAATATGTTCAATATTTTTACAGAGACCACCATTAAAATATTGAATACACAAATAATCAAGTATCAAGTAGGTATTTATCCCAGTGTTTTAGTTAATTACGTAAGGAGAGCTCAAAAAGCTAAGAAATCTAAGAGAAATATAAGAGCTTCTCATTGTATTTAGAAGATCATCTATGTAAATTTTAATACGAAGCTCAATTTATAAAAATCAAGAAATCCAAAAAAATATGATAGCAAATCAAGCTCAATTTGTAAATCATGTATTTCTCATGCATTTAGAATATTTAAAATTTTTAATTTTCTTATTTAATGTTGAAAGATTTATCATGTCCAATTCTCTTGATTGTTGCAAGATAGCAATTTTATCTCTCCCTTGGTCATTGTCAAAGGAAGAATACAAAGATACAAAATCTTTTCTTTTATATCAATTTTTAAATCATGACAAAATTAAGAAATATTAATTTGGTGATAAGGTATATCATTCATGAATATAAGGAACAAATAAATCATGAAGGATATTAGTATCAAATCATGAATAACAAAAGACATGGTTTAATTCGATTATTTTTTTAGGTAAAAAGGAAACCTTATGAGATCAAGTAAGAAGGATCTTAATTTATATAAATTGTTTTCTTTAATAAAACGAATACAAAGATACAAAATTTTTATTTTATATTAATTTTTAAATCATGACAAAATTAAGAAATATTAATTTGGTGATAAGGTATATCATTCATGAATATAAGGAACAAATAAATCATGAAGGATATTAGTATCAAATCATGAATACCAAAAGACATGGTTTAATTTGATTATTTTTTTAGGTAAAAAGGAAACCTTATGAGATCAAGTAAGAAGGATCTTAATTTATATAAATAGTTTTCTTTAATAAAACGAAAGAATCTTAATGAACGATCTTGATTTATGTAAAAATCTCAAATTATAATTTTCAAGATATCAACAACATGATAAGAACTTTTCTATGGTAAGTTGCATAGGAGAAAAGATAAAAAAATCTTGATTCATGTATAGGAAATTTCAAGTTATCAAGATCGTGGTTCTTAATGAAAATCTCATGTTATAAGAGCATAAGTCTCCTCATTGGTAAAGAGAAGATTATATAAGTAAAATGTTGATTCCTATAAAATATACCCTAAGTCAAAAAATCATGGGAAAGTTTATGTTTTGGTTGGGAAAAAAATTTCATTCAAATTTTAATCATCAAAATTATTTTTCGGAAAATTTCAATGTATGCAACATAGATAGTTTCCCACTAGAATATAACTAAGATTTTAAGTTTTAATTTTTGTACTAACATGCTCTAGGTTTTTATAAAAATCCTTTCATCATCGAAAAGCAATCAAGATTAATTGTATAACTATGAATCATCAAAAGATTAGTTATCAATAATTTTAATTCCAAATTTTTTTCTTATTATTGTTGTTTAGGCTGGTGAGCTTGAAAGGAGTGTTAGATCTCGAGTCATGTATCTTCAGCAAGCATCCTTTATCAAAATACCATTTTGTGCTCCTAGCCTTAGTTTGAGACAAACCTATAATAAAGGGTATTTTAATTTGGGTACTCATTTGACTTTAGGTCCCTCATGAAAAGCTCTACTTAATTTAACTAGAGTCATGTGGACTATTCTAAATATGCATCTATAACAAAGTATCCATATCTACCATTTTCGGGTGAAGAATGCAACGTGGGTGTTCTAATAAAAATAGTTGGTTTTTTATGAGTATTATCGAAAAGCCAATAGTTGGTCTTCTAATAAGTACAAGATTCTCCACTTCTTTGTTGTCTTCTTGATCTTTGGAGTGCCCCAACTTCTTGTGTTCATAGCAAGATGTCCTTTTTAAGTTCATTTTATATTTTTTTATTATTTTTCATGAATCTTTTGGTTCTTTTGTTATGAGTTCAAGATCATAGTTCTCATCACTCAAGGTTTCACTCGAAGAATCATTTATTATTCTTAGTTCAATTTCCTTCTTGTTTTTTGGAATGTGTCATTCTTGTGTTCTCAGTTCAGTATCCTTCCTGTTCTTTGGAAGGTGTTATTTTTGTTCATTTTTGTAAATTATTTAATTATTAATTTTTTTAATTTAATTATGCTTTCGTGTGTGATTTCTAATGTGTGTTATATATTAAAAGCTGAATCACAAGAAAAACTCGATTAAATTCGATTTTATCTAAAGCGTAAAATAAAGCATTCATAGCTTAGGCATTTAAGGAAAATATTTATCTTTCCATGATCATTCTAATCATTTATAGGATTGGATCACTTATAAAATTCATTTTTGATGATGTTACATAAATCAAAATCCAACGAAATAAAAAAATATACGTATTCTAGTTTTCCAAAAGGTGTAATCCGTCCAATTGAACGTAAGAGGACATGTAATGAATGCATTGACCCTCGTTAATGCCAAAAGATATCATTTACTCATTTGAATATTAATCCAATTGAGTATAACCTACTCTGATATTAACTGTTAGGATCGAGTTGGCACTAAGAGGAGGAGGTGGGGGTGTCTTATAGAATTAGTGCAAGTGTAAAAAGTACTCGATTTGAAAGATATGCTTGAGGTAAAAACTGAAACTAAAAACATTTTTCATCCAAATCAAGTTAGAGAATGATTAAACTTATATATATATATATATATATTATTACTTTACTTGTTCTCCATTTACATTTACATTAAAAAGGATCTGTTATATTTTCTACGTTATCCTCCTAAATTATTAGATGTATTCAATATCAAAATTACTAAAACTTAATTGAACTAAATCAATCTAGGTTTTTTTATCTTGAATGCTATATTATACTATTTTATTGGCTCCATTTAGGTCAAAGGTTAAATTATTTTACTAAAAATCCAAATAATAAACCGTTAACATTGACAAGGAGAAGAAGATATATTCAAAACACCATTTGAAAACATTATTTTATTCTTATTTATTAGATTAAATTTTACTAAATACTAAGATTTTCTTATTCAATGGAATATATATAAAAGGTTTAATAAGCCATGTTTTGGACTTTTTCTAAAGTGCATTTTAATCCATCAAAAGGACATTTCTACGATCTCTTAAAACATTTCACCCATAAAACCTTATATTTTCAGTTTAAATTGGCCAAAAATTAAAAATAATAATAACTAAGCTTTTAAGTGCTTAATTAATTGAAAATAGATATTTAAGAGTGAAAAATAGAAAATTTATCTTTTAAGGGATCATTGGATGTTTAAAGCATTTGTGGAAATTTTGGTAAAAAAAGACATCGTACTTTTAGCTTAAATAGGCTAAAAATATAAAATAAAAATTTTAGCCAATTAAGAGTTGAATTAACTACCAATAGGTCTTTTATTGGTTGAACATTGGTCATTAATTTTCATAAAAAAATGATATTTTTTGTTTTGGTTAAAAAATAGATCGAGTACAATATTTTTTAATATAATAATATTTTTTATATGACCAAAAAATAATATAACCTTATAAAAAAATAATACAATTCATATTCCAAAGAATATTTTTTATCTTAAAGCATAATATCTATTTTTACCTTACAAAAAGCTTCTATGATGAAATAGAAGCGATTTTGTCATCAAATTTTTGTTTCTAATTTGATCTTAAATTGGCTAAAAAGGAAAAAGGTTCAACCTTTTACTAGTTGAATTAATTGAAAATAGGTTATTTACAAACCTACAAATAGAAAAAAGTAAGTGTTTAGTTTATCAAATGTCCTCTACTAAGAATCTTCATATGTTACATCTTACATTTTTGATTTACAAGGTTTAATAGGTTCTTTGGCCAAAATCAGAGATTACTACAAAGAATCAAAATTAAAGATGTTTATCAAAGAAATGCCATTCTGATCAATTTTGTTCAATCCAACCTTTTCTCGGTTTTAATCAAATCGTTCTAATTCATGCCCGAGACTTTCTAGTGGTTATCTTAATTGTTCATGTAAGAACGTATTCCATATAATTTATGTAATTGAAGGACTTATGGGAAAAAAGAAAAAACGCTTTCAGATCAAACCCATTCCATTCTTTTGAGGGTTATAATCCCTCTCAAATCCAAGTCTTTTAAATATTTTTGAAATCATAACAATGTTCACCTCCTTCACTTTCTCTCATCCTTTATTTGCTTACTTGGAATGCCTATCCCAAATTCTATGTTTCCATCATTGTCCATAAGGATCTATTTACCTTAAAAGATTTAAATATATATATATATATATTTTCATGGATGTGAAATATTTTAAAAATAATTTTTATATATTCTCCAAACTTTATGTAGTCATTTTATAAATCTTCATCATCTTAAGAAGTGTGCATGAAAGGTAACATATATAAATCCATAGTGATTATTACAAGTTTCAAATTGTGTAATTCAAAAGGATAAATGAGTATAATTGTCTTAAAATAATTAACACTAATAATTCTTTAAGTATAAATTTATGAAATGTACTAGATACTTTATAGGCTTGTTAGTTCACTTCATAAGTATCGAGTGATATCAGAAAGAAATCTAATACTAACTATAAGTATAAATGATATATGAAAGAAATCTAAAGGAAAGATATCTGCCTCTAATGAGATAGAGGTACACCTTAGTATTGCTTGGGGAGTCTCAAATTCTCCCACCATGGCATCTCAATATTATTATATTATATTGATTATATAAAAATCATTTTAATATGCTCATCAATAATGATTGATATCTTAATAAGACTAAATTCTAATCTTTTTTCCATGCATGTCATCTAGCCACAAAGATAATGATAAAACCTCACCAACCTATCCCATGGCATGAGGTAAGGTTTTTTCTATTGGCTGCTAAGTCTACTTAGTTATTATATTGACCCTAGGTTCAAGTGGCTTAAGTCCAAATCCCTTGTTTTATAATCCATAAGCTATCAATACTCATTTTTCATTGCATGGTGTTACAAGTGTTGTTCTGTTGCAATATGGCATTATTTAATAGTGTTCATCAAATAATGTTGACATGTCGATATTGCTTCAACCCGTAAACTTTTTGCTATTTGTTTTCAATTACACCACAACCTAGTCACTCGAAGGGGATCCAAGGTTAGTGGTGCCCCTTCCAACCATAAAAATTGGAAGGAGCACTTCTTCCTTGTAGGTTTAGGACGGGATTAAAGGTTTAATCATTTTTCACTCGACACAACACATCGATAACACTCTCTCCTCTTGTTGGATGAGAAGGTGGGTCAAGTGGTTCGACTGAGGGATATACTCTCTTCCTTCAAGGTCATTTGGAAGATGGACAAGGACTGATTGATCGACAAAGGTCTGAACTCGACTCCTCGGGGTACGACCCAAACATCCCATCACTTCACCTCACCTCTCTTTTTGATCCTTTGTAGGTATGAATCTACATTTCTTGAAGAAAAAAGAGTTTGGCTCCTCTTCAAGCATGGCAATGGCCTCTTCGGTCCCAGTCACTTTTCGTAAGCCATCGCTAGAGGCATTAGGCTTGACTCGATCGACCATCATGCTAGCACCAACAAACCAAAGAAGTATAAGATCATCGTGAAGAAGGTGCTCCACATTGGGAAACCATGAAAGAGCATCACATGTGTAACAGAAGAACAAAAAAAAATCGATTTTTCATAGTTATCACGTCATTGTGCAAAGATTGATGCATGAAAAATCGTAAAAATTAAAAACTATTATACATGAGAAATTGATTACCTAAGGAGATCGTATATCCATGAAATTTCAGATCTAGATGGAGAGGATGAGGAGGGTTAAATGTTCTCCTCTCTATTGATATTTACATGATGGATGGCTACAGCGATTCTCCTCTAATCGTAGTATAAGAACTTGCAACTCTTGTGCACCTTCTATAGCACTTATGGAAGAATATCTACTATATTCTTTGTTGCCTTTTATTTATAAAAAGCCATCATAAAACTCTAATAGAGCATACCTTAGTGAGTATTTGATCTCCATCCAATTATTCACTCCTCTTGGATTATTGGATCTCTAACCAATAATCTCAATTGGCCTATAATTAGGCCTTGTGTAGGAAGCTCGTCAATGATGGGCCTCATCAATGAGAACAGGGGCTAATTAGATAACTTATATCCAATCCTCTACTATATGTGTGTAACCCTCCAGGCCTAATACTGAGCTGGTCGTACGTCCCACTTGTTAGAACTCCTTCTGACTTAATAAATTATTATCTCATAATAATTCACTTGACTCATGGACTATAAATGTACTAAGCCACTGTGTCTCATGGACTATAGATGTGCTAGGCCATTGTGTCTCCTTAGTTACCATGGACTATTCGGAACATGTGATCTAATCCGTTGGACCTGTCTCTCCTTAGTTACCATGTATCTATAGTCCCTCATCCAACTAACATCATAGAGATCATATATTGGGCATGGTACTGTCAGGCTACATAAGGAATCTGTCTAAGTCTCACTCTAATCAGATTCTCCCGGAGAACTCCTTCTCTCTCTATCCGAATGACCATGGGTAGGGATTTGTCCGAACGATAACACATGGGATATTCTTCTTATGATACCGAGAGTAGATGATCCTCTATTGACACTTAATTGCTTTCGTAAGTATGATTGGCTACCAATCTCGATAACCGACTATACCAAATCTGGAACTTTCATTATCCAAGAAATCAATACTTAAAAAAGGAGACTAAATATATAACTGAGATTACAAAATCATTGTCTGATGTTAGATATCATTAACTATCTAACATTCTATAAACGGATTAATCAATGAACTTATTTTCTAATGAGTACTTATAATGTACCCTTAGTGTTCCCACACGAGTGGATATGAGACCAACTGCCTTCATCAGATGGATAGGTATACAGTACACCAATCTATTGCCCTAAGGTAATATGTTCTTTTACGGACGACCTCGATGGCTAGATACGTCCCTTCCTAGTTTGACGACAACTTCCCCTAGAACCCGGTTAGGTCGTTGACTTCAGCTTTGTGAAGCACCAAGTCCTCTAGTCTAACTCTCTGAGGGTGAACACCTCGATCATATAGCTTGGCCACTATCTTTTTATATCTCAATGCCCTTAGGTATGCTTCTGCTCAGACCTCGCTGATCAGGTCAAGCTCGGATTAAATTCCTTCGAAGGTTTCCTTATCAAAGCTCTCAACCCAAGGTGTTGGGAAGATGGCAGGACAACCTCAATATCAAAGGCTAAGCTGAATGGTGATTCTCTTGACTAGATCTTAGGTGTCGTCCTAGAGGCCCACAAGATGATTGATAGTTCATTCACCCAAGTACCCTTTGCTCTAATGATCTGCTTCTTTAATCCTTTGAGAATGGCTCAATTGATGACCTTGACAAGACCGTTTCTTTGAGAATGAGCCACTGAGCTGAACCTCAATTGAACCCCTTAAGATTAATAGAACTCCTTAAACATTGCATTATTGAATTGAGTCTTGTTGTTAGTGATGAGGGCTCTCGGGATTCTAAAGTGGGTAATGATATTCTTCCATATGAATCCCTCAAACTGCTTCTTAGTGATCAATACTAGTGGCTCAGCTTTTACCCATTTTTGTGAAATGGTCCATTCCCATGATAAGAAGCCTCTATTAGCTTGAGGCTAGTGGAAAGGGTCTGAAGATGTTCATACTTCACTGGGTGAAGGGCCATCCATAGTTAATTAAGTTCAAAGGGATTATTAGTTGATGTTGTATCCAAGCAAACCTCTACCACCCATGGCATTTTCAGCACTGTTATTGCATCCTTGCGCAAACCCCTACTAAAGCACTTTGAAGGCAAGGGTCTGTCCACTAGTGTGCTTCCCATAAATATATTCATACACCTCGACAAGCACCCACTTGGCCCCTCGAGGTGTCAGGTATCTTAGGAATGGTTGTCTAAAGGACCACGATGTAAGTGATCATTAATTATATAATACCATGCTTGATAATGCTTGACTCTTGGATCACTGCGAGGTCTGTCGAGAGCATTACATCTTTTTTGTAGTGCATGGTCTCGTCTATCAAGCTTGACTCCTCCTCGAACATGGCCATGTTGTGCTTCTTAGTAGTTAGGGTCGATAGCATCTTAACCAATGGTCAAACCCCCCTCGGAGCTTTGGTCGATGTTAACCTAGCAAGCGCAACAGCCTAGGCATTATCTTTGTGAGTGATCTATAAAATATTCGAGAGAAGTTGTGAGGTAATCTTCACACCTCGACAAGGTACTTTGTCATGGCCGCATCTTGGGTTTCGTAGCTCCCCTCCACCTTATTCGTGACTAGTATCAAGTTATTGAACACTGTCAAGTCTTAAGACTTAAAGCTTTTGGTTGAGCTGTAGCCCGGAGAGAAGTGCTTCATACTCGGCATCATTATTGGGGATTTAAACTTGAACTAGAGGGCTTGCTCATACACTTGTTTATTCGACCCTTCAAGACGAGCTCAACACCTCCTATTTCTGAGGTGGCATAACCATTCACAAATAGCGTCCAGACTAATGGGGTGTGGCTATCAATCTTAAGCGGGTGAGTAAGTTCTGAGATAAAGTTTACCGATGCTTAGGCATTTATGGTGGTCCTCAACACATATCGAGGGTCGAACTCACCGAGCTCTACTAACCATCTTAGCAGTTGCCCTAAGACGTCGAATAGAGAAAGGATCAGTCTGAGTGGTTGGTCGATGATCATATGTACCACATGTGCTTGAAAATAGGGGCGAAGCTTCCTTTCCACTAGTACTAGTGCAAATACAAGCATTTTGATAGGGGGTATCATTCCTTGGGTTCGCTTAGAACATGATTGACGTAGTAGATATACGTCTGAACTCTCAAGTCACCCCATACCAGCATCGAGATAACAACTAGGTTGGTGGTAATGAGATAAAGACTTACAATTTTGCCTGAGGTAGAAGAGAGCTATGGCAACTAAGCGAGGTGGTCCTTCAGCCTTTCCAAAGCCTTCTGACACTCCACAGTCCAAAGGAAGCCCTTTCGGTTATTTAATGTCTGAAAGAAAGGTAGGCACCTATTACCTGATTAGAATAAAAATTGATTGATTGCTACTATTTGCTTTATTAACTGTTGGACTTCTTTTACCGACCGAGGTGGGTGTATCTCCAATATGGCTTATACTTTGCATTTATTCCCCTCTAGTGCATAATGAATTCAAGGATATTTCAGAGTCGACTCTGAAAGTGAACTTGGTTGTATTGAGATACATGTTTAACTTCTTTAGAACTTATAATGTCTTAGCCAAGTCCATCAAATGTGAGTCAGCCAAGTGTTATTATCAAATGTAATTTCACTAGTTAAAAAAATATTAACAATATGTGTACAAGAACCAATTCGAACTTCATATTCAAGATTAAAAAGGTAATAACATATTTTTGCATATTATTGATGCCAATAGTGCTCTAATTAAAATAGAACCTTGAACGACATTGCCCTCTAATGGCAAGGCAGTAGCTCGACTTCTTCTTTGCTGAAGGCCACAGATGTCTACAGCTAGAAAACCTCGGGATGATGCTGCAGATGAGGAGAAACTCGCTAGGTGAAGACTTCTTCGCCGTGGTCTTCTCATCGTCACCTTCTCATTATATGAGACGATGAGGAAAAGAGGAGGCCACAACGACATCATCGAGGCTTCTCCTCATCCGTGTCGGGAAGAGAAAATGAGGGGTGTTATCGCCTCTTTTTAATATAATAATAATAATAATAATAATAATAATAATAATAATACTAATAATAATAAAAGGTGTACCAAGTGATATACCGTGGCTAACTGCTCAGTTATCATATATTGTACTATAATGATTAGAGCTCGATAAGCTGGTATGGTACGAAATTATGAATCTTGATACTAGAAAAGTTAAATACAGAAATAGTATAGGAATTATTATTGATAAGAATCTTAAAACCAATGCTGTAGACGTAAAAAGAATTTGAGATTGGATAATGTTAATAGATTTTCTCAAACTTGAACTAGTATAAATTTATACAAATAAAGAATTTAATATTATAGGAATTGAACATTTACTTGTCGCGGCCTCACTACACAATCTCACACAAGATATTTGCCCAAATCACTTCTTAGGTATGTCACTTCTTCTCTTCTCTTCCTCCATCTTCCTCCACCACTACCTCTCCTTCCATCTTTCCTCCCCCTCATCTATCTACCATCTCTTTCTTTTCTACCTCCTGCAGTGGAAGTCTCCTGTTCGTGTCGCTAGAGCATGCTAAGACTAGAAAGAACCAAAGAACTTTAGTTATTGAAAAATATATTTATATTGAAACTTACAAAAATGATATTTTTGAGTGAATCCTAAGATAAAAAATCATTAGCTTGAAT
Organism: Ensete glaucum; assembly: GCA_021527575.1. Classification (NCBI taxonomy): domain Eukaryota; kingdom Viridiplantae; phylum Streptophyta; class Magnoliopsida; order Zingiberales; family Musaceae; genus Ensete; species Ensete glaucum. The sequence goes on along the minus strand of CM038556.1, from coordinate 23,538,418 downwards.
ATTTGGAAAGGCTATTGTTTAATGGCTTAAATGTTATGGTTATTGAATGATTGATTTAATTGGTTGAATAGTTGTATGTTATGATTAAATGAATATTGTTGAATGATATAATTTATGTATAAAATAATATAAAAAAGAAAGAGAGAAAGATCATGCTTTTTTTTCTAGTAATTTTGAAAACAATATATTGATCATGAAAATTGTATGTTGTTTTATGATAAAGGAATAAAATGTTAGACTTAAATCTAATGCTTAATATAAATCCTTTGTATACTTTTAAGAAACAATAATGTATATCTTGATGATTTTTGTATTGCTTTTTGATTTTGATTAAAGATACTTTATGTTCAATGAAACCATGCTTAATGAGTTAATGATGTATTATGATCATGCTTAATAAGTTCATATTTTGAAATTATACATGATAATTTTTATGATTTTTGGCTTATTGATCTTTGTCATAATAAAAGTTCCTTGTTGATTTTAAATGATGATGCATTTAGCTTAAAAGATAAAGGCATGTTTGTATGAAATAAAAAGAGAATAATTTTTTCTTAAAAATTTCTTTACCTTATAAATTTTTAAAAAGAGATTAATAAATCAATTATGTTATTTTTTATGAATCTCTTGAACTTTGAAAGTGATTTTGATGATTCGATAATTTGAACTTGAATAAGTTATTATCATGATTTTGGCAAAGTTTAGAAAATGAAACTTAAAATCCTTATATAAATCAAGTTTGAAGAAGTTTATAAATGAATCATAAATTTAGCTTTTGGAACTATAACGTAAATCTAAACAATGATCGTGATGATTTGAAATCACATATATAAATTGAGATCCTATATTTCCATATCTCCTTTTGTGAAATCATACTTGACATTTTTCATGAATTAAGATTTTACTTATAAAATTGATCTCCTAAAAGTTTTATTATCTAGGAAGAGATTTATTAAAAGAAATCATGTCTTTCAATACTTATTATGATTTGATTTTTCATGACATGATACTTTTGTACTCATGGTTATATTTAAAACATGGATGCAATAAAAAATTAAACCATTATATTTATTGTCGATAATGAAAAGGAGGAGTCAAACTTAAATTGGCTAGAAGAAAATTTGGATATAAAAGAAAAACTTCTAACATTGAATGAGGAAAATTTGCTTAGAAGAAAACTAGAAGTTTCTAAATGAATGCAAAATACTTGATTTACTATCATGTTTTCTTTTGGAATTCTTGATGCTTATTATCAAATATCTTCAAAATGTATGATTTGATTGATTTGCTACCTTGCTTGAAATTTGTATAAGATGAACTAAATTGCATTGGTAGCTCTTGATTTTAGAATTTACATCTATAAAATTGAGTATTTTTGTGATATAATGTTTTTCACTTCCATTCCTTGTTTATAATTTCTTATTTACAAAAAGTAAGAAAATTTACATGAAAATTATTTGCTATTGAAGATTACATAAGATAATTACTTAAGTGAATCTTGGATTTCTTAAAATTTTAAAATAATCATTTCAAAATTTATATCTACAAGATTGAGGTTGGGAGTTAAGAATGCTAAATCATAAAAATATATGAATTGCTAATCTAAATTTCATGAGATTAAGTTAATTTTTTAAGTAATAATATCTTGAAAACTCTTTCGATGTTCTTTATCTTATTGTTCACAAAAAGGGGAGAAAATTTGCATAATGTTTTGTTAATTTACTGATTTATTTGCTACACTTGCTTGAAATTATATGAGATGATTTTAAATGCATGAGTAGCTCCTAAATTTTTAAATCTTCTTGAATATCTTGGATCTTTGAGCTTATCTTCCAAATTCACCTCTACAAAATTAAGAGCTATATTTAGTGATGTTTTATAACTTCTCCGTTATTTTCTTTCCTTCTTTTTCACAAGAGAAAGAAAATTTTTTATGACTCATGTCATATTTTATAAAGGGAGAGCAAAAACTCATGTGCCTTAAAACCTTTAGCCTTATATTTCACCTTTTTGTTGATGACAAAGGAGGAGAAATATACATTGATGACATATGATATTGATGATATACATTGATGACATATGATATTAATGATATACATTGATGAAACATGATATTGATGATATACTTGAATATCTTGGATATGGATGCATATATTTTTTTTAAATTCATGATTTGATGACTTGATGCAAATTCTTATTAAAATTTTCTTGGAATATGATTTATTCATGACACTTGAATTCAAGAGGGTGTGATTTTCTTGAATTTAAGTTTTCTTTATTGTGGCATGGATTTAGGGGGAGTTAGGATCAACTCTTGTCATCAATTGATTATCATAAAAAAAAGGGGGAGATTATTGAATATCATATTTTGATGATAAAATCAATTGATAAGTGCTTGATCTAACAAGATTGTTAGAGTTGATTATTGTAAGATTAACTATGATAGAGAGATTATTATTATAAAGGTTTGGCTAGAGTCAAATCCAAGCATCGGGCTAAGGTTCAGACGATGTGGTTGGGAACTCACCTGGAGTGGTTGAGAGCTCACCAAGGGTATCGGAAGCTCGCTAGGATGACGCAAGGAAGTTCACCAGAAGAAGACTGAGACTCGTCGGAAGATTATCGGGGTAGCCGAAAGGCTTGTCGGGAGTTGGGAATGTCTTGAAGTGGATTTGTGGCCATGTTGATTGTAATTAATCAAGTTGTAGTTGCTGGTTGCAGATACCCTACAAGCCAATCACGTGAATGATGACACATGTGAGCGATCTTTTTGCTTATGATTATTATTGGCATATTCTCATATTATGTTATTTGTTACATATATATTATGACGTTCTTGGTTCTGAGAATTGGATCGTGATGAGATCATGATAATGAGATCGATTCATCTTTAAACACGAATCCTAAATAATCCCGATAATAGGTTACTCGAGAGGGACATCGAGATAACTGGATGGATCAGTGTGCTATATACCCATCCATATGATGGAGGTGGTGGGTCTCGTAGCTACTTGTATGGAGACACTAAGGATATAGTACAGGTGCTCATTAGAGAATGAGTTTATTGATTGATTTGCTTATGGAATGTTATATAGTTAATGAAACCTAATGTCAGATAGTGAGTGATTCTATAGTCCCAATTGTGCATTTGGTCCTTAGACTTGAGACACCAATAATGTCTTATATAAGTACTCCTTTCTTTAATGCTAGACTTATAGGTTTGGAAAGTTCCAAATCTGGTACAACTGGTTATCGGGATTGGTAGCCAACCTTACAAAGGTAATTGAGTGTCAATAGAGGATCATCCACTCTCGATATCATGAGAGGAATATCTCATATGTATTTGCTCAAATAAATCCATAGCCAAGGTCATTCAGATTGAGAGAGAAAGAGTTTTCTAGGAGAATCCGATTAGAGCGAGACTATGATGGATTCTGTATGTGACCTGGCAGTATTATGTCTAATATACGGTCTCTGGGATATTAGTTTGATGCGGGATTATAGATACATGGTAACTATGGATAGACAGATCCGATGAATTTGATCCCCTTGTACCATTTGAGGACTATGACGTAGTGGCCTAGTACGTCCATAGTCGATGGGTCGAGTGAATTATTATGAGGATAATAATTCACTATATTAGAAGGAGTTCTAATGGGAGCAATTTACGGTGAGCTCAGTATCCGACCTAAAGGGTCACACACATATGGTAGATGCTCTAGTGAATAGATGATTTGATGGTGATCCAATTAGCCCATATTCTCATTAGATGAGATCCTGCACTGATGAGCTCCTTGCTTGAGACCCAATTCGAGGCTTAAGGAGACTCTGGGATAGAGATGCAAACATACAAGGTTAGTGGATAATTGGATGAGGATCCAATACCTACTAAGGCAGGACCCTTAGGGTTTTTGGTGGCTCTCTATAAATAGGAGGGGAGACTCATGGTTGATGGGTTGCAACTTTGGCCTCCCCTTCCTATTCTCCTTCCTCCCTCTATACAAGAGTTGTGAGATCAGATTGGAGGAGTTTCGCTGCAGAGATCCATAATGTGGATATTACTAGAGATAAAGAAACTTGACTTCCTTCATCCTCTCTATCCAGATCTGAATTATAGGGATATACGATCTCCCTAGGTAAAATCAATCTCTCGTGCATCACGATTTTTTGATTTTTATAGTTTTCTCGCACCCCTGCGGTCGACCGACTGTAGGGCGCTCGCAAGGGGCTGCTGCTTGTGGCCAGCCCTATTGCCAGTAGGGGCTGCGATGCCGACCGCAGGGGTGGCCACACCCCTTAGCAAGGTGGCTGCCGGCGGGCAAGTGCAGCCATCGCCTACGTAGGGGCAGCAACGACAATGGCAGCACAATGAGGCTGAAGGAGGGCTAAGGCATCTTTGTAAAAAAGATGGCTATGCCCCTTAGAATTTGAGAAATTTCAACTCAGTCCCATTTTACAAAATTTCTTAAATACTCTCAATAATTCTGAAAATTTCGAGGACTGTCCTCTCATCCAAAATTCTGAAAATGCCCTTGATAATTTTAAAAATTTTGAGTATTTCTTGATTTCTAAAAAATAATTAATTAATTATTATATATATCTAGTAATCCTATATATAATGTGATGTATGATGTGGATGGATGATCATGAGCTATGTGTTGTGATATATGTAATTATAATAATTATTATTGTTATTATTATTATTGTGGCCTACGAGCCTCTATTTTTCTCGTTTATTATTGGACCAACATGCTTGTGATTATTTGTAATTACATGGAGAGGCACGGCGAGAGCATGGAGGTGATAGCGGGATCCACGATGCCGTGGCGGGAGATCACGACACATGGTGATTCGACGATTCGACGAAACTGATGATGACGAGATCAATAATCATAGGGCATGAAGATGTGCCGATGCACACATAGATTCTATTGTGAGTGATTAGACCCATTGACTTTGACTTAATCATATTAGATGATGGCTCATGATCATTCGGTGTGGCTTGCATATATGATGTGTTATACACCTACTAGATATATGTATATATATATATATATATATGCGATGTAGATATATATTAAATATGTATATATGTGACATAACATATTAGGAGACTGATACAAAACAAAAACCCCTCCTATAATAATATTAAGTTAGTAAGCATGAGGCAATAAGATTGACCCACGTGGCCTTCCATCATTATAGAAAGAAATTGAATCACGACATAGGTTAAGTTGGTCGAGTCACTCGAGGCTCACCTATTTACGTGATCGAGTTCTTGCCTATGACATATAGATGTCACTAGTCACCTAAGGACATGGTATGACTTGGTCGAGCAGTAAAGAGCATATCTATCGAATCAGACTCATCTTGTAATGATGGTGATAACTTAATTGAACTTCATGGTTGGTCGAGCAGTCGAGACTATGATGATTCGGAGGCCGAACATGACGGGAATTACAAGGAGTTTTGATTGACAAGAGTTGTCTACCTTTTGGGTTTAGTGTAATTGGTTGAGTCCCTCGAGGTTGCACTAAGATGTCGATTAGATCCCGTCCCCACTAGGAGTCTGCTGGAGACTTCTGTCTCACATATCGAGGGTGTCACATAATTCGCTAGGAAAATAGTAGGAGTACATTAAGATAGAAGTCCATATCTTATTTAGAATTTTTTTATAAAATTTGCATGTTATTTATTTACACTATATCTTATTTGTCGCTTTCAAAACCCCTATATGGCATACTTGATGCCAACCATATCATCAGTCCAAAGGCTACGTAATTTAAGAATTATTCTCATGAAAGAGAAAATTGTATATGTTCTTAATATGATTGTGCCCACGTTGGAGGAAAGGACAAGGAAGGATGTGATCGCTCGCTTTGTGGAGTATAAAGATAGTCCTAAAGGATAATCAGTATATTAATCTTATACTTTAGTCCCTACTAGATTCCTTTTCATAGTTTATTATTAACTTTAATATGAACAAGTTTGAGGTGACTCTACCTGAGCTCCGTAATATATTGAGAGATTCTGAGAGTACCATCAAGAAAAAGAAGTTAGTTCTCTATATTAGTGAGACCAAAGGAAGGCTCGTAAGACCTTTAAGAAGGGCAAGGGCAAAGAAAGATCAGGTAAGACAAAGGTTATTAAGAAAGACTTGCAAAGGACAAAAGACAGTGCTTCCACTATGGCCAAGACAGGCATTGGAAGAGGAACTGTAAGGATTACCTTGCAGATAAGACGAAACAAAAGCTTGAAGAATCTTCAAGTATATTCATGATCAGTCTCCACTTATCAGATTTTCACGATAGCACTTGGGTATTGGATATTGAGAGTGCTTATCATATCTATAATTCATTGTAGGTTTTGGCAAAACCTAGGAGATTGACCAGAGGTGAGATGGACCTCAAGATGGGCAATAGAGCAAAAATTGTTGTAGATGCTGTTGGGGAGGTCACCCTACATTTGCCTGGTGGAGCTATTATTGCATTAGATACATGCTATTTTATTTTCTCTATTATCAAAAGTATTATTTCTATCTCTTGTTTGACAATTAGTGAATACAAATTAGTTTTTGAGAATAATAGTTGTTCAATAATTATGGATGATAAGATCATCACTAGAGGAATATTGATAAATGACATATATATTAGACACTTATTCACATATCATGAATATAAATATATCTAAGAGAAAAAGAAATGAGGTGAATAATGCATACCTATGATATTGTAGGCTAGGTCATATATAGGAAGGATTCAAAAGTTACTGAAAGATGGATACTTAGATCCATTTGACCATGAGTCATATACAACTTGTGAATCTTGCCTTCGTGGGAGGATAACTAACTCTCCTTTTAGTGGAACTGGAAAGAGAGCCACTGAGTTATTGGAACTCATACATAGTGATATATGTGGTCCCATGTCGACTCAGACTATAGGTGGTTACTCATACTTCATTACATTCACTGATGATTTATAAATTCAAGGAATATAAGAATGAGGTAGAGAATCAGATTGGAAAGAGTATTAAGACTCTTCGATCAGATCGAGGATGAGAGTACCTAAGAACGGAGTTCACCTATTTCCTCAAGGACAATGAGATTCTATCTCAGTGGACACCTCCTTATACATCTCAACTCAATGGTGTATCAAAAAGGAGGAATCATACACTATTAGACATGGTGTGGTCCATGATAAGTTTTGCTGACCTACTCATCTCATTCTGGGGTATGCCCTAGAGACTATAGCTTACCTTCTGAATAGAGTTTCATCAAAGTCGTTAGTGTCTACACCATATAAGATATGGAAAGGAAAGAAACACAATCTTAAGGTGGTTAAGATTTGGGGCTGTCTTGCCCACGTTAGAAGATATAACCCCGACAAGTTGGAATCAAGGATTGAATGGTGCACGTTCATGGGATACCCTAAGGAGACTTTAGGGTATTACTTCTATCATCTCGAGGATCGAAAGGTCTTTGTTGCTAAGAGAGCTGTGTTCATTGAAAAGGAATATATTTTTGGTGGAAATAGTGCAAGTGAGATAGAATTGAGCAATGTTAGAGGACCTAGCTCAAGCACCATTCTAAAGTCCGAATCTGTTCAGGTACCTAACACACAAGTTCCAATTTTGTATGGGTCTAGCAGACAGAGTATCTCACTCTCCTGAAAGATATGTGGGACATATCAGTAAAGAGGACTCTTAAGATATTGATCCTCATACCTATGAGGAGGGTATTATGAGTATAGAGTTCGGGAAGTGGTAAGAAGTCATAAATTCTGAGATAGATTCCATGTACTCTAACAAGGTTTAGAACCTTGTGGATGCAACTGAGGGTATTGTATCCATCGGGTGCAAGTGGATCTTCAAGAAGAAGATCAGAATAGATAAAAAGATAAGGCAAGGTTGGTAGCTAACGGATATCATTAAAGACAAGTAGTTAACTATGATGAAACCTTTTCACCTGTAGCCATGTTTAAATCCATTATAATTTTTTTGTCCATTGCAGCACATTATGACTATGAGATCTGACAGTCAGATGTGAAAACGAGATTCCTCAATGACAACCTCGAGGAGGAGGTGTATATGATACAACTAGAGAGATTCATATCCAGAGAGAGTCTAGATAAAGTTGTAGGTTGCTTAGATCCATTTATAAATTGAAGCAAGCTTTCCGAAGTTGGAACATAAGATTTGATGAGGCGATCGGATCTTATGACTTCGTTAAGAATGAAGATGAGTCTTGTGTGTATAAGAAGGTAAATGAGAGTGCTATCACCTTCTTGGTGTTATATGTGGATGACATCCTAATCATTATGAATGATGTAGGAATGATCTCCATAGTAAAGGCTTGGCTATTCAGAAACTTCTCCATGAAGGACTTAGGGGAAGTATCCTATATTTTGGGGATATGGATCTATAGAGATAAGACTCCTGAAGAGGATGCTAGGCTTGTCCCCGTCTAGGTACATAGACTCCATTGTCAAAAGGTTTGGTATGGAGAATTCCAAGAGAGGTCTCATACCGATAAGATATAGAATATCATTTTCTAGGAGTAGGTCCCCAAAGACTCCTGAAAAAAGGATAAACATCGATAGAATAACCTATGCCTCAACTATAGGGTCTATCATGTATGTTATGTTATGTACCAGGTCTGATATAGCACATGCTCTGAGTGTCACAAGCAGGTATTAGGCAGATCCAGGCTTAGAATACTCGAAGGTAGTAAAGTGTATCTTTAAGTACTTAAAAAGGACTAAAGATCTTTTACTGGTATATGGAGGAGGTAGCCTCCAGGTTGAGGGCTACACAGACTTGAGTTTTCAGTGCAATATTGATGATAGAAAGTCAAACTTAGGGTATATTTTCACCCTGAATGAAGGAGCAATAAGCTAGAAGAGTTCTAAGTAAGATACTACTGCTGACTCGACCACAGAGGTGGAATACATTACTACATCAGAAGCAACAAAGGAAGGGGTGTGGATGAAGAAGTTCATCAAAGATTTGGGAGTGGTACTAAGTAGTGTAGAGTTGATTCCCATATACCGTGACAATAATAGGGCAATAGCTCTAGCAAAGGAACCCAAGTCTTATCAGAATTTTTCTAAGAAGGTTCCAACTGATTAAAGCGATCATGACCTATAAAGATATAGCAATGGGAAGAGTTTCATCCGAAGATAACATTGTAGATCCACTAACGTAGCTATTGGCTCATATTGTATTTATGCATCATAGGGGTCTGATAGGGATCAAACACATAGGTGATTGGCTTTAGGTCAAGTGGGAGATTGCTGATTACAGGTGTCCTGCAAGCCAATTATGTAAGTGATGACACGTGTGACACGCTATGCGATCTTTTTGCTTATAATTATTATTGGTACATTCACATATTATTTTATCTGTTGTATATATATTGTGATGTCATTGGTTCTGTGCAAAAGGAATCGGATCGTGATGAGATCATGATAATGAGATCGATTCACCTTTAAACATGGATCATAAATAATCCGATCATAGGTTATTCGAGAGGAACATCGAGATAATCAGACAGATTGATGTGCTATATACCCGTCCATATAATGGAGGTGGTTGGTTTCAGAGCCACTTGTGTGGAGACACTAAGGATATAGTACAGGTGCTCATTAGAGAATGAGTTCACTGATTGATCCGCTTATGGAATGTTGTATGGTTAACAATTCCTAATGTCAGACAATGATTCCATAGTTTCTGTTGTGTATCTGGTCCTTAGACTTGAGACACCAAGGATGCCTTGTATGAGCACTCCTTTCTTTGATGCCAGATTTACAGGTTTGGAAAGTTTCAGATCTGGTACAATTGGTCATCGGGATTGGTAGCTAACCTTACGAAGATAATTGACTATCAATAGAGGATTATCCACTCTTGGTATCACGAGAGGAATATCTCATATATGTTTGCTTAGACAAATCGATGGCCAAGGTCATTTCGATTAAGTGAGAAGAAGTTTTTTGGGAGAATTAGATTAGAGCCAGACTATGATGGATTCCGTATATGACCTAATAATACTATGTCCAATATATGGCCTCTGAGATATTTATTAGTTAGATGAAGGATTATAGATACATGATAACCATGGAAAGACAGGTTCGATAGATTCGATCCCCCTATACTATTAGGATAAAAGCGACACTAAGGGAGAGGGGGGGTGGTGAATTAGTGCTTATAAAAATTTCACTTTGATTTAAATACTCACTTAATAAAAATCGTATCGAAAATATATTTAAGAGTAATGATGCATTTAAGCGTAGAGATATGTTTAAGCATACAAATATTTGTAAGAGTGCAAGCAAATGTAGTAGACAATTAAGCAATGAACATAAATAGTAAAGATGAGGAAGCAAACTAATTTTATAGTGGTTTGGTCCACTTGACCTACATCCACCCCCAATTCCTCTTCACTTGAGGCCACCAGCTTCCACTCCTAATCTCTTTTAATGGGCAAAGATCAAACACCCTTCTTACAGCTTTATTCTCCTTTTACAGGTTCAGGAGATAACCTTGCTCTACCTTAAAAAAAACTACACAAGAAGAAATGAGGGGAGCTCTCAAGAGGTTACAATAGCGTTTTCACAAGTTTTTCACTCTTTATTCTTGCTCATTCACCAACAAGAAAGGGTGGGGTATTTATAGGCCCCAAATGGCTTCAAAAGTCGAGCCAAAAATTAATTTTTAAGTGTTCATAAGGTACTAGTCTCGAAGACTGCATTCTGGGTGGTTCTACCACCTAACATAGTCTGGCAGACAATGTTTGGGCAGTTCAGCAGCTTAACAATTTGGGCGGTTACACCGTCTAACACAACTTTGAAGACTGTGTTGTCTTAGAGACCGCGCCTTCAAAGACCGTGTCTCATCTGACCTTGGGTTACTAAAATGACTTTTATAATAAATCCAAATCAGCCTAATTAAGGCCTAATGGCCTCTTAATTGAGTTAGTAAAAACTAACTCTTATTATGATGCTAACTCTCAATACACAATCTTTGTTGTCCGATCATCTCTTGGTGAACTCTCGGCATCCTTTCGATGAACCCTCGGTGAGCTCCTGATTTCTTTTGACGAACTCCCAATGAACTCCAAGTATTCTTCCGATGAACTCCCGGTGAGTTCCCGACAACCTGTTAGCAAACTCCCGATGAACTTCCCGACTAACTTCTGGTGAATTCTCAATGAGCTCCTGATTTCCTTCGATGAACTCCCAATGAACTTCCAGCATTCTTCCAGTGAACACCGATGAGCTCTCGATAACCTATCAGCGAACTCCCAATAAACTTCCCGGTAAACTTCTGGTGAGTTCTCAGTGAGCTCCTGACAATATCGTCTGAACCTCGACCAACCTCCGGCAAACTCTTGGCGAGCTCCCATTGCATCGCCCGAACCTTGGCCCGATGCTCGAACTTGACTCTTGTCCAACATCTGATTGTACTGCTCTTTTCTATCATAGTTAATCCTACATCATTTTCTTTAACATACAAGTTAGATCATAAAATCCATCAATTGATTTCATCATCAAAATCTTAGATTCAACATGTACCATCTTAGGATTATGGCGTAGTGGCCTAGTACGCCCATAGTCGATGAGATGAGTGAATTATTTTGGGAATAATAATTGACTATATCATAAGGAGTTCTGATGAGAGCGACTCATTGCAGCTCGGTATCGGGCCTAGAGGGTCACACACATATGGTGGATGCTTCAACGAATAGAGGATTGGATGGAGATCCAATTAGCTCATATTCTCATTAGATGAGACCCTGCACTGATGAGCTCCTTGCTTGAGGCTTAATTAGAGGCCTAAGAAGATTATCGGATCGAGATTCAATAATACAAGGTTAGTGGGTAATTGGATAGGGATCCAATACCCAATAAGGTAGGACCCCTAGGGTTTTTTGGTGGCCCTCTATAAATAGGAGGAGAGACTCATGGTTGATGGGCTATAGGTTTGGCCTCCCATTCCTATTCTCCCCCTCCCTCTATGTAAGAGTTACGAGATCAAATTGAAGGAGTTTCACTGTAGAGATATATTGTGTAGATATCACTAGAGAGGAAGATGTTTGACTTCTTTCATCCTCTCCATCTAGATTTGGATTACAAGGATATATGATCTCCAAAGGTAATATCAATCTCTCACATATTGTGATTTTTTTGTTTTTATGGTTTTCTCCTAACCCCAATCTTTTGCATGACAATTTGATCTGTATGGGAAACTTATTTTATTTTTAATTTTGACTACATATGTGATGTTCCTGTTGAGGTTTCCCAACAGTAGTTAGCATCATGTGGGTTTAACCACGATGGTGAAAAGGAGTTACAAATTAGACACAGACCCATAATTAAGCTTAAGCATCGGGCCAAGGATTGGATGATATGATGGGAGCTCACCAGGAGTTTGCTAGGACTTCGCCAAAGATATCGAGAATATCGCTAAGAACATAATGGGAGAATGCCAGAGGAAGACCATGAGACTCATCGGATTGTGGGAGGTCATAAGTTTGGTGGTCATGTTTGATTATAATCTTTGAGTCATAGGTTAAGATTGAGTCATAAATGAGTGTGATTTGGAAGGAATCCAAATCAACTCAAAGAGCCAATCAGGTCCATTAAAGGAAAGTGATTGAGCTCAGGTTGAGCTTAATTAGTTGACCAGAGAATTGGTTAACATGTGGTTCATGTCGGGAATAGAAAAGTGATGGGAATCACTTTTCTGAGATTCTCGACGGCTGAACCGCCCATGAGTAATGGGTGTATAGAGCCGCCCAAGATTTCGAGTGACAGAACTGCCCAGGCTAGGTGCTAGAACCGCCCATACCCTGGATTCTGGGTACTTTTGGCGGTTGACCCACCTAGGCCGGTGGCTAAACTGCCTATACCCGGATTTTCCAGATATGTTTTAATTTTAGCTCCAATATGAAGCCATTCGGGGCTATAAATACTTCAAGTTTTCTTGCATTCTATACAACACTTTAGGGGATAAATCCTATAATCAAAGAGTTGTAATCTTATCTCCCTTGTAACATTATAAGGGTTTGGTCTTCACCTAAGAAATATTGGTAGTAGACACCGATCTTCCTCAAGGAGGAGGACTCGGGAGTGGATGTAGGTCGGTTAGTGCCAAACCACTATAAAACTGTGAGTTTCTTTTTGTTTACTTTGCTTACTACTTTTGTATTGACGCTTCTAATTTTATTTATGTTTTGAAAGCAAGACTTCGAAATCAAGCACTTCACTCATTAGACCTATCTATCTCCTTGAGTCATCTTCAAGCAAGAAGCTTATCATTTCTCTATAAGATTAAATTTACATTTTAAGTTATCTTCAAGTAAGAAGCTTAGCATTTTCCTATAAGATTAAATTGCTTTACTTGAACTAAAAGCTTCGGATTTTCCTTTCTTGCTTTAAGCGAAATTTTTTTTGTTAAAATGAGAATTTACTTTTGCATTAATTCACCCCCCACCCTCTTAGTGCTAATTGATCATAACACTTTTGACTCAATGAATTATTATTCCATAATAATTCACTTAACTTATCGACTATGGACGTACGAAGCCACTACATCATAGTCCATAGATGGTATAGGGGGATTTAATCAATTAGATCTATCTATCCTCAATAACTGTGTACCTATAGTTTCTCATCTATCCAATATTCTATAGACTGTATATTAGGCATGGTATTATCAGGCCTCATACAATATCCATTCGAGTCTTGCTCTAGTTGGATTCTCCCGGAGAACTCCTCTCTCAATCGGAATGACCCTAGCCAGAGATTTGTATGAGTGAAAGTACACAAGATATTCCTCTCATGATATCAAGAGTGTACGATTCTCTATTGGCACTCAATTGCCTTGGTAAATTTGACTTTCAATCTTGATAACCACCTATATTATATTTGAAACTTCTAGATCTGTAAGTCTGACGTCAAATAAAGGATTACTTAAATAAGACATCCTTGGTGTCTCAAGTCTAAGAAGCAAAAAAATAACTGAGACTACAAAATTATTGTCTAATGTCAGGTATAATTAATTACATCTAGCATTTTATAAGCAGATCTATTAGTGAATATATTCTCCAATGAGTACATGTATTGTACCCTTAGTATCCCCACATGAGCAGTTATGATACCAACTACCTCAATTATATGAATGGGCATACAACACATTATTCTGTTTGGTTATTATCTTGATGTCCCTCTCATGTAACCTATGACCGAGATTATTTAGAATCTATGTTTAAAGGTGAATCAGTCTCATTATCATGATAGCATCACAATCTGATGTCCATTGCATAGATCCAAGGACATCACAATATATATACAGTAGGTAATATATATAATATAAAAAATATATAATAATAATTATATAAAAAGATTGCACATAATAATTATGTAAAAAGATTGTGTAGTGTGTCACACGTGCCATCACTCACGTGATTTGGCTTGCAGGCACTTGTAACCAGCAATCTCCCACTTAATATAAAGCTAATTATGTACATGTCTAATCCTCATCTAACCCTTGTGACATTCACATACAATCTGAGACAACCGTTTCGTCAGCGGATCTGCAATGTTATCTTTGGGTAGAACTCTTTCCATTACTACATCTTTATGAGCTACGATCTTTCTAATCATGTGGAAACTCCTCAAAATAGGTTACTTTGCTTGAGCAATCACTCCATTATTATCATAATATATAGAATTCGGCTACTCGTTGTCGATACGACTCCCAAATCTATGATGAACGTCTTCATCTAGACTCCATCTCTACAATCGAGTCATCAATAATATCTTACTTAGAACTCTTCTAGCTTACTGCCCCTCCATTCAGGGTGAGACACACCTTCAGTTTGATTTTCTTTCATCGATATTGGCCTAGAAACTCAAGTCTATATAGCCCTCAACTTGGAGGCTACCTCCTTTATATATCATTAAATGATCCTTAGTTATTCTTAAGTAATTAAGGATGCACTTTACTGCCTTCGAGTGCTCCAACTTGGATTCGCCCGATACTTGCTTGTGACACTTTGAGTTTGTGTTATATTAGGCCTGGTATATATTATAGTATAGCATATATAATTGACCCTATTACTGAGGTATATTGACATGGGTATCCTATCCATGTCTGCCCTTTCTATAGGAGTCTTTAGTGACATACTCTTATAAAGTGAAATTTTATGTCTAATCGGTATGAGACCTCTCTTAAAAATCTTCATACCAAATCTTATAACATGAAGTCTATGTACCTGGATTTGAATAAATTAAGAATCCTCTTGGATCTATCTCTATAGATCTGAATCTCCAAAATATATGACGCTTCTCCTAAGTCCTTCATGAAGAAATTTTTAGATAGCTAAATCTTAACTCTAGAGAGCATTCCTACATTATTCCCAATGACTAGGATATCATCTACGTATAATACTAAGAAGGTGATAGTGTTCTCAATTACCATCCTATACACATAAGGCTCATTTCGTTCTTAACGAAGTCATAAGATCTGATCATCTCATCAAATCTTATGTTCTAACTTTGGGAAGTTGGCTTTAGTCCGTAGATGGACTTAAGCAACCTTCACACCTTTTCTAGACTCTCTTTAGATACAAATCTGTTAAGCTATATTATACACACCTCCTCCTTGAGGTTGTAATTGAGAAACATAATTTTCAAGTCTATCTGTTAGATCTCATAGTCATAGTGTGCTATAATGGACAAAATAATTCTAATGGATTTTAGCATGGCTATAGGTGAGAAGGTTTCATCATAGTCAACGTCTTGCCTTTGATGATACCCTTTGGCTACCAGCCTTGCCTAATAGGTCTCTACCTATCCATCTACTCTGATTATCTTCTTGAAGATCTATTTGCATCCGATAGGTACGATACACTTAGGTGCATCAAAAAGTTTCCAAAGCTTGTTGGAGTACATAGAAACCATCACATAATTCATAGCTTATTGCTACTTCCCAAAGTCTATACTTATAATAAACTCCTTATAAGGTTTGAGGATCAACATTCTAAGTGTCATGTCTAATGATATCTCCCACATATCTTTTGGAAGGGTGAGATACTCTGCCAGACCTACACAAAGTTAGAACTTATGTACTAGGTACTGAACACACTCGACTTTCGGAGTATTGTTTGAGCTAGGTTCTCTAAACTTGCTCAACTCTATCATTCTCCTATTATTTTCACTAAGAATGTGTTCCTTCTAAAAGAATACTATCCTCTTGGCAATAAAGACTCTTCGATCCTTTGGATGATAGAAATAGTACCCCCAAATTATCTTGGGGTATCCCATGAACTTGCACTGCTTTATCCTTGATTTCAGCTTATCGGGATTGTGTCTTCTAACATAGGTAGGGTAGTCCCAAATCTTAATATCCTTAAGATCGAGTTTCTTCCCTTTCCATATCTCATATGGTGTAGTCACTACCAACCTGAATGAAACTTTGTTCAGAAGGTAAGCTGTAGTCTCCAGGGCATATCCCCAGAATAAGATGGGTAGATTAGCAAAACTCATTATAGATCATACCATATCTAACATGTGGTTCCTCCTTCTGGATATACTATTAAGTTTAAGTGTATAAGAATGTGTCCGTTAAGATAGAATCCCATAGTCCTTGAGGAAATAGGTAAACTCTATACTCAAGTAATCTCTTCATCGATCTGATCGAAGAGTCTTAGTACTCTTTTCAATCATGTTCTCTACTTTATTCTTATATCTCTTGAATTTCTCAAAGGCTATTTCATCAAGTATACATGTCTATATCTAGAAAAATCATTAGTGAAAGTAATAAAGTAGGAGTAACCACCTATGACCTAAGTCAACATGGGATCACAAACATTGCTATGTATGAGTTCCAACAATTCACTAAATGGCTCTCTCTCTAGTTCCACTAAATAAAGAGTTGGCCAACTTTCTACAAAGGTAAAGTTTGATTTGCAAATGACTCATAGTTGAATGGATATATGTATACATATTTCAGTAACTTTTGAATCCTTCTCTCATGGATATGACCTACCCTACAATGTCATAAGTATGCATTGTTCTATCTTAATCTACACTGACTATTTTTTTGATGAGTCATGTAACACCCTCAACACATGAAACAAAAGTCTCTAGCAGACTTCTAATGGGGATCGAGATCCAATTGACATATTAGTATAACCTCGAGGGACTCGACCAATCATACTAAGCCTAAAAAAGTGGGCAACTCTTTCCAATCACAACTTCTTACGATTCCCATCTTGTTTAGCCTATAAACCATAATGGCCTCAAGGGATTTGACCGACCATAATATTCAGTTAAGTTATCACCATCATTATAAGATGAGTCGATTTGATAATATACCCTCAAAGGACTTAACCAACTCAACTTATGTTAGGATTTGATTTCTCTATATAATAATGAAAGGCCACGTGAGTCAATCTTATTGCTAGATACTTACCAACTTAATATTATCTTATGAGGGATTTTGATTTGGTCTCTTAATATGACATATCGCACACATACATATTTAATATATATATATACATCGCATGTAAATATAGATACATATCCACTATGTGTATAAGCAATCATATATTATATATATATAATTATACCAGATAATCATAGATCATAGCCTAATGTTATTGGGCCCGAGCTAGTGGGTTCAATTACTCACATCACAACCTATGTGTGTATCAATGCATCTCCATACCCTGTGATCATCCATCTCGTAATCATTAGTTCCACTGGCATCTCAAAGCATCTCTATATGCCATGATCGTCCATCTCGATCTTGTGGATCTTGTTGACACCTCCACGCTCCCACCGCGTCACCTTATATAATTACAACATAATCATAGGCACGTAGGCCCAATAATAAATAAGAAAAATCAGAGGCTTACAAGCCTCAATAATAATAATAATCATACATACACACATCACATCATATTGTCTATGATCATTCGTCCACATCATATATCATATGTACACATCATTATATAGAACTACTAGATAATAAAAATTAAATAAATTATTTAACTAATTATTTTATTAGATTTTGAGATACCCTACTATAGGATGCCCCACATGGCATAAAACAACCCCTATCAACTAGAAAACCCTAGCAGATGGGGACACCCCTACAGTAGGAGTCCCTGGCCATAGGGCAACCTTGGTCAACAAAAAACCCTAGCCTCCAAGGTGTTTCTTATGGCTATGACCATGGGCAACCAAGGAATCCTAGCCACCAAGCTACCCCCTGGGGTCAAGGAGTCCCTGGCCATAGGGTTACTACTTATGGCTAGGAGGGAACCCTAGCCAGCAGGGGTTCCCCATGTGGCCTGATGGGTTGCTGCTTGGTTGAGAGCAACATGGCTGCTCTCAGTTTCCAATAGGTGGCCATTGTCGAGAGCCTCTTCTGGGGCTCTCGGCCAAGGCCACAAGTAGCATTTGGCCAAACCTTAGGGCAGCAATAGTTGTTGTATTTTTTTCTCCCCTATTGCGTCAACAGTTTTGACATTAAAAGGTCTCTCTACAATAACGCTATTGAAGGGCTCTCGGCCAAGGCCACAAGTAGCATTTGGCCAAACCTTAGGGCAGCAATAGTTGTTGCATTTGTTTCTCCCCTATTACATCAACAATTTTGACATTAAAAGGTCTCTCTACAACAACTCTTAATAGCGAGAAAGGGTGCTTCCAAATCCAAGAACTATGACAAAATCACAGCAAGTTACACAGAAAACAATCTACATAATAATACACATAGTTAGTTTATAAGCCAATCATCATATGATTAACAAAAATAAAAACAAAAGGTCTCCCATGTTTATCATGTTATCGTACGATGATTAGTATGCGAGAAATCATAAAATTAAAAATTTTGTGCGTCATTGTTAAATATTTTACCTAGGGAGATTTTATATCCCTGAAAATCATATCCAAATAAGAGGATGAAGGAGGTTAGATATCCTTCTCTCTAGTAGTATTCATATGGTGGAAGAAGTCTCGTTGCTCATCCTTGCAATGTAAAAGTCATATCTTTTGTGTACCTTCTTTATAGCTTTTGCACAGCACCTTATAGCAAGTATCAAAGTAGAACTCCTTTCTTCTTTAATGTCCTCACATACTAGTAAGAGGGGTGATCAGCTGAGAAGAAATGGGAGGGAGAAGAATAGGAGAAAGTGACTAAAGTCTCTAGCCCATGAGCCCTATGGCCCCTTCCTATTTATAGAGGTTCCTATCAACTTAACCCTAATGGATCCTACCCCATTGGGTATTATATCTCCATCCAATTATCCAAGCCTTTTAGGATCCAATAATACAAGGGCTCCATAGATATCTCATATTTGCACCTTTACTCATCGCAACATCTACCATATATGTATGACCCTCAAGGCCTATTACCAAGCTGGCCATGAGTTTTACTTGTCAAAACTCCTTTTGACTCAGTGAATTATTATCATATAATGCACTCAACTCATCGACTATGTACATACTAGTGTTGAATCTTTGATTTTGATGATGAAATCAATTGATGAGTATTTAATCTAACTTGTGTGTTAGAGAAAGTAATGCATGTTTAACTACGATGAAGGAGTTGAGTTACAACCAGATGATGGGCCAGAATCAAGTTTGAGTATTAGGTCAAAGTTTAGACGATGCTATGGGACCACGTTAGGAGTTCGCTAGGAGTTCACAAAAGGAATCGAGAAGCTCACTGGCAACATATTAGGATATCGTCGGAGGAAGACCATAAGACTCATAGCAAGATAGTTGGAGCCTACCGGATTGACAAGAGTTAGGTCATTGTTTAGCTTAATGGTCCTCATGGTTGCAATCAATATGTCATAGTTAGAGATTGAGTCCTAATTGAGTTTAATTTAGAAGGAATCCAAATCAACTTAATGTGAGGTAACTGGGTCCATAAAGGGATTGGATTAAGCTCTAGTCAAGCTCAATTAGTTGACTTAAGAATTGGTCAACATGAGGTACAAATCGAGATTGGAAAAGCGAAGGGAACAACTTTTCCAAAAATCCTAGCGGTTATACTATCGGTGAGCAGTGGTTGTACCATCGCCGTCTAGGAATTTGGGCAGCAGGTGATGGTTGGACCACCCAGGCCGGTGGTTGTACCCCCCACACCTTGTCTTCAGGTTGGCTTTCAATGATTGTATCTCCCATATCCGATTTTTTTGGATACGTTTGAATTTTGTCTTCATTCTTCTTAAGCCAAATGTGGCCTATAAATTACCCAAGTTTTCTTTCATTTAGTATAAGTATTCACACAAGTCATTGGTCAAAAATCTGTGAAAACAAGTGTGTGCTAAAAGTGTGCAAGAAAAAGAAAATGGGGAAGGGAATGAGCTACATGTTGTATTCTTATAAAGAGTCTCCTTTGTAAGTTGAAAGTCTGTAAGGGTTTAGTCTTTACCCAAAGAAGTTCGGCAGCGGACATCGGTGGGCCTCGATGAAGAGGACTCGGAAGTGGACATAGTCCAAGATTGGGGTCGAACCACTATAAATTGTGAGTGCTCTTTACTTGTCTTGTTTACTACTTTCTATTGCTCTTAATTAATCTATAGAATGACATGATCATCATTCTCATAACTTTTTCTCTTAAATTGAGTTCTTAATCATCTTAAAACAAAATACAAAAGATATTTTTGATTTTTTATTTCTTGACTTCATGAAAGCAAGGTTTTCGAATCGAGCACTTCCACTTTTGCACTAATTCACACCCCCTCCTCTTAGTGCCAATTGATCTTAATAATTAGTATTAAAGTAATATTCTTACTGATTGGATTAATACCCACTTAAGTAAATGACTTTGTTTGATATGAATGAGGGACATTCCATTTCACGTCCTCTCATGTTCGATGGGACAGATTACACATATTGAAAAACAAGAATGCATATTTTTCTCATTTTTATGGATCTTGATTAATAGCATATTGTAAAGAATGAATTTGAAAAATCTTTCAAACCAATGAACGAATTGAATGATTTAGAAAGGAAGAATTTTTCTTCGAATGCAAAGGCTATGGATGCCTTATTTTGTGCTCTTGACAAAAACAAATTTAATCATATTTCTGTTTGTGAATCCACTTATGATATTTGACATATACTAGAAATCACACATGAAGGCATTAATAGAGTTAAAAAATTTAAGATTAATATTTTAGTTCATAGTTATGAATTATTTAGAATGAAATAAATTGAGTCCATTGGATATATGTACACCCGTTTCATAGATGTCGTCAATGGCCTTAAAGCATATGGAAAATATTTTTTAAAATTTGAACTTGTGAATAAAATTTTAAGGTCTCTACCTGAAAATTGAGATCCTAAAATAATTACTATACAAGAAGCCAAAAATTTAGATAACTTGCCTCTTAAAGAATTTATTGGTTCACTCATGATATATGAGCTGAACTTTAAAGCTCATTATGAGCTTGATGAACCCCTTCTAAAGGAAAGGAAGGATGTAGCACTAAGAACTGTAAATGACTTCTCGAGTGAAACCTCGAGTGATGAGGACTATGATATTGCCCTATTATCAAAAAAGTTTAAAAAGTTTATAAAATGAATAAAAACTATAAAAATAAAAATAAATAAAAAATAATGCCATATACTTTGAATGTAAAAAAACTGAGATATTTCAAAAATGAATGTCCATAATTGAAGAAGAATGAATCTTATAAGAAGAAAACTATTTCGGTAACTTGGGATGACTTAAGCTCTTCGGATGAAGAAGACCACTCCAAAGAAGAAGTTGCTAACTATGCTCTAATGACGATTGAAGATAAGGTTAGTGATTCTTTAAGTATTTCTTTTACCGAGTTATTAAATATGTTTCATGAATTGTTTGATGAATTTAGAAAAATTAGTAAATCTTTCAAGTTATTTAAGAATGAACATGAGTTAGCTAATAGACTTAATAAAATGCATGATTTATTAGTATCACATAATCATTGTTCTAAATGTGAAAAATTAGATAATGTTAAAGAATAAAACATCATACTAAAGCAAACCTTAGAAAATTTTGAAATAGGAAATAAATCCCTTAATATGATTCTTGCTAATAAAGATCATATTAATAAAAGAAATGACATAGGTTTTATTAGTAACACTCAACAAAAGGCAATCATTTTTGTTAAAGGACATACCTTAAATTTACCACCGAAAATCAAATATAATTTTTATGATATATTAGGACATAAAGCTAATAAATATTTATTTAGAAAATATAGTCCATACCAACTAGTTTGGATTCCCAAGAGAATAACAAACAACCAAAAACCATTAGAAACGAAAGATAAAGTTTTGTATGAAGGTTCCAATGTAAAATAGGTAACTAAATTAAAACCATCTTTCATGTAGGTTTGTCTTCAAACTAAAGCTAGGAGCATCAAATGGTACCTTGATAGTGGATGCTCAAGATACATGACCAAAGATCCAACTTATTTTTCTAAGGTCATTAGCTGAAGTGAAGGAGTTGTCACTTTTGAAGATAATAACAAAGGTAAAATCATTAGAAAATGAACCATAGGTAACACATCAAACCTTTTGATTGAAGATATATTGTTAGTTGATGGTTTAAAATATAATTTACTTAGCATTAGCCAATTATGTGATAAAGGTTATGTGGTACAATTTTAACCTAATGCATGCATAATTGAATTGCCACACAAAAATCAATCTTTGATTCCTTCAGAAACAACAATGTGTATACTATAGATATTGAAAAGTTTTGTGAAGAAACTTTTTTTTTGGCTTTGAATGATGATGCTTGGATTTGGCATAGAAGATTAGGTCATGCTAGCATGAAACTTATAAACCAAATTTCAACTAAAGACTTAGTAAAAGAATTACCTAGCCTAAAATTTATTAAAGATAAAGTATGTGATACTTGCCAATTAAGAAAAAATAAATAAAGAGTAGCTTCAAGCTAAAAAATCAAATAAGCATATCTAGGCCACTTTAATTGATCCAAATGGATTTTTTAAACCTATTGACATTACAATTTTAGGTGGAAGCAAATATGCATTCATTATAATAGATGATTATAGCAGATATACATGGACTTATATATGGGCTCATAAAAGTGATACATTTAAATATTTTATAAAATTTTATAAAATTAATTCAAAATATAAAAGAATTTATGATTTCATCAATATGTAGTGATCATGGTGGTGAATTTCAAAATAATGACTTTCAAATTTTTTGTGAATCAAATGGGTATATCCCTAATTTTCATACTCTAAGAAATTTCCACAACAAAATAGAGTAGTAGAAAGTAAAAATACGAGTTTACAAGAAATAACTAGAATCATGTGAAATGAACATAGCCTAGCCAAATATTTTTTGGTCAAAGCCGTTAATATGACATGCTATGTTTTAAATAGGATTCTTGTAAGACCATTACTCACTAAAACTCTTTGAATTATGGAATGATAAAAAACCTAATCTTTCTTATTTTAAAATATTTGATTGTAAATTTTTTATTTTGAATGAAAAAAGGATAACTTATGAAAATTTGATGCAAAATCCGATAAGGGCATTTTTCTTGGTTATTCCTCGATTTCAAAAGCCTATCGTATTTTCAATAAAAGAACTTTAGTAATTGAAGAATCTATTCATGTTGTTTTTAATAAGTTTTTCGATCTTAAGAAAATTGATTTTGATAATGAATTTGATCTTGGTACTTTGAATTTAAATGACATTACTCCTAAAAGCAACTTAGATGAATCTACTTCTAAATCCTTACCTAAAGAATGGAAGTATATGAATAATCATCCTAAGGAGCTTATAATAGGAGATACATCAAAAGGAGTTCAAACTCGATCCTCTTTTAAGAATTTTTGTGCAAATGCCGCATTTCTCTCTCAAATCGAATCAAAGTACAATGATGAGGCCCTAAAAGATGTTTCTTGGGTTAATACAATACATGAATAGCATAATCAATTTGAGAGAAATAAGGTATTAGAGCTTATTCCTAGACCTAATGATCG
The DNA here is from genome assembly GCA_021527575.1 of Ensete glaucum. Taxonomy (NCBI): domain Eukaryota; kingdom Viridiplantae; phylum Streptophyta; class Magnoliopsida; order Zingiberales; family Musaceae; genus Ensete; species Ensete glaucum. The sequence continues at coordinate 23,514,390 of CM038556.1, read as the reverse complement.
TTTAGTAATTGGTACTAAATGAGTCTTTAGAAACAAGCAAGATAAAAATGGTATCGTGGTTAGAAACATGGCTAGATTAGTAGCCAAGGGTTTCAACCATAAAGAAGGAATCAATTATAAAGAAACCTTCGCTCCTATAGCTAGACTTGAAACTATAAGGATACTCCTGACATTTGTGTCTTTTAAAGATTTTAAATTATTTTAAATGGATGTTAAGATTATTTTTCTTAATGATTTTATTTTCGAAGAAGTGTATGTTGAATAATCCTTTGGTTTTGACAATAGTTTTCTACCTAATCATGTTTTCAAACTTTCTAAAGCTCTTTATAAATTAAAACAAAGCCCCCAAGGCTTGGTATAAAAGACTTAGTTCTTTTCTTATTTCAAATATTTTTTTAAAAGGCAAGATTGATACCACATTATATTTTAAGCATTTTAAAAATAATTTTCTTATTATTCAAATTTATGTTGATAATATAATTTTTTGTTCTACAAATGAATCCTTGTATGAATCTTTTACCAAGTATTTGAGCCAAGAATTTGAAATGAATTTAATGGGTGATTTAACATTTTTCTTAAGATTACAAACAAAACAACTAGATGATGGTATCCTTATTACTCAAGCTAAATACACCTTCGATTTTCTAAAATATTTTGGTATAGAAAATGCTAAGGCCATAAACACTCTCATGAGTACATTTATAAAGTTAGATTTAGACCATGAAGAAGAGAATTTTAATAAAAAAACCTATAGAGGAATAATAGGTAGTTTGTTATACTTAACTGCTATTAGATCGGATATTATGTTTAATGTTGGATTGTGTATAAGATTTTAATCAATCCTAAGCTTTCTCACCTTAATGCAATTAAAAAATATTTAGATATTCAAAAAGAACTTCTAACTTAGGATTATGGTATCCAAAATGTAAAAACTTTGATTTACTTGCTTATTTATATAGATGTTGATTTTTAAGGATGTAGGATAGACAAAAGAAAATACTACTAGGATATGTCAATTTTTAGGCCATACAATTGTTTCTTGGTCTTCCAAGAAATAAAATTCGGTTGTTTTATCTACTGTTGAAGCTGAATATATTACAGCTAGTACTTGTTATGCTCAAGTCATTTGAATGAAAAACACATTAGAAGATTACAAAATTCATCTAAAAAATATCCCTATAAAATGTGATAATACAAGTTTAATATGCTTAACCAAAAATCTTGTTCAACATTCAAGAACTAAATATATTAATATTAGAAATCACTTCATTAGGATCATATAAACAATCAAGACATTTCCTTAAAATTTATTGACACTAAGCATCAATTAGTGGATATTTTTATAAAATCATCAAATGAAGAGTAATTTAATTTTATTAGAAGAGAGCTAGGGATGTTAAACTATGAAAATGCATGATTTGCTATCTTACTTGAAATTTGCATAAGATGAATTAAATTGCATGGGTAGCTCTTAATTTTTTTTGGATTTCAGAATTTACATATATAAAATTGAGTATTTTTGTGATATGATGTTTTTACTCCCCTTCCTTATTTCTACCTTCTTGTTTACAATAAAGAGGAATAAAATTTATACAAAGATGATTTACTATTTTTCAGATTTATCGGCTACATTTGTTTGAAATTTACATGAGATGATTTTAAATGCATGAGTAGTTCTTAAGTTTTTGAATCTTTCTAGATTTCTTAGATATTTGAGCTCATATTCAAAATATTCTTTTCAAAATTTACTTATATAATATTAAGAGCTATTCTTAATGATGTTTTACAACTCCTCCCTTGTTTTATTTTCTTCTTTTTCACAAGAGGAATAAAATTCTTTATGGCTCAAATCCTATGTTACAAAGGGGGAGCAAAGAATCATATGCCTTGAATTCTTTAGTCATATATTTCACCTTTTTGTTGATGGCAAAGGGAGAGAAATATATATTGATGATTTATGTAAAACTGATGCATAATTTTTGAAATTCATAAAAATCTTTAATGAAGTTGATGACTTGATAATTTAAAGTAAATTTTTGTTGATGTATGAGTGTCTTGTTGCATCCTTGAAATAGTATTTGCTTGAAATATTAATTGCTTCATGATACTTAAATTCAAGAGTGTATGGTTCTCCTAAATTTAAGTTTTTCTTATTATGGCATAGATTTAACTCCCATCATCAATTGATTGTCATCATAAAAAAGGGGGAGATTGTTGAATCTTGGATTTTGATGATAAAATCAATTGATGAGTATTTAATCTAACTTATGTGTTAGAGGAAGTAATACAGGTCTAACTATGATGGAGGAATTGAGTTACAATCAAATGATGGCCCAGAATCACGGGCCAAGTTTGGACGATGCTGTGAGAGCTCACCGGGAGTTCACTAAGAGTTCGCTAAAGGAATCGGGAAGCTCACAAAAATGCTAGAGGCTATCAGATTAGCAGGAGTTATGTCATTGTTTAGCTTGATGGCCCTTATAGTTGCAATCAATGTGTCATCGTTAGGGATTGAGTCCTAATTCAGTTTAATTTAGAAAAAATCTAAATAAACTCAATGTGAGGCAATTGGGTCCACAAAGGGATTGGATTGAGCTTATATCGAGCTTAATTAGTTAACTTGAGAATTGGTTAATAAGAGGTACAAGTTGGGATTAGAAAAGTGAAGGAGAATCACTTTTTCGGAAATCCTAGCGATTGTACCACCGCTACCTAGGAATCTAGGCAATAGGGGATGGTTGAACTGCCCAGGTCAGCAGTTGTACTGCTCGTACCCTATTTTAATGGTAGCTTTCGGTGGTTGTATTGCCCGTACCTGATTTTTCTAGGTGCATTTGAATATGGCTCCATTCTTCTGAAGCCAAATGGGGCCTATAAATACCTAAGTTTTCTTGCATTTAGCAAAACTATTTACACAAGTTGTTGGGTAAAAATCTATGAAAACAAGTGTGTGCTAAAAGTGTGTAAGAAAACAAAAATGGGGAAGGGAGTGAGCTAAGTGTTGTATTCTTGTAAAGAGTCCCCCTTATAAGTTGAAAGTTTATGAGGGTTTGATCTTCACCCAAAGAAGATTGGTAGTGGACACTAGTGGGCCTCGACGAAGAGGAATTGGAAGTGGACGTAGGTTAAGATTGGGGTCGAATCACTATAAATTGTGAGTGCTCTTTACATATTTTGTTTACTACCTTCTATTGCTCTTAATTAATCTATAGAAAGATATGATCATCATTCTCACGACTTTTTCTCTTAAATCGGATTCTTAATCTTCTTCAAACAAAATACAAAAGACACTTTCAATTTTATTTCTTTAATTTTTAAAAGTAAGGTTTTCGAATAAGCACTTCCACTTTTACACTAATTCCAAAACCCACACCCCCCCTCCCCCTGCCTCCTCTTGGTGCCAATTGATCCTAACAATTAGGCTATTATGTCATTGTCCCCAAATGGTATAGGAGATCTAATCCACTGGACCTAACTATCCTCAGTATTGTGTATTTATAGTCCATCATTTATCATGTATCTATTTGATCTAATTATCTCAGAGATTGTATATTGGGCATGGTACTCTCAGGCCTCATATGAAATCTATCCGAGTCTCGTTGTAGTTGGATTCTCTCGGAGAACTCCTCTCTCAATCTAAATAACCCTGGCTAGGGATTTGCTTAAGTAAGAGCATATGAGATATTTCCTTCCTAATACCGAGAGTGGATAATTCTCTATTGACACTCAATTACCTTCATAAGGTTGGCTACCAATCTCGATAACTAGTTGTGCAAGAACTGAAACTTCTAGATCTGTAAGTCAGGCATAAAAAAAGGAGTACTCAAAGAAGGCATCCTTGATGTCTCATGTCTAAGGACTAGACAAATAATTGAGACTATAGAATTTCTATCTAATGTCAAGTATAATTAACCATCTAGTATTATGCAAGCAGAGTAATCAGTAAACTTATTCTCCAATGAGCATCTGTACTATACCCTTAGTGTCACTACATGAGGAGCTATGAGACTAGCTACCTACATCATATGGATGGACATACACAATATATCAGTCTGTCTAGTTATCTCGATATCCCTCTCAAGTAACCTATGATCAGGATTATTTGAGATTTATGTTTAAAGGTGAATCAGTCTCTTTATCGTGATCTTATCACTATCCAATTTTCATTGTATAGATCCAAGGATATCACAATATATATATAATATACAATATATATAATTTAAGAAAATACTAATAATAATAATAATGTAAAAATATTGTGTAGAATGTCACATGTGGCATCACTCACATGATTGGCTTACAGGCACCTATAACCAGTATCTAGTTAGTCTTAGGTGAGGATGTCTTCCCCTCCAATTCATCGAGTTGGGTTTCTCTCGAGGTTGTAGGGTTATCCTTCGATAGTCCTAGGGTAAAGTTGCTAAGTTCATCCTCGAGTGACATGTCCTTGGTGGATGCGAAGGCCATCTAAGCCTTAAAGGTAGTGAGGGTGGCTCACGACCATGACTCGGTTGTAACTGAGTCCCTTTTCAAGCACATTCAGGAGCGGTACTACATCTAAGGTTAATACGAGTTGCATGCTCCTCGCCCTGGGCAGCAATACTACAACCCATTCCAGAACAAGTTTGGACTGACTTGTGATGCTCTTGAAGCGGGACTTAGGTTCCCCTTGCCTCCGGTCATTGAGGCTTGCCTTAAGTGGTGACAGATTTTATCCTCTTAGATGATGCCCAACTCGTGGTGCTATCTACTATTGTTCATTTGTGAATGCTGGGGTGCAAGGATTGCCCCAACTCACACCCTCTTTTTGGCATGTTTTTGCCTATGTAAGAGCCAGGGCAACTACTACCTGGCCGCCCAAGGCGGTTTCCAGGTGAGTGGATCACCCTTGAATAATAAGGGGTGGAAATCATGCCACTTCATAAGTAGTAGTCGGGGGTGGGAATTCGACCTTGAGTGGTTGGTTTGGGCCATCAATAATGTTCCTATCTATTTGATCAATGAAAGTCTGAGTAGGTTGGGCATCTGAAGGAGATTTTATCTTCTTCAAGGGTGATTAGGATGATGATCGAGGACTGGCTAGTCGAAGCAGCCTTCAGCTCGGCCCCTCAAGGTATAGTCTCGATCTCGTCCTTATTTTCTTCCTTATTGTCTTTAGCCATGTCTCTAACTTTGTTTTGTGTCTCGAAGATGGATTTCAGGGCCATGAAGGGGCCTCATCCTGTGCCTTAGGCTTATCAACTTCGTGCCCCTCATAACCCTCGACCTAGAAGTCTGGAGAGCCAGCTCCCCATGTTCAGCCAGGGGCAGGTGAACTATATGTTGGAAAACCTTGAGAGCATCACATGTGTAATAGAAAAATAAGACAAAAGGTTTTCTATGTTTATCATATCATCATGCAATGATTTGGTGCATGAAAAATTGTAAAACCAAAAAATTGTGAATCATGTGAGATATGTTACATAGGGAGATCGTGGATCTCTAAAATTTTACAAATCCAATAAGAGAGGATGAAGGAGGTTAGATGTCCTCCTCTCTAACAATATCCACACGATGGATCGATGCAGCAATTATAACACAAAACTCGTAGGTTTTACATACCTTCTTTGTAGCTTTTGTGCACCACTTTGTAGTGAACATGGAAGAAGAACTCCTTTTTATTTTGTTGTCCTCACACAGCAGGGAAAGGGGTGCTTGATTGATAAGAGAAAGGAGGGAGGAGAATAAAAGGGGATGACCAAAGATGTAGCCTATCATTTTTATTGGTCGCCCCTGCCTCTTAGTAGTTGTTAGATCTCTATACCTTATAGATTATTGGATTTCTATACAAGAATCTCAATTTACCTCTAATTGGGCCTAATGCAAGTAATCCGTTAATGCCAGGTCTTATCCAATAAATCAACGACTTATTGGATAACTCGTATCCAATCCTCTACTTATTGCAACATCCACCATATGTGTATGACCCTTTAGGCCCAATACCGAGCTAGCCATGAATTGCACTTATCAGAACTCTTTCTAACTTAAAACTCCTTCTAACTTAATGAATTCTTATCTTATAATAATTCACTCAATTCATCGACTATGGACGAACTAGGCCACCACGCCATAGTCCTTAAATAGTACAGGGGATCATAATCTATTGTATATACCTTTCCTCAATTATCATGTATCTATAGTCACTCATTCATCTAATATCCTAGAGATTATATATTGGGCATGGTACTATCAAGCCTCATATGAAATCTTTCAGAGTTTCGCTCCAATTGGATTCTCTTGGAGAACTCTTTCTCTCTTAATTTGAATGACTTTGGCTAGGGATTTTATCACACTCTCCCTTAAATTTTTCGCATTCGAGAGGCGTGAACCTATCTTAAATCAAGAATATTATAATTTATCTACAGTATCTAAACTAATATTTGAGGACATTGGAAACATTTAAATATTATTCACTTCCATACATAAAACATGTGTAGTTTATAATCGTACACTACATCACTCAATGATTTATAAAAATCTAATGTCCTACATCAACTAAACAATAATCATATCATAAATCCACAAGTTCATATCATTATACAAATTAAACTTAACATTCCACATCCTAAACATACGAGGTCCTTTAAACTTCTATAAAACACATAAGTTCAAATTGACTATCAACATTTCATTAGATGCAAAGTGTACTTATACAACAAAAACATATTTACCAATTCTAACTTTCTTCTACCTTAGCTTAATTTTAACTTTTTTTTATGAGTAACAAGTTATCTTAAAAATTTTATATAGCAACAGAGTGAGTATATAAAGCTCAGCAAGCGACTAACATATATAAGACAAGGGAGGATAGTTTCAAATAAACTGGATATCAAAATTACAAGGCAAGGGTATAATAATTCATATATAGCATATCATTAGATACATAATTATAAATCATTTTATTTAAAATATACTTTGATCATAACAATAGAGGAAGAGTAATTAGATCATATCATTGGTGTGAAATACCTCGAAACATGTCAATGACATATGAAATATTTCTGAGTATATCAAAGGCATAAACATATTTCGAGCATATCAATGGTATATAAAATATTTTGGAGTATATCAAAGGTGTAAATATGTTTTGAAGCATATCAATGGTATATGAATATTTTGGAGTATATCAAAGGTATAAACATATTTTGGAGCATGTCAATAGTATATAAAAGATTTCAGAGTGCATCAAAGGGGTAAACATGTTTTGGAGCATATTAATGGTATGTGAAAGATTTCAGAGTGTATCAAAGGTGTAACATGTTTCAGAGCATATCAATAGTGTATGAAATATTTCAAGGCATATCAAAGGCATGAACATGTTTTAGAGCATATCAATTGTATATGAAATATTTGAAGACATATCAAAGGTGTAAATATATTTCGGAGTATATCAATGGTTTATGAATCATTTCAAAACTTATCAAATAACAAATAAGAAGCAGAAGCTCAAATGTCATATCTGACATCACATTTAATGCATTCTTATCCAAAGAGCATGTATAAACTCATAAGCAATGATTTAAATATCATATCAGAAACATAGAGGGTGAAGTAGACCAAACATAAGTCTCCCACTTTTGGGAGCTCCATCCACCTATGTCTGGTTGAAGTCATATGGGGCCGACAAAGCATCACAAGTTCTAAGCATAACTCTCTTTACCGTTTTTGGTAAAGGTTTATATTATCCCACAAACACCTAAATACAAAGGAACATTCTGAGTAATAAAATTGGTATATATTAGAAGCGCATGCAACATAATGAAATGTAAATGTGCCAATATGAATCAATACAATGCAAACATAATTTTTCACAAAATACATTTAGAGAGGCAAAGAATTAAGGACAAGAACATATAAGAATTTAAAGCAATCGCATAGAGTTCCATTGAAAAATAAATTCTAGATAAACTTCTCTCTAACCCTACTTGGTCTCTTTAATTAAAGGGAGTGACGGCTAGCTTAGGGTTTACATGACTCATATTTTTTATTGACTCTTGTGACTTAATAAATTTAGGACCGGACTCAGCTAGGGTCCCAATAGACCCACCCTCTTCAATTCAGCTTTGTCCTCGAGGCTAAGATTCCATGAACTCTGGGAATTTGATCTTCAAGTCTTCATATTATTCCCATGTGGCCTCTTCGACGGGTAGACTTGTCCATTGTACCAGCACCTTAGTAATTGGACATCGGTGATGTAGCACGATCCTTTGTCAAGAATTGCCTTTGGCTAGATCTAGGTCTCTCTATGGGTATTAGTGTCCGATAGGTGGCTCTAGGTTGTCTCGTTTTCTCCATGTTTGGACTTTAGATATGAGAAATGAAAGACTGGATGGATCTTTGAGTCTACAAGTAGGTCTAGCCTGTATGCCACTGCTATAGTATACTCCTTAATCTGATAGGGCTCGTAGAAGTGGGGAGATAGCTTCATGGATGCTCTAGTATTGATGGATATCTGTTTGTATGGCTGAAGCCGAAAAAAAACCCAATCTCCCATGGAAAACTCTCTTTCACTTTTATGCATGTCATATTATTGATTTATCCTTGCTTGGGCCGCTGAGAGATTATCCTTTAACAATTATAGAATTTTATCCCTGTCTAGGAGTTTCCTATCTACCTGAACTACTTTGGATGAGCCGATTACATATTTGGGATTACAGGGGGTGGTCGGCCATACACGGCTTCAAGGAATGATAAGTCGTGTTATACCATGACTCAACCTAGGGGAGCCACTTTGTCCACTCTTTTGGCTAGTTACTAGTGAAGCATCTAAGATATATCTCCAAGCACCTATTCAGCACTTTAGTCTAGCCGTCGGTTTATGGATGGTACACCATGCTCAACTTTAGTTTGCTGGCCTGCAACTGGAATAGTTCTGTCCAAAATTTACTTGTAAAGACCCTATCACGATCACTCACAATAGATCTAGACATCCCATATAATTTTACAATATTATCCATGAAGATTCGAGCAATGCTAGTGGTGGTGTAAGGGTTGCGGATGTCACAAAAGTGAGCATATTTAGTAAGATGATCGACCACAACGAGGATTGTACCTTTTCCTTGGGATGGGGGTAGCCTTTCGATGAAGTCTATTGAGATATTATTGGGTAGAGGTTGCAACTTCCTAGGGCTTGCTATTTCGCCTTTATGTCATTGATATGTGTCGCACCACGCTATAAATTTAGCAATAGAGTTCTTCATCACTTTCCAAGAAGAATTTGGAATGCCCAATCACTAGTGAGGAATGCATCTCTTACAGGATGGTATTTATTCAGGGAGAATTCAACGCTAGCACTATATGTCCTTTATATCGTAAGTCCTTTAAATCTCAACTGTAATGCGCCATAGTGTCACGGACAACAATGTAAACAAGGTATTCGATGAAATGCTTGTGTTAGTCCATGTCCTTCGGTTTAGGAACATATCTTGTACAACAAGAAGCGGGCTTGCAGTAGGCTTAGTAGCCCTAGTTTGATTTGCTTTATGGCCAAGTTTGGCTTGTAAATACAAGTGTGTCTTATAAGCACTTGTGGGGACTTCGGTCTGTAGTGGACCATTATCCTTTGTGTGCAACCTCTCTGAGTTTATAATGTCCATGGGTGTAATTTGTATTTTGGCTTTATAAAGTGTTTTTCTTGAGCAGTTGCTTGTGGATCCCGTGGGAATTACTTCTTCTGGCATGTTTTCTCTTTTTCTAAGTCTGTGGGATTTTAGGAGATCTCGGGGAGGGCTGACCTTTGCGGACGGACACGTATAGGTGCCGCATAACTTAGGCAAAATCAGCTAAGCCCGTGACAATGTGGTATCAGAGCGGGACAAGCACACACAGAAACACTTGCCATACAAATGTGGGGGACCTAGCTAGGCTATGTGAAGGACAGCCAGCACGCGCAACTATTTGGGGGAAACGGACATTCAGATGTAGGGAAAGGAGTCGCTCAAAGGAGCGGGCATCCTGGTTTGGCATTCAAGGAATAGCCAACCCCTTTGCGCGAGAGGCACAACGAGGACAAGAAAGCGAAGAAGAATGCGTAGCACACAAAGATTGGGATGGTTGAGTTTGAGCTATAGCTCGACGTTGGCAACCAAACTTGACGGTGCTTAAGGCAAAGCAGGGCGCTTGGTGAAAGATGAGACCGTGCAAGGTGGGAGGTGTTGTGTAACGACCGAAAGAGTTGTGCAAAGCTCACAGAGGTGAGGGAATTGCTAACTCGAAGGATTCAGAACTCATACAAGGGCTTGTACACGGATGACGGAGTGTTTGTGGCCATCCCAAGGCGCGATTAGAACTCGACGCCATGGAGCATCAGAACTTTCTCTTCGACATGGAAAGGATATGTCCATAGGCAGCTGAAATGTGCAACAAGTTCCGCATGTTGCTAGACCTTGAAGGGTGCAGTGGAGACTGTATTGGAGAAGCGTCGCAATCTAGCAAGTACATTTATGGGGGCAGAACAAAGCTCGAGTTCAGCAAGATAGAGCAGTCCAAAGGGGATGATGGTCTCCGAAATTTCCAGTGGGAAGTTTGTAAAGAGAAAAGTTGCTCCAGCAGGACAGATATCCAGGAGGGATAAGTCCTAGTTCTCTGGTGGGAGAATCATGTGCAACTGACTGCACATATTGAGGAAGAGTTTCTCAAGGTTATATCTCCATAAAGCTCAATGGACCGAGTGAGCGACGAAGAGTTGTCGCATGATCTCGAAGGAGGTAATGCATTGGTGGATGCATTTCGAGATTAAGTGGGGAAGCAATCCAAGGCAACATCATATGAAGGCACACTTTTGTTGAGGTAGAAATCGAACTCAACAGAGGGCTGACCCGTGGAATGGTGGACGTGAGGGCCACTATCAACTCAATGCAAATCGAGGAGCAAAGCGACTTGGGTGGAACTCGGTGAAGTATCCAAGCCGCATGAAGGGAGTCGACATAAAAGATGGAACATGGAGCGGAGGCACGGAGCTTTCCTTAGAAAGAGGACAAGGGTATGAACTCTTGTAGAGGCAAGAGTGAGATCATGTCATTCCATGGGCTCTTTATTCTGATGGGATAGACTTATTTTGCATGGTGCCAAAGATGAAGGGAGCTTTAAGGCACATGCAAGCTACCTAAGAGATGCATTTGATGGAGTAACTAAGGTGATTCAACTTGCGGAGGCAAAGTTAGGATCATGAGACCATAGTACGGGGTAAGAGGATGCAGAGGCGGGTACTATTGAAGAATATACCACAGTGTTACCATTCGAGTTGTCAGGAACAAGAGGTGCATAGCAAGATTGTGCTGGTAGGGGATAGAGGCCCAAGATCCAGACAATGGTGCACCAACTCTAGCGAAGTTAGGGGACTTCAGGAGCTACTAGGTGACAGACTGTCCCGGAGCTATGCTTCGTGTGTAACCCAGTGGGGGACGAAGGGGAATTGCCAAGGGAGCAAACTAAAAGTCGGAGATAGTAGAGGCCCTACGATGTGTTGGCAGAGGCCACACGTGGAGAAGTCGTAGTCTGAGTTCATCACACGAGAATCTGTATGCAATGGAGATGTCACCAGGACGCGACATGGTGCAGTGGATCGTGGTGGAATAGTTCGTGGCAATGCAATACAGGCAATCTTGTCCCATGAGGAAAAAAAAAATCATGCGGAGGTATGATCAGGAGTTACTGGGAGCTCCACTTTGGTGTATAACACAACAAGAAGAAGAGCTATGGATTCAAGGAGTGAATGTCGTAGTACCGTAGAGGCAGATTTTCGTGTGTGCATCAAAGCTTGCATTGGATGAAAGCCTTAGTCATCAGCATATGGGAGCTGTATACCACTGAGGAAGAAGTCCAAGTGCACGTATCAGTGAGTCCCATGGAGGGGGACATGATCATGTGAATGATCAGGAGCTGCTGGGAGCTCCACTTCGGTGAACAATGCAACGACAAGAAGGGCTATGGATTCAAGGAGTGAATGCCACAGTACCGCAGAGGCGGGTCTTCCGTGTGTATGCATCGAAGCCTGCATCAGATGAAAGCCTTGGTCGTCGATATGGGGCCCGTACAGAGTAGTCGATTGCAGTATCAGTGAGTCCCATGGAGGGGACTTGATTAATCGGAGCAGCTGGAGAGTTGGACTGCTTCAGTGCTCACATTCGCTTAAGGGAGCCCGGCAAGTCAGAGGACAAGGCCGAGTAAGCGAACGTTGCTACCAAGGAAGCTAAGGAGAACAGAATCGTGAGAAAGATGGCGGAGGCCATGTATGAGAGTTGATCTGCTCTCCATCGACCAAGAAGAATCGCTAGGAGGACATGAGTGTCGGCGGTGGTCGAAGGCGAGGACGAGTCCAACGGGCTTAGCTACCCAAAAGAAAAGCGTCGGTTAGAGAGGAGGTGGACTGAGGAGCTCCACGGGGGCAGATCTACCGATCGCGAAGGAAGGGATGAAGATGCAAGGTAGCGGATAGTAGTGCTATGGGCTTGGCAGCGCCATGGTACCGTAGATGTGGGACTTTCGTGAAGTCATCGATCCCTTGCTCTCATGAAGGGACAGCATTGGTCGTAAAAGGGGCCAAGGAGGTGGAGAATGCAGAGGCAAACTCCAAGTACCAAGACGAGGCAGAAGGGCAGAGGCCAAGAAACTTTATAAGACCAACGTCGATGGGCTTCTCATCCAGATAGCCGAAATTAAGGGACTTCGGGTTGATGCAGGAGTGCTCGACCAAGGAACGAAGTAGGCAGTATATGGTACTGTACCTTTCTACTCAAGAGGAGTAGGCGGCAAAGGTGATGGAAAAGACGGTACAATCCCAAAGGCGACCAGATCTATCAAAGACTTACTCCAAGTTGGGGGACTCCAAGTTGGGGTAAACTTTTTGCTCTTTTCGGGCAAAACTTCTTGCATTCCAGAAGTTCAATGGCAGTGGGAAGGTGAATCACAGTAGCTAACCCAACACAAGGAGTGCAACCGCTTCAGAAGTGTGAGCAAAGAGCAGGCGAATGTTAGTAACCAACTCAATGTATGAAGTACAAACTCGAGGAGGCAGGTGAAATCGAGTAACCTTTGTCAGGCGAAATTGAGTAACCTTTGCCTTCTCAACTGGAGAGAATGGGCGAAACCGAGTACCCAAGTTCTCTTAACTCGAGGAGGTGAGCGAAGCTAAGTAAACTTTTTGCTCTTTTCGGGCAGAACTTCTTATATTCCAGAAGTTCAATGGCAGTAGGAAGGTGAATCACAGTAGCTAACCCAACGCAAGGAGTGCAACCACTTCAAGTGCTTCAGAAGTGTGAGCAAAGAGCAGGCGAATATTAGTACCCAGCTTAATGCATGAAGTATAAACTCGAGGAGGTAGGCGAAATCAAGTAACCTTTGCCAGGCGAAATTGAATAACCTTTGCCTTCTCAACTCGAGAGAATGGGCGAAACCGAGTACCCCAATTCTCTTAACTCGAGGAGGTGAGCGAAGCCAAGTAACCTTACCTTCTCAACTACGAAGAGAATGGGTGAAGTCAAGTATCCCAGTTCTCTTACTTATCCAAGCAGGGGAGCTCTGCACAAGTTCAGTGACCCTTCAAAGAAAGCTTATGGAAGACAATGGTTGTCAAATCCTCACCGTTGGAATCAATGCTATCGAGAGTAGTTTTTCCACTTCATTTTCCAATTGACTAAGAGGGAGTGATGCGAACATACTTGGAAGTGACAACTAATAGCGGAAGAAGGTTCAATGGGCAAACATTATGGAGAAAGGACCTTAAAAACTTTAAAGTCTGTGAGGTGATGCTCGTTAAAGCTCTAACAAGTATCTACCCAGTTCAAGCAATATGAGTATACTACGATATTGGCACATAATAAGGTAGGTCTTTTCCTTCATCAGAGGGATCCGCGAGAACCAACAAGGATCAACACAACTCAGCCAACCCCACACCAGATTCAGTCATTGGTGAGTTGAAGCAGCATGGCGGATTAGAGTTCAACTACTCAACAACAACGGCGGAGAGTGGCTAGGAGCCAAAGGGGCGTGTTGCAGCCAAAGCAGAAGATTAAAGATTCAGCAGAATGCGAGGAGATACAGCGTCTACAGTGGCTTCGACGAGGACGTCGAATGAATAAGTGGGGGAGAATGTCACGGACAATAATGTAAATAAGGTGTTCGATGAAATGCTTGTGTTAGTCCATGTCCTTCGGTTTATGAACATATCTTGTACAACAAGAAGCGGGCTTGCAGTAGGCTTAGCAGCCCTAGTTTGATTTGCTTTATGGCCAAGTTTGACTTGTAAATATAAGTGTGTCTTATAAGCACTTGTGGGGACTTCGGTCTGTAGTGGACCATTATCCTTTGTGTGCAACCTCTTTGAGTTTGTAATATCCATGGGTGTAATTTATATTTTGACTTTATAAAGTGTTTTTCTTGAGCAGTTGCTTGTGGATCCCGTGGGAATTGCTTCTTCTGGCCAGTTTTCTCTTTTTCTAAGTCTGTGGGATTTTAGGAGATCTCGGGGAGGGCTGACCTTTGCAGACGGACACGTATGGGTGCCGCACGGCTTAGGCAAAATCAGCTAAGCCTGTGACAATAGAGCCTGGTTCTTTCTCTAATTTTTTAATGATCCCTTGACCTATAGATCATCTCACTATTCTTTCCTAATGTCTTCAAGGAAGTCATTGATCATAAGAGAGATTGCCAAAAATTCAGCTTGTTCGGGTAGTTAGGAGAGCGCATCTGCAACCACATTTTCTTTCCTTTCTTATAAGTTATTTCATAATCATATCCAAGAGACTTTATTACCCATTTTTGCTTCTTAGAGGATGATATCTTTTTCTTCAAAAAATATTTGAGGCTCTTGTGATTGGTCTTTATCTGAAAGCATTGGTCGATCAGGTACGGTCTCCACTTTATCACCACACGCACAATCGTAAGCATCTCCTTGCTGTAGATGAACATCTTTAGGTGTGAAGGAGATAAGACTTTGCTGGTGTAGGTGAGGGGTCGGCCCTCTAGCATGACGATGACACTAATTCTAACTCCGGATGCGTCAACTTCAATCACAAACGTTTAGTCGAATTTGGGTAGCGCCAACACAGGTGTAGGTGACATTGCAGCCTTGAGAGCATCAAAGGCCACAGAGGCTTTGTCTGGCCATAGAAAGGCATTCTTCTTTAGCAAGGATGTGAGGGGGCCACCGATCTTTCTATAATCTTTTACAAATTTGCGGTAGTAGCTAGTCAGTCCGAGAAATCCTCATAGCGCCTTTATGTTTTTGGGCATCAGCTAGCCTTGCATTGCATCGATCTTTAAAGGATCTACTACCACACCTTCCTCCGAGATTATATGCCTAAGATATTCTACCTTATTCTACAAAAAAAATATATTTCAACTATTTGACAAAAAGAGTATGCTATCAAAGAATCATCAAAATAAGTCGAAGAAGATGGCTTTCAAGCGAGGGGCTGTAGATAAGAATATCGTCGAAGAAGACCAGCACAAACTTATAAAGATAACTCCAAAAAATATCATTTATGAGGCTCTAAAAAGTTTAAAGAGAATTGGTGAGGCTGAAGGGCATTACCAAAAATTTGTAGTGGTCATTGTGCATTCAAAAAGCTGTCTTCAGTATGTCTTCCTCGTGAAGACTTGTGCTCCCTTCAATTCATCAAGTAGCTCGTCTACCACTAGAATATGATATTTATCTTTGATCATAATGTTGTTGAGAGCTTGGTAGTCCACACACATTCGCCATGTCCCATCTTTCTTGCATACGAGGAGCACCGGTGAAGAGTAGGGGCTGCAACTTGGCCGAATGGTCCCTGTCTCGAGCATCTCCTGCATAATCTTCTCAATTTTAGCCTTCTAAAGATGAGGATAGTAGTATGGCTGAATATTGGCTGGTGGTTTACCTAATAGGATTGGTATCCGGTGGTCATGCAATTGGGTTGGAGGTAGGTTGCACGGTTCGATGAAGATGTCTGAAAATTCAGCAAGTAATTAAAGAAGGTTTGGATCATCAATCTACGTTAGCTCCTTCATATGTAGCTACTGAAGTTACATTAGGAAGCTGCTTTGCACTTTCTGTAGGACCTTCTCCATACGCTGTGTCGAAACCAATGTCATGTCTTTCCCACGTTTCCCATGCAGGTTCACTTGTTTCTCTTTGTTGAAAAATTTTATAATTAATTTCAAAAAATACCAGGAAATGTCACCTAGCATGGACACCCATTCTATGCTAAGCACTGGCTCATAATTGTCGAGTGGGAGGAGGAAGAAGTATGTAACTATTTCTTGCCCTTTCAGCACCAATTTCACCCACAAGCACTTTTGATCGTACTTTAAGAGGCGGCCATCAGCCACCTTTACATCAAACCTGCTGCAATCCTTAATCTGTAAGTGTCATCTGGGCAGCATCCTTACTATCCATGAAGTTATTATTGCTCCCGATATCAACGAGGATGGTGATGGACTGCTACTTGAGGAAACCTCCAATCTTCATTGTTTGCGAGTTCACGTAGCCGGCAAGCATAAACCATACAATTGGTTGGTTGTAGTTCTTCCTCTGAGTTCTCCTCCTCATGCTCGATGTCCTTGTATTCTTGTTCAGATTCATTAGTGGGTTCAATGAGGAGAAGTCATCCCTTTTTGCATCAGTGATCATGGCTCCACAACTCGTCGTAATGCCAACACAACTCCTTCGCGGATCTAACACGAAGCTCTTTTCTCATAAGTTTCTTCAGTTGAGGGGGCCAGCTAGAAATGTATAGGGCTGGAGGTTTGTATGTTTGTGGTCGTGATGTGGGTCTCATCCTCCAAACCTCTTGATTAAGTTGCTCCTCTTGAAGGCCTGCAAATGATATCATTGTTGTAAATGTATAGGGCTACCACACCTTAACTTCTCATCGAATCTCCGGCTTTAATCCTTTGATAAAGGTTCCTGACAATTGTTTTATAGACCAATCATAGGTTTGATTAGAGAATCGTTTGAACTTGGTCTGGTATTCTTGAATTGTAGAGGTCTATTGGATCTTTGCGAGTTGACCATCGATGTTCTCGTATTCAGATGGTCCAAAACGGATTAGCAAACTGCTTTTAAATTGCCTCTATGTTAGGACTCCTTGAGTATGTTTAAACCAACTGTATGGCATCTCCTTCAAGGTGGATGGCAGCGATGTCTACCATGGAAGCCTCCGGGGTCTGATGATAATGGAACTAGCGCTCTGTGCATGAAAGCCATCCCGTCAGGTCTCCATCTTCCCATCGAGGGAAGTCCACCCTCATGCATGTAGATGATGGATCCATCATATGTTCTTCCTTCTCTGGAGAGTTTACTTTATGATATGAACTTCCATCTTGCTACGATCTCATCAGGCTCTATGAGCCACCCAATTTAAATTCTGCAAAATAGAGCACATAATTTGTCCTCCATACGCATCTCAAAGGCCTCCAACTTGACATCGATGAAATCCTCTAAGGCCATGGCGTATATCTCCATATTTGAAATATTATGATCCTTTTTCTATTGACGGGTTAAGGGCATAGGTCGATAGAGAGATTGGTGGCTGCGGAAGATAAGGATCGGTGGTGGAAGGCTGCGGTAGGCTATTGTTTGGGCTACAGTTTGCATTGCTATTTGGGGTTGTTGTGGAGGCTGTAGGGGGGGTTTGGTGGTAGTAGTTTAAGGATAGGAAGATGGGTTGGGGTTGCTGTGGGTAGCAGCAACCAGTTTGGTGTGGCTGCGATAAGAAGTGCCAAAAGATGTTACTGCAGAATTTTACATCGAAGAATAGTAGTTTGAGGATAAAAATTCTAGTAATGTTTTAGAGTACCACAACATTAAAAAACTAATTAGGATAGCAGTAAGATAGATAACAATAGTGGCAACAACAAGTTGGGCCAAAATCAGTTGTATATGCAGTAATAAACACCGAAAAGTATGGTAGCAGAAATTTTTTTTCATAAAAAATCAACAGTATGATGAGAAGTTTCAATGGTTATGTCCCAAATTTAAAAGAGAATTCAAAGATAAACCATCGATAAACAAAGCCATGGCGATGCAAAATATGGAGAAGAATTTGACAGCAAAATATTGGCGGAAAAATCAATGATATGATAGTAAGTATGTGGTTGAAACCTTGCAACACAACTTTTGTTGCAAAGATGATAACTTTACGATGATAAGTTTTTACAGTGAGATAAAGAAATTGTAAAAGATTACAGCAAGGAATAGATGATGATGAAGGCTAGATCAATGCAAAGTATTGAAGAAAATATGATAATAAAATATGGCAGTGAACTTTTGACGAGAAATACGATAGCAAAGTTCTATGTGGCTGAAAACTACATCAATGACAGAGATCATTACAGCGATTTTTTTGCAGCAAAATAGATGTAACTATTTTTTTGTTTGGGTTTTTGGATAAGTAAATTACAGTAGTAGTAAGGTAGATACCAAAACTTGATGCAACTTTGGCAAAGGTTGCTGATGAAGTTTCTACATTAGTGGTGATGATGGTGAAGTTGGTAATGATTACAACAATTGTGGAATTGCTTGGGAGATGGTGGATGGTTATGAAAGGGTAGCGCTGTACTAAGAATGTTGCTTTAGTACAAATTGTTAGAGCCCCGCAGGATTTTAAGCTTGGGTTGACTTATGTAGGGGATCAACCCTCCTTGAAACTCTATAGGAGTTCCTCCCTCCTTAGTAGTTGGTCACAATGGTTGAAAAAGATATATTGATTACTTGCCAAATAGTGATGACTAAATGCTTTATATAAGGTCTCAAAACCCTAACTCCTAATATGACTCCTACTTATAGTAGACTTCTTCTTACTAAGACTCCAACTCCTAATCAACTCCTAATCCCTAGACGACTTCCACCAATGGTGTGACTGGTGGCTATAGAAGATTCCTATTCCAATAAAACTTCTCCCCTAACCCTTGCTAGTCTCTTTAATTAAAGCGAGTGTTGGCTAGCTTAGGGTTTACATGACTCATATTTTTTATTGACTCATTTGACTTAATAAATTTAGGACCTGACTTAGCTAAGGTCTTAACAGCTATAGTAGGGTATCTGAAAAATTTTAAAAATAATTAATTAAATAGTTTAATTAATTATTATTTATCTAGTAGTCCTATATGATGATGTTTACATATGAAGTAAAATGTGGATGGATGATCATGGACCATGTGTTGTGATATGTGTATATATGATTATTATTATTATTTATTCAGGCTTGTATGCCTCCAATTTTCCTATTTATTATCGGGCCTGCATGTTTGTGATTATATTGTAATTACTCGAAGAGGCACAGCGGGAGTGTAGATGTGTTAGCAAGACCCACGATGCCAAGACGGGTAATCACGACGCATGGTGATGCTCCAAGGATTTGACGTAACCAATGATGATGGGATGGATATCACAGGGCATGGAGATGCACCGATACACACATATGATTAGGCCCACTAGCTTAGACCTAATCACTTTAGGTGACGATCCATGATCATTTGGTGTGGTATGCATATATGATATATGATGACACATATTATATATATATATATATATATATATATATATATATATATATATATTTGTATGTAATGTAGATAGATATTAAATATGTATATGTGTGACATGACATATTAGGAGAATGAAACAAAAAGGAGATTGCTTGTTGTAGATGCCCTACAAGTCAAATTGTATTTAAGCATCACAAGGGTATGATGGGTATAAGACATATAGTTGATTTGCTTTACGTCAAGTGAGAGATTGTTGGTTACAGGTACTCTATAAGCCAATTGTCACACCCCCCAAATTTATCACATTCGAAAGGCGTGAACCCATCGTAAGTTAGAAATACATTATGATTTAGCAATAGTCGGAACCCTGGATCCAAACTAACATTTGAGGACACTGAAAAATATTCAAAGATCATTCACATCCATTCATAAAACTAATGCAGTTTATACTTCTTACACCATATCACTCGATAATCCATAAAACTCAAAGTTAACTTAACCAAAAATATTAACCACACTTATAAAAATATCAGTCTCGGAAATCTATACGAATGCAAAACCAAACATTTTCCACCACTTCATATGATTATAAAACCTAACATTCAAAGATTCCATAATAAGAGGTATTCTAACCCTTTTTACAAGATACATCAATTCATATTTATCTATAATATTTTATTACATATAAAATATTCTTATACAATATCTCCCAACAAGACTTACCCAAAATCTACATAGCTTTCCACTATCTCAGCCCAGTTCTAACTTTTTCTATAATTGACCAGCTAACCTATAAAATATATATAGCAACAGAGTGAGCATATAGAGCTCAGCAAATGGCTAACATATCCAAGACAAAGAATGATAGTTTTCAAAACAAACTTGATATCAAATGGCAAGGCAAATGTATAAGAATCCATAGGTAGCATCTTGTAAGATATATAATCACAAATAATTTCATTCGAAACATACTTTGATCATATCGATAGAGGAAGAGTAGTTGAAGCATAACATTGATGTGAAATATCTCGGAACATATGAATGTTGTATATAAAACAACTTGGAGCATATTAATGGAATGTGAAATGATTCGGAGCATATCAAAGGCGTAAAAATGTCAAGCAGTATATTAATGGCAAACGAAATATTTTAGAGCATATCAATGAGAATATGAAATATTTCAGAATATATTAAAGATGTATAAAGTGTTTCGAAAATATATCAAAGACATAAGAAACATTTCAGAGCTTATATAGATGCATAGGTCATATTTCGAAGCATATCAATGGTATATGAATAATTTTAAAGCTTATCAAATGAATAATAGAAGCTCAAATATTATATCAGACATAACATTAATTTTATTCTTATCCAAAGCGTAGAAACAATTATTAGGATTCTAGCTAGGGGAGTCCTAATTTAGTTTTATGGAAGAGGGTAATTGTGTAAAATCTAAGAGGCATTCATGTAAATCTTATCTAGCCGACCCCTATTAAGGAAAGTAAGGGGGCTGATTAGGTTAGGATTAGTTGAGGAAGATATTTGAGAGGATAGTAAGATGCATGTTACCTTAATTGACCACCCATTATCCTAGTTAAAGAGGGGTTGGTTGAGGTAGGGTTAAATTAGAATAGGATTAGGAAACAATAAAGCAATCAACCACCCCTAAATGGACCAGTTGGTGGCTGGACTTAGAGTTGCATTAGAAGTTACTTTAAGAGTTGGTTGGGGATAGGAGTCTTGAAGTAGGAGTCCTCTTAGGAATTAGGGATTGAAGGTATATAAATAGCCTTATAATAATCCATTATTTATCATGAATAGATCAATCTTTTTTGAGCTAATGGCTTAAGTACCAAGGAGGGAGGAACCCCTATAAAGTTTCAAGGAGGCTGATCCCCTATAGAGATCACCCCAAGCTTAGAATCCACAAGGGTTCTAATGACAATCTCATAAGCAATGTTTTGGATATCATATCAAAGACATAGAGGGTGAAGTGGGACTATAAGCATAATGTGAATCATCCTTCGTTGAATGACCACTAAACATAGGTTTCCCATGTTTGGGAGCTCCATCCACTCACGTTTGAGTGAAGTCAATAGAGCCGACAGAGCATCACGGGCTCTAAGCATAATACCCTTTATCATTTCTAGTGAAGGTCCAAAATTATTTCTCAAATACTAGAGTACAAAAGGATATGAGCAACAAAATTGGCATATATCAGAAGCACATGTGGCACAATGAAATATACATATGCCAAATATAAAATAATATGATAAATACATAAACATTCATAATATGCATTCAGATAGGCAAGGAATAAGGAATAGGAGTACGTAAGATTTCAAAGCAATGATATAAGGCTCCAAAGAAGAAAGACTTTAGCTATATCATAGATAGAATATGATTTAATATCATATCAAAAATATAGATGGTGATGTGGGATCGCATACATAATATGATCCATCCATTTCTAGATGACCACTAGACATAAGTAGAGCATCACAAGCTCTAAGCTTAATACCCTTTACCATTTATGGCAAAGGTCAAAAATAAATATCCCACAAACACTAGAGTACAAAAGGACATGAGCAATGAATTTATCATATATCAGAAGCACAAGCGAAACAATACATATGCCTAAATAAAATAATATTATATAACATTGATTAATACATAACATATTTAGATATATAAGAAAATCAAAGGCAAGAGCAACAGAGAATTCAGTTTTGAAATAGATGAAACAAGAATAGGCAAAACTAATATAATCACTATTCTAGCAAAATTCAGAAGGCATATCTCAAAGTTATTTTGAATAATCAAATATACTCCAAATTACTCAAAAAGGATATATTTAGAAAACTAAATAAATCTAATTTCAAATGAAATAAGTTTTATATAAATTGGAAGTCTATACAAAAAGTTATAAATGTTTCGGCAGCCAAAGGTCAAGAATTATGATCCCTGTTTTATAAAATCTATAAGGTCTAGAAAAAAAAATTTTGATAGTAATTTGGACTCCAAATCTTTTAATCATAATATCAAATGAATGATCTATGAGCCTATTTTCTAATAAATTAAGTTTTATATAAATCAAGGACTCCAACATGAAGATATAAGCACTATAGTGATGAAAGTTCAGGAGCTACAGACTATGTTTTACAGATTTCATATGTTCAATTTAAATAAATGTTTGGGCTAGCAAATGACTCCAAATTCTTTAAATTTAGTTTCAAAATAAAGATATATGATCCTATTTATTAAAAAACTAAGTCTTGTTTAGATTAGAGGTCTATACTAAAAGTTACAATTTGATCAAAGCAGATAGGTCATAATCTCAAAAATATTATAGATTCACACTCAGGTAGCCAACAAAAGATATTTCGATTTTGTTCCAAATTTTATCTCATAATCAAGGCAAAAACAAAGATAAAATTTCAATAGAGAAAGGATAGAAAACATTATATAAGATGGGGTTAGAATACTTGCCTTTGTAAATTTTGATCCCAAATGTGGATTTGATCAAATGTCAAAACCCCCAAATCATTTCTTCTCCTCTTCCTTCTCTTTTTCCTTCTCTTCTTCTTCTTCTCGTTCATAAGTTTACATTACAGCCAAATCCCTTTCTTCTCTTTGCTATTTGTTTAGCTAACATATGTTTGTTAGGTGATAAGCATGCATGCAAGGCACACATATGTCACCCAAGCATATGCATAAGTGGCACTACTTTAAACTTGGTAATGACACATGTCATCACCTTTTTTTTAATAACTTAATTTGAATCTTACCTTATTCTATTTAAGTCCCTTGCAATAAGCTTTTAAATAAATTCTCATATTTATAAATAGGTCCTCATAAAAAATTTATTATTAAATAAATCTTTATTAATAATTTAAAATAGATTATTATAAATATTTTGAAAATAAGAGATATTACACTCTCCCCCCTTAAAAGAAAAGCCTCACTATACTTTGCATATCAAACATATTAAATATCAGTAATCCTTAAACCTGGCTCTGATACCAAATGTCACGACTCAGGTTAATGAGCTAACTATCCTGATAGCTTCAGTTTGGCCCAACAACTGGTCAAAATGCTCAAACGGTGAGTTACTAATAGTACACTCATCAACCCTTATAAGTCATTCATATGTTCTTACTTTTGTCAATGTGGGACGGAGTGGTGTTATACTCTCCTCCACTCATATAATTGACATCCTTATCAAGGTCGAACATGTCTCAGATCGAACTCTAGCATGGTGCATGTAGCGCTTAATTAGCCCAACAGTGCCTCCATGCTGTGTCCATCGACAGGAAGCCCTTTCCTACTCAGGTCCCCTCATCATGCCCAAATACTCACCTGGCTCTGATACCATCTCTGTCACGCCACCCAAATTTATCGCATTCAAAAGGCATGAACCCATCGTAAGTCAAAAATATATTATAATTCAGCAACAGTCCAAACCCAAGATCCAAACTAACATTTGAAGACACTAAAAAATATTCAAAGATCATTCACATCCATTCATAGAACTAGTATAGTTTATACGTCTTACACCACATCACTCGATAATCCACAAAACTCAAAGTTAACTTAACCAAAAATATTAACCACACTTATAAAACCGTCAGTCTCAGAAATCTATACATCTCTCAACAAGACTTGCCTAAAATCTATAAAGCTTTTCACTGTCTCAACCCAGTTCTAAATGTTTTTGTAAGTGAGAAGCTAACCTATAAAATTTATATAGTAATAGAGTGACTAACATATCCAAGACAAAGAATGATAGTTTTCATAACAAACTTGATATTAGATGGCAAGGCAAAGGTGTAAGAATCCATAGGTAGCATCTTGTAAGATACATAATCACAAATCATTTTATTCAAAACATACTTTGATCATATCAATAGAGGAAGATTAGTTGGAGCATATTATTAGTGTGAAATATCTCGAAACATATCAATGCCGAAACAACTCGGAGCATATCAACAAAATGTAAAATGATTCAAAGCATATCAAAGGCGTAAGAATATCAAGTAGCATATCGATGGTAAATAAAATATTTTGGAGCATATTAATGATAATATAAAATATTTTGGAGCATATCAAAGATGTATAAAGTGTTTCAAAAACATATCAAAGGCATAAGAAATATTTTGGAGCTTATCAAGACGCATAGGTCATATTTTGAAGCATATCAATAGTGTATAAATAATCTCAAAGCTTATCAAATGAACAATTAAAGAATAGAAGCTCAAATATCATATCAGACATAACATTCATTTTATTCTTATTCAAAGCACAGAAACAAATTTATAAGCAATACTTTAGATATTAAATCAAAGACATAGAGGGTGAAGTGGGACCATAAGCATAATATGGATCATCCATCGCTAAATAACCATCAAACATAAGTCTCCCACGTTTAGGAGCTCCATCCACCTATGTCTGAGTGAAGTCAATAGGGCCAATAGAGCATCGCAGGCTCTAAACACAATACCTTTTATCATTTCTAGTGAAGCTCCAGAATTTTCACACAAACATCAGAGTACAAAAGGACATGAACAACAAAATTGGTATATATTAGAAGCACATGCGGAATAATGAAATATACATGTGCCAAATATAAAATAATATAACGAATACATAAACATTCATAATATATATTCAGATGGGCAAGGAATAAGGGATAAGAGTATGTAAGATTTCAAGCAATGATATAAGGCTCCAAATAAGAAAAACTTTAGCTAGATTACAAACAGAATATGATCTGATATTATATCAAAAACATAGATGGTGATGTGGGATCACATACATAATATGATCCATCAATTTCTAGATGACTATCAGATAAAATTAAAGCATCACAGGCTCTAAGCATAATACCCTTTACCATTTATGACAAAGGTCTAGAATATCCCACAAACACCATAGTACAAAACGATATGATCAATGAATTTGGCATATATCGTAAGCGCATGTGAAATAATGCATGTGCCTAAATAAAATAATATGATGTAACATTAATCAATATATAACATATTCAGATATATAAGAAAATCAAAGGCAAGAGCATTAGAGAATTAAGTTTTAAAATGGATGAAACAAGAATAGGCAAAACTAATACAATCACTATTCTGGCAAAATTCAGAAGGCATATCTCAAAGTTGTTTTGAATGTTCAAATATATTCCAACTTACTCAAAAATGGTATCTTTGGAAAGCCAA
This sequence comes from Ensete glaucum, assembly GCA_021527575.1. Classification (NCBI taxonomy): domain Eukaryota; kingdom Viridiplantae; phylum Streptophyta; class Magnoliopsida; order Zingiberales; family Musaceae; genus Ensete; species Ensete glaucum. Next base: position 23,488,654 of record CM038556.1, on the reverse strand, counting down.
ATCAATCTGATTTTAAATGAAATAAGTTTCATACAAATTGGAAGTCTCTACAAAAAGTTGTATAGATGATTTGGCAACTAAAGGTCAAGAATTATGATCCCTGTTTTATAGAATCTATAAGGTCTAACAAAATTAAAAATTTCAATAGTAATTTGGACTCCAAATATTCCAATCCTAGTATCAAATAAATAATCTATAAGCATATTTTCTAATGAATTAAGTTTTACATAAATTAGGAACCACAATAAGAAGATATAAGTAATATAGTGATGAAAGTTCAGGAGCCATAAACTCTATTTTATAGATTTTATATGCTCAATTAAAATAAACGTTTAGACTAGAAAATGAACTCCAAATTCTTCAAACTCAGTTTTAAAAGAAAGATATGTGAATTTATTTTTAAAGAGATGTTTTATCTAAATCAGAGGTCTATACTAAAAGTTACAACTTAAATAAAGTAGATAGGTTATAATCTAAAAAATATTACAGATTCACACTTTGGCAGCCAACAAAAGAAATTTCGGTTTTGTTCTAAATTTTATCTCATAATTAAGGCAAAAACAAATATAAATTTCAATAGAGAAAGGATAGAAAATATTATGTAAGATGGGGTTAAAATACTTGCCTTTATAAATTTTGATCCTAAATATGGATTTGATCAAAATGTCAAAACCCTCAAATCTTTTCTTCTCCTCTTCCTTCTCTTTTTCCTTCTTTTCTTCTTTTTCTCCTTCATAAGTTTATGTTGCAGCCAAATCCCTTTCTTCTCTTTGCTATTTGTTTAACGTAACATGTGGTTTGTTAGGTGGCAAGCATGCATACAAGGTGCACATATGTCACCTAAGCACATACATAAATTGTACTACTTTAAACTCAGAAATAACACATGTCATCATCCTTTTTCTTTATAACTTAATTTGAATCTTACCTAATTCATATCAAACTTTTAAATTTTACATTTAAGTCCCTAGAAATAGACTTTTAATTAAATTCTTATATTTATAAATAGGTCCCTACAAATAATCTATTATTAAATAAAATCTCATTAATAATTTAAAATATATCATTACAAATATTTTGAAAATGAGAGATATTACATCAATCATATGAGTGATGCACGTGTGACACGTGGCACGATCTTCTTGCTTATGATTATTATTAACATGTTCTCACATTATATTATCTATTATCTATTTTATATATATATATATATATATATATATATATATATATATATATATATATATAGTGATTTTCTTGGTTCTATACAATGGGAATCAGATCGTGATGAGATAACGATAATGAGATCGATTTACTTTTAAACATATATCCAAATAATCCCGGTCACAGGTTACTCGAAAGGGACATCAAGATAACTGGATAGACCGGTGTACTGTATACCTATCCATATGATGGAGGTGACTAGTCTCATAGTCACTTGTGTGGAGACGCTAAGGATACAATATAGATGCTCATTAGAGAATGAGTTAACTGATTGATCTGTTTAGGGAATGTTGTATGGTTAATAATACATAATATTAGACAACAATTCTATAATCTCAGTTGTGCATCTGGTTTTGAGACTTGAGACACCAAGGATTTTGTTTGAGTACTTCTTTCTTTAACGTCGGACTTACAGGTTTAGAAAGTTTTAGATCTAGTACAACCAGTTATTAGGAATAGTTGCCAACCTTACAAAGATAATTAAGTGTCAATAAAGGATCATCTACTCTCGGTATCATGAGAGAAATATCCCTTGTGTGTTTACTTAGATAAATTATTAACTAGGGTTATTCAGATTGAGAGAGTTCTCCGAGAGAATCTGATTAGAGTAAAACTTTGATGGATTCTATATGTGGCCTAACAATACCATGTCCAATATACGACCTCTAGAATATTAGTTGGATGAGGGGCTATGGATATATAGTAACTATAGACAAACAGGTCTGAAAGATTTGATTCCCCTATACTATCTGGGACTATGGCGTAGTGGCCTAGTATGTCCATAGTTGATGAGTTAGGTAAATTATTATAGGGATAATAATTCACTATATCAGAAGGAGTCCTTATGAGAACGGCTCATAGCTAGCTCGGTATCGGGTCTAAAGAGTCACAAAAGAAGTTGTGATTGGCAAGAGTTTCGTTTTAGAATTTTGTGTGATTGGTCGAGTCCCTCGAGGTTACACTAAAATGTGGATTAAATCTCGATCCCCACTAGAAGTATATCGACGACTTTTGTTTCAAGTGTCGAGAGTGCCACTAATACCGAGAAGGGAGAAAGAGGATAGAATTCAAGAAAAAAGAGAAACTGAAAAGTCGATTTGTAGAAAAGGAACAAACTTAGAATAGAACTTATGTAAAATGGATAAAAAGTTCACCACCAAGTTTAATATCACAAGAGGATACATAAATTCACCACCTCAAGAAATTTAAGCAAGGATATAGAACTAAATCAAAAAGACTGACCACTCAAGGACACATCCAAGAGATACAGAGTTTTAAAGAGACTCCAAAGCTTCTGCCAATACAAATCAGGTAGGTGCTAAACTTTTTTTCTAGCTCTAGAATATCAAAATAAGTACTAGTGTATGAAATAACCCTTTATGTATAGGGAATCATGAAATTAAGTGTTTTATATTTGTTAGCTAATTCATTTAATGCATTTCTTAGTCTTGATGGAAAGCACATTGAAAGAGCTTTTACTTTGTCCAAAAAATATGCTCATCAGCTGTCATATTTGAGTCATGTGGGTTAAAAGCTATGAGGCAACATTGTGGACTATAGGAAATCATAGGATCAATAATTTTCATACAAGTTGATTTTGGCAACTTAGGCACTCCTGTGTCATCTCCCTTCATTGAAAGACACTTGTCCTCAAGTCCTCATTTACTCTAACTATATATTAAGGACTAAAATCAACTATATTAAATATTAAGAATGCCCCATAATCTTCAGGTTGCTTGATCTCATAAGTATTCTTATCAATTCTCTTAAGCATATTGAATGGACTATCAGTCTTTGGCTTTAATTTCTCATATTTGACTGGGGATAACCTCTTTTCCATAGATAAATCCAAATCAAATAAGTTGTATTAAACTCTATATGTATTCTGTATTTGTTGGCAGCTTGCATGTACCTCTTACTTTGATTTTCAGTGTTGTTTTAGCTTTCTCATGCAACTTCTTTATCTGTTTAGCCCCCTCATCAACATCTCCACTAATTTCCATAGTCATAGGATGAGTAACTAAAGGTAAATGATCTATTGGACCTACCTTATGAATAAGATCATCGTGATGTCAGATGTCTCTCAAAGGTGGAAGGTTATGTTGGATCTCCTTTAGTACAATATCTTGTAACTCCTCCATGATTGGTTTCATGATTGCTTTTGGTTTCTTGTATTGTTTGTTCTCCTTTATAGCTACTAGAGCTAAAACATAACTATCCCTTTCTAATTTATCCTTGCATTCACTATGGGAAATAAAAGGTAAACCATGATCAGCATAAATAACCTCTTCCTCATAATCATCATATTTTGGTTCGTCACTAGCTTCATTTTCTTCTCCATCACTATGTTCTTCACCAAATATAATGATCCTCCTATTTGGATAATCTGAAGTGATATGTCAAAAATAAAATAATCTGTTACCCTTGTCTTGTACCTTCAACACTACTTTGCTTTGGAGAGTAGACTTAGAATTTTTGCTTTTCGTATAACAATACTTTGCACCGTATTGAGAACCCTTTTTAAACTTTTATTGCTTCTTCACACTAACATCTCTTTGTTTAAAATCAGAGCTTTTCAAAAAAAAAATTGCCTATAGTTGTCAGGTAAGTATTTTTCTTTTCAACAAAAGAATATATTCCTTCTGAGTTTGAGTGCCACAAGCTTTACGTTCTTTTGTTATGGTAGTTCATGAAAATTGAATATTCTTTCCACCATATTAAGCGAATCAATAAAGTCATCAACATTGATACTACCTTCAAACTTCAGAATATGCAACTTTGGGTTGTAGTTATTCTGCCACTCGTCTTGGACTCTACGCTTGATAGAAATCTTCACAACTCCCTTAGGTAATGAGGTATATCATCAACATAACCAAACTTTTGGGAATCATTTTCATGCTGATTATTTTTCCTCTAAAGTTCTTCAATGATTTTATTTTTTTCATGTATACTGTAAGCACTTTTTGTAGATGCAACCTCAAGGATTCAACATCATCTTCATTGTCATTAATTTTATGCACTACTTTTCCATTCTATCATTCCATGATCTTTAGTTTTTAATCTCTAATACCAAACTAATACCAAGAAGGAAGAAAGAAGATTAGAATTTGAAAAACAAGAGAAACTGAAAAGTTGATTTTGTAAAAAGGGAACAAACTCATAACGAAACTTGCGTAAAATGGATAAAAAGTTTACCACCAAGTTTAATGTCACAAGAGGATACATAAATTCATCACCTCAAGGAAATTAAATAAGGATACAGACCTAAATCCAAAGACTCACCACTCAATAATGCATCCAAGAGATATAGAGTTTTAGATAGACTCCAAAGAATTCTACTAATACAAATTAGGTGCTAAACATTTTCTTTAGCCCTAAAATATCAAAATAAATATTAGTGCATGAAATAATCCTTCATGCATAGGGAACCACAAAATTAAGTGCTTTATATATGCTAACTAATTAATTTAATGTATGATAGGACTCTAGAAGGGTTGAGTCCTAATCTCCCTAAGAAGTAGTCAATAAAACCCTGTTAGATTGTAATAAAGCCACTCATATCTTATAAAGGAGTATGGCTAGGGTTTAGATTAGCCCTTAGGGCTTAGTGACGGCAATCTCTCTTACTGGGTTGGTCGGCTAGGGTTTCCCCCTACTTAGGTCAGCTATAGAGCCAACCTAGCTATCCTCTGTTCCTATTAAGGCAAGTTGGTTATAGAAGGGGTAAAGAGATAATTTTACTTAGGCAAACACCCCCTTAGACTAGTATTTTGATCCCTATTTAAAGATGTAGCTGCCCCCCCTCTTGAGTTAAGTAATAATTAATTTTATTTCAGTCTTGTGCCTAGTCTAGGAGGGAGGAACCCCTATAGCGTTCCAAGGGTTGATCCCCCTCAAGAGTCAAAATCTATAGAACTCCATTTGGAGTTTTATCATCTAGTATCAAAATAGCGATCTTGCTACCCTTGTAGCCGTCATCCATGCCTCCACCTTTCCAAGCAATTCCCACAATTGCTTTTGATGTCACCTCGATCGTCGCCCACCAAGCCGTAGATCCATCAATCTGCTGCCTTCCTCTGAGTCAACATCAAAGATCTGGTAAAAACTCCAAAGCTCATGCCTCTTTCTACTACTATTCCTCTATCTTACATATGGGAGAAGTTTTTTCAGAATTTTCTTGCTGCAAAATTTTACCATCGCAAACTTTATCATCGTTGTGAAGGTGAAACACTGCAGAAATTTTCAACTGATTGTTGCTTCTTGGAACTGAACTTTTAATCATCCTTTTTGGCTGAAACTTTTATATAATTTTGTAGATTATCTTACCTTTCATCTAAGATTGACCTCATAACAAAAACTCCTTTTGGATCTAGACTTATCGCGTTGCGATTCTTCATCATGCAGTGCTGAAATTTTATGATAAAGAATTTGCCTTCTATTTATTGGCCTCTTGAAACTGAAATTTTGTTCATCCTTTTTCACCAAAATTTTTATAGAATTCCAAAGATCAACTTAGCTTTCATCTGGGATTAATTTCTTAAAAAAATTCCTTCTAGAACCGGTTTTCTTGTGTAATCTTTCACCAGCACGTAGTTTTAGAATTTTTATTATGAAGGATCTACCTTTCATCTTTTGCCCTAATTCCCTACTGTTACGCTGCCAAAATTTCACCAAAATTTTTACTAGTATTCCCAACATCTAAACCAAGGGTTTCTATATAGTTTTCTTAAACTTTCCTCTAGAATTTATGTCGAGAAGTCATCGTTTCTCTGACGTAAAATCTATTTGGTAGGACTGCACATCGTCGCACTTTTTTAATCAAATTCTATCATATTTGAGTGTTGTTTTTTGTGAGATTTTGAACTCTCTTTTCCTCATCACCAAACCCTATCATCTTTACCAAAAACCCTTCAAAACTCTACCCTAAACTAAAACCAAATAGCCACCCAAATCAGCCCTAACCATAGCCTACTTCCTTATCGATCCACTTACCTTTTCAGCAAACTTTCCTTATCGGTATACCTACCTTTACTACCATCTGTCCTAGATCTAAAATTTATTTCCCTAACCTTCATCTACTGCTATCATAGCCCTAAAACTATACAAATTCATAGCCTAAACTCCACAAAATTGTAGTCCTAAATCACACCCAAAGTAGCCACAAATCGCACCCAAAAACTGAAGCCATCGATCCACCAATCTTTCAACCGCCCAATCTCCCTTATCCCTTGAACCGTAGCACGCATCTTTCACTGCCCAATGCTACCAATAGCAACCTCTTGCTGCCATCCTCCTTAACCATAGCCAGCAGTGATCCTTATGGTAAAAAGCTACTAGCAACAATCTTTTGCTGTAATTTGTTTATATCGGAGCCCGCAACAATTGTTCACTACTACTAACTATCTTGATTGTGGCCAGTAACAAATTGAACACAACAGTAGCCATCTCTCACTCCATACTGCTGCTGCCCTCCTCTGCAATAGCCATGTATATCGCTACCCTGTCTTCTTACTATTGCAGCTGCACCCTTGCTACAACCGATGCCACTTGCAACCAAGAAGTTACATCATAATCGCAACCGATGTTGCTGCTGCCCTCTTCTTCCTCCATCGTTATTATTACCCTTGGCTACCATCCTCCACTTGGAGACTTCACCCTTATAGTCTCGACATTGCTGCCATTCACTGCCTTCAACCTGAAAATTGTAGCTACACTTTTCAGTCAGTTTGTTTCATAGGTTGGAGATCCTTATGTCATGACATTGCTGGGCTTATTTGAACCAAATTGGAGGCTTTCAAGATGCATATAGATGCTAAATTGTGTGCTCTCTTCGGGGAGTTTAGATTGGGTCGATCACTAAGCCCTAGAAGATCATAACATGGAGCAAATTATGATTACAAAAAGAACCCATCAGAGATAAGAAGCGAGGATAAGATATGACAGCCTTACACCTCGATGACATTGATCTCCTTTATACAACTTCAAGAAGGGCACCTCAATCAAGATGCATAGAGCATGAGAGCCACATCCCAACCATACACATTTATGGCCCACTGAAGAACCCAAACTCAAAGATATGGCTCTCGAGTCCGAGGAGAAGGATATGAAGGAAAAATCACAATCAATCGCCCGTACCTTTCATGCTCTACCATAGATATTGAACATTGATGGCTTCATCAAGCATCAGCCTGTCACTATCCTCGCTGACACCAGGAGCTCTAACGACCTTATGAATGACAAAAGAAAACATGTGACCTTATGTGGGAAAGGAGAGAATGAAGAAAAGATGACCTCGACACAGTGCTTGGAGAAGCTCGTTGAAATCTTAGGCACGTCCTCTGAAATGAGCCGACTCCTTCCTATCAGACTGCACGACCCTCGTATGTTGGTCTTACAAGGGAGCTACTAGCATATATTCAGCCATATTGTTGTCTACATTTCAAAAGACTAAAGCTAAAAAGATCATCCAAGAGACGTGAGAGATACGGCTCATTCGACCACAACCTTCCCTTGCAATGACACTTTATCTCCAAAAACTTTACCTCTTTGTCTATAGAGATAAGCTCTTCTTGAAGTGCCATATTCAACTGAAGCAGCTATGGGATCTGATGCAATGCTCCCTTATCTCGGGCTACTTCCATGACTTCACCGAAGAGCGAACCATGATGCTAAAAGTCTTCCCTGATGATGACCTCGGATCCACGGCCCACTATCACAAGAAGGAATAGGAGAAAGGCATCAACATGACTACCATTGCCATGATGCCATCTATATTAATGCTAGCATTACTTGAACATGGCAATGTATTTGTACTTGGAGTAGACATATCCAGAGTTGGGATTAGCGTCACCCTTATGTAATATGGTCGATTCCTAATTCACATCGAGGCTTCCCCCACACTTCACATGAGATTTTTAAAGGGGACACCCATTGCTACCAAATTTAAAATTTAGCTGGATACAGGTCCATGGCACAAAAAAGGAGTAAGCCCAAAAGAATTAGAATCCATGCTTACGCCAACACATGCAAAGAAGAAATGGCCTCATGACAAACTTCAGAATGGAAGAAAAATTGAAGATCGAGTTTTCTTACACGTCCAGCCCGATCAGCAGGAAACTCGAACCTTAAGGAAGTGGTCTCCATATTTCTTTGGGCCTTGCAAAATTGAGGACCACATTGGAGCCCTAACCTGGAGATCAGATTCGCGCACCAAATCAAGATTATAGTTGATATGCCGGGATGGGTATCCCACCTCAAATAAAAATTTAAAGAAGATGACTCAACTCAAATCCTTAAAACTAACACCCAAGCTGATGAGGAGGCCAAAGTTCAGTTGATAATAGCATGGGAATCATATGAAGAGTTAAAAACCTAGTTCCCCGAGTTCATGGAACCATAGCCTTATGACAAGGCTGATTTTAAGAGGACGAGTTTGATAGGACTCTAGCAGGGTTGAGTCCTAATCACCCTAAGAAGTAGTCAATAAAACCCTCTTAGATTGTAATAAAAATACTCCTATCTTATAAAGGAGTATGGCTAGGGTTTAGATTTGCCCTTAGGGCTTAGTGGCCGCCACCTCCCTTACTGGGTTGGTCGGCTAAGGTTTTCCCCCTACTCAGGTCGGCTATAGAACTAACCTAGCCGCTCCCTGTTCCTATTAAGGCAGGTCGACTATAAGAGGGGTAAAGGTGTAATTTTACTTAGACATGCACCCCCTTAGGCTAGGGTTTTGATCCTTATTTAAAGATATAGTCGCCCTCTCTCTTGAATCAAGCAATTATCAATTTTATTTCAGGCTTGTGTTGAGTGTAGGAGGGAGGAACCCCTATAGCATTCCAAGGGTTGATCCCCCTCAAGGGTCAAAATCTATAAGCTCTTTCTGGGGTTCTATCAATATATTCCTTGGTCATGAAGCAAAGTACCTAGAAATAGCTTTTACTTTGTCCAAGGAATATGCTCATGAGCTATCATATTTGAGTCAGCTAGATTAAAAGCTGTGAAGCAACATTGTGGACTATAGGAAATCATAAGATCAATAATTTCTATACGAGTTGATTTTAGCAACTTAGGCACTCCCGTGTCAATCACACGATTTGCTAGAAAAATAGTGTGAGTAGATTAAATTAGAAGTCCACATCTTAGTTATTATTTTTTCATAAAATCTACATGTTATTCATTTATGCTACATCTTATTTGACAGAAACATGTCGCTTGTAAATCTCCTACGTGACATACTTGATATCAACCACCTCACTGGTCTAAACTACACGGATTGCCTCTATAATTGAGAATTGTTCTCACATTGAAGAAAATTACATATGTCCTTGACATAATTTTGCCTATGCTAAAGGAAAGGGCAAGTGAGGATAAGATCGATCACTACATGAAGTATATAGACGATTCCATTTTAGCTAAGTGTATGTTATATGTTGGTCTCGACGACTCCTGAGTTATATAGGCAACAAGAGAGCATGGATATCAATTTCATCCTTCTTCATCTTCACCAGCTGTTTTAGGAACATAGAAGAACTCAGAGATATAAGATATCCAAGAGTCTCTTCGGAGCTAGGATGACAAAGGAGACATTGGTTCAAAACCATATCCTAAGGATGATAGAGTGGATTGAGAAACTCACGGGTCTAAGAATGACTATAGACGATAACTTATGTGTTGATCTTATATTTCAGTCCCTACCATTTTTTTTCTCAGTTCGTAATGAACTTTCATATGAATATGTTTGAGGTGACTCTCCTTGGGCTCCTTAATATATTAAGGGAAGCTGAGTGTACTATCAAGAAAGAGATGTCAGTTCTCTATATTGGTGAAACCAAGAAGAAAATGAAGGTTGATAAGACCTGTAAGAAGGGCAAGGGCAAGGGCAAACTGGGTAAGGCAAAGGTTGTCAAGAAAGATACAACAAAGGACAAAAGCTAGTGCTTCTAATATAAAGACGGGCACTAGAAGAGAAACTGTGAGGACTACATTGTAGAGAAGGCGAAACAAAAGCTTGGAGAAGCTTCAGTTATATTCATGATTAGTCTCAATTTAGTGGATTTTTCTAATAACACATGGTATTGAATATCGGAAGTGCTTATTATATCTACAATCTGTTGTAGGTTCTGGCAAAGCTTAGGGGTTTAGCGAGAGGCAAGATGGACCTCAAGGTGGGTAATGGAGCAACAAGAGTTACTACAATTGTTGTTAGTGAGGTCATCTACCTGGTGGAGCTACCATCACATTAGATGTATGCTGTTATATTCCCTCTATTATCAAAAATATTATTTCATTTCATATTCGACAATTAGTGGATATAAACTACTTTTTGAGAATAATAGTTATTCATTAATTTTGGATGATAAGATCATCACTAGAGGAACGTTGATTAGTGACTTATATGTGCTAGACATTTCTTCATATATATATCATGAATGTAAGTACACCTAAGAGGAAACAAGATGAGGTGAACAATATAAATCTATGGCATTATAAGCTAGGTCATTTCCATGAAGGAATAATTCAAAAATTGTTGAAAACTAGATACTTAGATCCATTCGACTATGAGTCATATGCAACTTGCGAACCTTGCCTTCATGAAAAATTGACCAACTCTCCTTTTAGTGGAATTGAAGAGAGAGCCATTGAGTTGTTAGAACTCATACAAAGCGATATATATGGTCTTATTTCAACTTAGGCTATATGTGATTACTCATTCTTCATTACATTCACTGAGAATTCCTCTAGGTATGGATGGACATATGTACTTGATAAAGTATAAGTCCGAGGACTTTGAGAAATTTAGGAAATATAAAAATGAAGTAGAGAACTAGACCGGAAAGAGTATTAAGTCTCTTTGATCGGATCAAGGAGGAGAGTACTTGAGTATAGAGTTCACCCATTTCCTTAGGAACCATGAGATTTTATCCCAGTTGACACCTCCTTATACATCTCAACTCAATGGTGTATCATCAAGGAGGAATCTCATGCTATTGGATATGGTATGGTCGATGATAAGTTTCACCGACCTGCCTATCTTATTCTAAGGATATGTATGCTCTAAAGACGCAGCTTACTTTCTGAATAGAGTTTCATTTATGTCAGTAGTATCCACACCATATAAGATATAAAAAGGAAAAAAGTATGATCTTAAGGTTGTTAAGATTTAGGGTTACCCTGCCCATATTAGAAGACACAATCCCGACAAGTTAGAAGGATGAAATGGTGCAAGCTTGTAGGATACCCCAAGGAAACTTATAGGTATTATTTCTATCATCCCGAGAACTAGAAGATTTTTGTTGCCAAGTGAGTTATGTTCCTTGAGAAGGAACACATTCTTAGTGAAAATAGTGGATGTATGATAGAGTTGAGCGAAACTAGAGAACCTAGCTCAAGCACCATTCCGAAGTCCCAGTCTGTTCAGGTACCTAGCACACAAGTTCTAACTTTACATAGGTTTGACATAATATCTTACCCTCTTAAAAGATATGTGGGACATATCAGTGGAGAGGATACCTAGGATATTGATCCTTAGACCTAAAGGAGGCCATTATGAGTATAGACTCAAGGAAGTGGCAGGAAGTTATGAGTTCTGAGATAGATTTCATATACTCCAATAATGTTTAGAACCTTATGGATGCACCTGAGGGTATCATACCCATTGACTATAAGTGGATCTTTAATAAAAAGATCAGAGTAAATAGAAAGGTGGAGACCTATAAGGTAAGGTTGGTGGCTAAAAAGATATCATCAAAGGCACGGAGTTAACTATGACGAAACCTTCTCTCACCCATAGCCATGCTGAAATCTCTCAAAATTCTTCTAACTATTGGAGCACACTATGATTATGAGATCTGACAAATGGATGTGAATGAGTGGGGTATTTATAGGCTCCAAATATAAAGTATGCTTTATAGGCTCCAAGATTTGATAGTCAGATCTCAAAACAAGAATGACTAGGGTATTCATAGGCTCCAAATGGATTCAAAAAATGAAGCTAAAATTTAAATTTTTTGAGTTTTTGGGGTATTGGCGGTACCATCGCTATTAATGGGCAATACTACTATCGAGAGGAACTTAAAACCTTGAGCTCTAGTGGTACCATTGCTTACAGCCTGGGTGGTACCACCGCCTGGCAATACGGAAAATCGTGTTGCCAGCTGATAGGCAGTTCCACCGCCTAGTCTAGTGGTGCCACCACGTGACTCAACTTTGGGTCACTAAATGGACCTCCCATTGGGCCCAAATCAGTCCCAATTAAGGCTCAATGACCCTTAATTGAGTTAGCATTGTTATACCCAAAACTAACTCAATTTAGACCTCAACTACAATAATCATGACATAACTGACTACAAAACATAAATCTTATGTTGGTTCATCTGAACTCTTAGGGTATCATGCTTTCCTTCGGCATGTGGCTTGATCTATCAACATGTTGACTCTCGCAGCATCCAATCTTGAGGTAATGTTTGATTCTTCTAGCCCGATGCCCAATCTCTAACTCCTACCTATATATGATTTTTTTATTTTAATTATTTTACCTTTTCATGTTTTAAGACAATCGGTCTTGCATCACTTTTCTCAAACATTGGTTAGATCAGAACTTTATTAATTAATTTTATCATCAAAATTCGAGATTCAACAAATACAGCCAAAGTGATTTATATTCAAGGAGAGTCTAGATAAGGTGTGTAGGTTGCTCAGGTCCACCTATGGACTAAAGCAAGCTTCCCGAAGTTGAAACATAAGATTTAGTGAGGCGATCAGATCTTATAACTTTGTTAAAAACGAAAATGAGCCTTATGTTTATAGGAAGGTAAGTCGGAGAGCTATCATCTTCTTGATACTATATGTGGATGGCATCATGATCATTGGGACTAATGTAGGAATGTTATCCACAGTTAAGGCTTGGCTATCCGGAAATTTCTCTATGAGGGACTTAGGGGAAGCATCCTATATTTTAGGGATTCATATCTATAAAGAGAGATCCAAGAGGATGCTTGGCTTGTCCCAATCCAGATACATAGACTCTATTGTCAAAAGGTTTGGCATGAAAAATTCCAAGAGATGTCTCATACCGACGAGACATGAAATATCACTTTCTAGGATTGTCCCCAAAGACTCCTGATGAAAGGATAAACATGGATAGGATACTCTATGCCTCAGTGATATGGTCTATCATGTATGCTATGAGATATAACAGGCCTGATATAACATATGCTCTGAGTGTCATGAGCAAGTATCATGTGGATCTAGGCTTTGAACATTGGAAGGTAGTAAAGTGCATCCTTAAGTACTTGAGAAGTACTAAGGATCTTTTATTAGTATACGGAGGAGGTATCCTGCAGGTTAAGAGCTACACAAACTCAAATTTCTAGTTCGATATCGATGATAGCAAGTTAAACTCAAGGTATATCTTCACCCTGAATAGAGGAGCAGTAAGCTAGAAGAGTTCCAAGCAAGATACTATTGTTAAGTCAACCATAGAGGCAGAGTACATTGCTGCAACAGAAGCACCAAAGGAAGGGGTGGGTGTGGATGAATAAGTTCATCACGGATATGGGAGTTAAACCAACCAAGCATTAAGGAGTTGATTCCCATATACTATGACAATAATGGGGCGATTGCTCAAGCAAAGAAATATAGGTCTCATCAGAAGTGCAAGCATATTCTAAGGAGGTTCTACTTGATCAAAGAGATCGTAGCCCGTAAAGATGTAGCAACAGAAAGAGTTTCATCTGAAGATAACATTGCAGCCCTACTGACAAAGCTACTAGCTCAGATTGTCTTTGAGCGTCACAGGGGTCTGATAGGGATCAGACACATAGGTGATTGGCTTTAGATCAAGTAGGAGATTGTTGATTATAGGTGCCCTATAAGCCAATCACGTAAGTGATGGCATGTGTGACACACTACACAATCTTTTTGTAATTATAATTATTATTAGTATATTCTCACATATATGCATTATCTGCTGCATATATATTGTGATGTCCTTGGATCTGTGCAAGTAGAATCAGATCATAATGAGATCATGATAATGAGATCAATTCACCTTTAAACACAAACCCTAAATAATCCCAATCATAAGTTGCTCAAGAGGGATATCGAGAAAATCATACAAACTAGTGTACTATATACTCATCCATAAGATGGAAGCAGCTGGTTTAATAGCCACTTATGTGGGGACACTTATGGTATAAAACAAGTACTCGTTTGAGAATGAGTTTACTAATTCATCCACTTATGGAATGCTGGATGATTAATTATATTAACATCAGATAATGATTTTATAGTCTCAATTATGTGTCTAGTCTATAGATTTAAGACACCAAGGAAGTCTTGTTTAAGCACTCATTTCTTTGATGCAAAACTTACAAGTTTGGTACAACCGGTTATCAAGAGTAGTAGCTAAACTTATGAAGGTAATTGAGAGTCAATAGATGATCATCCACTCTCGGTATTCTAAGAGAAATATCCTATGTGCTCTAGCTCAGGCCAATCCCTGGCTGGGGTCATTCATATTGAGAGAGGAGTTATCTGAGAGAATCTGATTAGAGTGAGACTCGGACGGATTCTACATGTGGCCTGACAGTATCATACCTGATATACGATCTCTGGGATATTAGAAAGATGAGAAACTATAAATACATGGTAATTGAGGATAGATTGGTCTAATGGATTAGATCTCTTGTACCATTCGGGGACTATAACGCAGTGTGGCCTAGTACGTGCATAGTCAATTAGTTGAGTGAATTATTATGTGATAATAATTCACTGAGTCAACAAGAGTTTTGACAGGTAAAACTCATGGATAATTAGCCATTTATAGCGTAGTGGTCTAGTACATCCATAGAGGGTCACACACATATGGTGGATAATTGCAACGAGTAGAGGATTGGATATAAGTTATCTAATTAGCCGCCCCTATTCTCATTGGATGAGACCTAACATTAATGGACTCCTTGTATGAGACTCAATTGAGATTATTGGATAGAGATCCAATAATCTAATAAGTGAGGGTAATTGGATAGAGATCTAATACCTACTAAGGTAGTATGCATTAGGGTTTTTGGTGGCTCTCTATAAATAAGAGGTAGAGATGGCCAACATGGTGATATATTATATCTTTGGCCGCCCCCTTCTATTCTCCTCTCTCTTACATATTCTCAACCGACCACCCTCTCCATGCTGAGAGAGGGTAGTGAAGAAGATAGGAGATCTTCTTCCATGTTCACTGCAAGAAGGTATATAAGAGTTGTGGGATTTTTGCTGCAATTAGAGGAGCATCGCTGCAACGATCCACCATGTAGACACTACTAAAGAGGAGAACTGGCCCCCTTAATCCTCTTCTATAGGATATAAAAGTTTCAGGGATATACAATCTCCCAAGGTAATAAATCTCACCTGAATCGTAATTTTTGATTTTGTAGTTTTTCACGCACCAATAGTTACATGACGATTTTGTAGTTTTTCACGCACCAATAGTCACAAGGTTTCCTAATATTCAATACCCTAGAACCCCCCCTCGGGTTGCATAGGGTTGGATAGGGCTTTTGGATAATAGGGAAGTTGCTACCCTAGGCTTCACTCACTATCCGTCGCTCATTGCTTGCTCGCACTGCAAAAAATGGCCAATTTTGGCTTGTTTTTATGCCATTTTGTAAGCTATGATGACCATGGTGAGCGACACAAAACGTCAACCATCTCAGCACCCTAGAACCCTCCTGGTGGCACAAGGTTAGATGAGGCTTTCATATAGAAAGGAAGGTGCTACGCTAGGCTTTGCTCATTGTCTATCGCTCGTCGCTCACTTGCATGACCAAAACTATCCAGTTTTGGCTTGTTTTCATAAGAGTTTTGAGCAAGTGAATTGGAGAATGATAAGAATGAAAAGCATGAAAGAGATTTGCAAACTAGATTTATTATGGTTCGATCCATATAATCTATGTTCACTCATAATTCCTCTTCACTCGAGGCCATCAGCTTTCACTACTAATCTTCTTTCAATAGTGAAAATCAACTATCCCCTTTACAACATTTTCTCCCTCTCACAAGCCCAATAGAGAACATTTACAACCCTCTTTTACAAGTATTCCCTCATACCCTCCCTTAGAATAACCTCTAAGCTTCTAATGAAGGGAACTCAACTTTCTAATAGGGTTTTCTCATAAGTTTTCATTCTCTATTCTTATTATTCTAAGCAAGAATACTTGGGGTTTTTATAGGCCCCAGATGACTTCAAATTTTGGAGCCAAAATTTAAATCTTCGAGTTTTTGAGGTACTAGCGGTACCACCACCGGCACTAGGCAGCATTGTCGAATAGAGCCCAGGAATCTAGGCTTTAGCGGTACCATCCTCAGAATAGGTAGTACTACCACCTAACACTTGGTAGTACCAGTGCCTAGTCTAGGCAATACTATCGCTTAGATTCTTGAGAAAATGCATTTTATACTTTCTAGCTTACATACGATTACACCGTCAAGTCCGATGGTGCCACTGCTAACCTAACTTTGGTCACTGAAATGGGCCTTCTAATAGGCCTGAATTGGTCCAAATTAAGGCCCAATGGGCCCTTAAATGAGTTAGCATGGTGACACCCAAAACTAACACAATTAAGACTTAAACTATTTGGATTAAGACATAACCAATTACAAAGCATGAATTTTATATTGTCCGGCAAGTCATTGGTTTATCCAGTGCTTCCTCTAATCCTTCGATGCATCATCCTCTCCTTCAGTGTATTGCCCAATCCATCGGCATGTTAATCTCTACAACATCTGATCTTCTTGGCGCAATGCCCGAACCTTCTGGCTTGATGCCCAAACTCATGACACGAAGTCCCTCTGGCATGTTTACCAGTCCTCCGGCTTGATGTCCAATCTTTTCACATGTTTCATTCTGGCCCAACATTTGATTCTTCTTGCTTTAATCGATTTGTCTTTCCATGCTCGAAGTTAGTCCTACATCACTTAAATGCTGATTAAATCATAATTTTCATCAGTTGATTTCATTATCAAAATCCAAGTTTCAATAATCTCCTCTATTTTGATGATGGCAACTAATTGATAATGGAGTTTTAACTTAACTCCCCTTGTTAATATGACATATTGAAATAATATTTGAAATTTAGAAAATAATATTTGAAATTTAGAAAATCATGAGTATATAATTGCATGGATCATAAAATCACCATAATCTCAAAATACATCATATCATGCATAAGTCAAATTTTAAATTATCATCATAACAATCATCATACCTTCTCCCGCTTTGTTATGAGAAAAGTGCAAGTAGTAAGTTTTTCAAACATGTAAGCTAACAATTTTTGAGATGTGCAAGTTAGTAATCTTTGCTTGTCTTTTGAGATTTGCAAGCTAGTGATTCTTGCTTCTTTTTTGAGATGTGCAAGTTTAGCAAATTTTGCTTCTTCTTAAAGTATGCAAGCTAGCAAACTTCTCTTGAGATATGCAAACTAGCATTTCTTACTTCTCTTATGAGATGTGCAAGCTTAGCAAATTTTATTTTTTCTTAGGATATGCATTCTTGCAAGACTCTCTCCTTGAAATGTACAAGCTAGCAATTTTTTCTCCCCCTTTGTCATTATAAAAAAGAAGGGAGGAATACAATGGCACAAAATCTTTTCCATTGATGTTCCAATCATTACATGAAAGATATCATGGAAAATCAATTTGGTGATGAGGTATACAATTCATGAATACAAGGGAGTCAAATAAAAATCATGACATGAAGGATATTAATATCAAAGATCATAAAAGATTAAGTCATGATTATCGAAAGATTAAGATTCGTTATGATATAATTAAAAGAGACCTTAGGAGTTTAAATTGTAAATGATCTTCAAAAAAAATTAAGTCATGAATTTTTAGAAATCAAGATAAAAACATGATTCATTTAGATAATTCTTCCTTAATGAAAGAATCATATGAGAATAAAAGTTCTCGATTCATGCATAAGAACTCTCAAGTCATCAAGTTCATGATTTAGATGCATAAGTCTTCATCTTTAGTGAATGGTAGAGAAGAAATCATCGAAGATAAAAAATATTTTGATTCCATAAAACGAAACCTTAAAAGAAATCAAGAGTAAGTTCATAATTCGGTTAGAAAAATCTTATTCAAATTTATTAAATCATCAAAATCACATTCTTAGTTCAAAGATATTCAAAACAAGTTTCACCACTAAGGATCTCTAAGATGCATACTCAATATGCTTTAGAGATAGCAAAATTTTCAACAAAAAATGCATTCTCTTTTTAGTTTGAATTTATGTGATTGATTTTATACAAACATGCCAAGGTCTTTTAAAATCATGGATCATTATTTAAAATAAAAAAACAAGCTTTGTTATGAAAATCATAAAATTTAAGCATAATGTTCAAAATTATATATATATACATACATATATATATATATATATATATATATATGTGTGTGTGTGTGTGTGTGTGTGTGTGTGTATATACATATATATACACATATATATATATATATATACATATATATATACATATATATATCCTTTTTATTAATCAAATTATAAAAAGCTTCATGTAATTCATTGTAAGGTAATGATGACTCGTTTGAGTTACTAACCTCGTCATTGAGAGTCATTAGAGCATAGTTTGCCACCTCATCTTTATTGGTTCGCTCCTCTTCTTCGGATGCACTCAATTTATCCCAAGTCATTTTGAGTGCTTTCTTCTTCTTCGACAACTTCTTCTTCAATTTAGGATATTCACTTTTGAAGTGCCTCGGCCTTTTGCATTCATAGCATCTCTATTTTTAGATTCTTGTTTTATGGACTTCTTAAATTTTACTATGAGAAGTTCAAAGTCATCCTCGTCACTTGAGCTTTCACTCGAGTGGTTGTCCTTTGTTCTAAGTACTAAGTCCTTCCTGTTCTTTAGAAGGTTATTCTCATGTTCTTTATATGCCATACAAGTCATCTCATAGGTCATTAATGACCCGATAAGTTTTTCAAGTGGAAAATAGTTTAAGTCCTTTGCTTCTTCTACGATAGTGACTTTTGGATCCTAATTTTTAGGAAGGGATCTTACAATTTTATTAACGAGTTCAATGTTAGAAAAACTTTTACCAAGAGCTTTCAAACCATTGACAACATCCATAAACCAGGTGTACATGTCTCTAATAGTTTCACTTAGTTCCATTTTAAATAGTTCAAAACTATGCATCAAAAGATTTATCTTAAATTCTTTAACTCTATTAGTGCCTTCATGTGTAACTTCAAGTGTATGCTAAATATCGTGTGCAGTCTTACATTTAGAAATATGATTAAACTCACTCTTGTCTAAAGCACAAAATAAGACATCCATAGCTTTATCATTCAAAGAAAACATTTTTCATTTTAAAATAATCTCATTCATGCTGGTTATAGGTACCCTATAAGCCAATCACATGAGTGATGACACATGTGACACGCTGCATAGTCTTTTTATATTATTATTATTGACATATTCTCATATTATATTATCTGTTGAATATATATTATGATGTCCTTGGTTTTGTGCAATAATAATTGGATTATGATGAGATCATGATAATGAGACTGATTCGCCTTTAGACACAGATTCTAAATAATCTAAATCATAAGTTACTCAAGAGGGATATTAAGACAATCAGACAGACTAGTGTGTTGTATACCCGTCCATATGATGGAAGCAGTTGATCTCATAGCCACTTATGTGGAGACACTAAGGATACAGTACAGGTGCGCATTAGAGAATGAGTTTACTGATTAATCCGCTTAGGGAATATTGTACGGTTAATGATGCCTAATATCAGACAGTAATTCTATAGATACCAAGAATGCCTTATTTGAGTACTCTTTTTTTTTATACCAAACTTACAAGTTTGGAAAGTTCCAGATCTAGTACCATCGATTATCATGATTGGTAGTCAACTTTACCAGGACTATAGAGTGCCAAATAAAATATCATCCATTCTTGGTATCATGAGAGAAATATCTCGTATACTCTCACTTAGATAAATCCCTGATTAGATTGGTCAGATTAAGAGAGAAGGAACTCTCTTGGAGAATTCGATTAGAGCAAGACTTAGACAGACTTTATATATGGCCGGACAACCATGTATGATATACAATCTCTAGTATATTAGATGGGTAAGAGATTATAGATACATGGTAATTAAGGATAAATAGGTCCAATTGATAAGATCCTTTGTACCGTCTAGGGACTATACCACAGTGATCTAATACGTCCTTAGTCGATAAGTCAAGTGAATTATTATGTGACAATAATTCATTAATTCAGAAGGAGTTCTGACAGGCAAGACTCATGGCAGCTCAGTATTGGGCCTGGAGGGTCATATACATATGGTAGATGCTTAAGCGAAAAGAAGATTGGATATGACTTATCCAACCCTGTTCTCATTAGATGAGATCGTACATTGATGGGTTCCTTGCATGAGGCTCAATTAGAGGCGAAATGAGATTATTATATATAGATCCAATAATTAAAGGTTAGGGGTAATTGGATGGAGATCCAATACCCTCTATAGTAGGATCTGGAGGGTTTTTGGTATCTCTCTATAAATAGAAGGCAGGGGTGGTCTTATGTCATAAGCTGCACCTTTGGCCGCCCCCTCCTATTCTCCTCCCTTCCTCATCTTCTATGTAAGAGTTGCAAGGTCTTAGCTGCAATTAGAGGAGCATTACTGCAGTGATCCATCATGTGGATATGGCTAGAGAGGAGGACGTTTGACCTGCCTCATCCTCTCCATCTGAATATAGAAATTCAGGGATATATGATCTCCCTAGGTAAATAATCTCCCACACAATATGGTTTTTGATTTTGTAGTTTTTTGCACACCAATCTTTGCACGATGGTTTGATCTATATAGGAAATCAGTTTTATTTTGATCTTTCACCGTGTATGTGATACTCCCGCTTGGTTTCCCAGCAATGGTATTAGAGACAAGGTTGTTCATGCAAAAGATTAATTTTAAACTACGTGATGAGATTAAATTGCATAGAACTATTTTACATATTTTTGCAATGAACGCAGCACCCATGGACAAGTTGCCTACGGGTGAAGGGGCAACCACCTACAGGCAAGTTACCTAGATAAGTGGCCACCCACGGCCAAGCTCCCCGTAGGGGCAGTCGCATATAGCTAGGCCATTGTTGAATCTCAGATTTTGATGATGAAATCAATTGATAGGTTTAATAATCTAACTTATGTGTTAGAAAAAAGTGATGCAGGATTAACTATGATAGTGAAAAGGTAATACAATCTTATGTTAGGCCAGAGTTAAGTTCGAGCATCAGGCTGAGGTTCGAACGATGCAATAGGAGCTCGCCAGGAGTTTGTCAGGGATTTACCGAAGGTGATCGGGAGTTCGTTGGGAGCACACCAAGAGTTCATTAAAAGATAATTGAGAGACTCGTTGGGAGTTCGCTAGAGGATGTCGGGAAGTTCGATGGGAGTTCGGAAGATTAATTGACATACCGGATAAGAATGATTGTGATTGTGTAATTTCTCATAGTTAGCATCATAATTGAGTCATAATTGAGTTAGATTTGAAAAAATCCAAATTAACTTAATGTGAGCAACTAGCTCCACTTGGTGAATTAGTGTAAGTGTAAAATCACGTTTTAAAGAAAAACTTTTCATTTAAATAAAACTGGAATCATAAGTGTTTCTTGGACTTGAAGGCGAAATAAGTAAATAATTTAAAACATAATCAAAAGATGATACTCTTGCCTTTTTAATTAAGAATAATTAAAATTAGCAAATAAAACAAGTAAAGAGCACTCACAATTTTATAGTGATTCGACCCTAAACTTGGCTTACATGCACTTCTGAGTCCTCTTTGTCGAGGCCCACCGATGTCCACTACCAATCTTCTTTAGGTGAAGACCAAACCCTTATAAACTTTTAACTTACAAGGGAGACTTTTTACAAGAATACAACACTTAGCTAACTCCCTTCTCCCTTTTCTTTTTCTTACACACTTTTAGCACACACTTTCTTACATATTTTTGCCTAATGACTTATTTGAATCTTGTTCTAAATGTAAAAAAACTTATGGTATTTATAGATCCCATTTGACTTCAGAAAAAATAGAGGCAAAATTCAAATGCACCTGGAAAAATCGAGTACGATCGGTACAATCACCGATGCTAGTGGTACAACAACTAAAAGCTACCTTAAAAATAGGGTACGAATGTTATAACCACCTGCGTGGGCGATCCAACCATCGCCTACTACCTAAAATCCCAAGTGGTAGTGGTATAACCGTCGCTCATCAGCGGTATAACTGCTAGGATTTCTAGAAAAGTGATTCTCTTCACTTTTCCAATCTCGACTTGTACCTCCTGTTGACCAATTTTTGGATCAACTAATTGAGTTCAACTTGAGCTAAATCCATCCCCTAAGTGAACCTGGTTGCATTAATTGGATTCCTTCCCAACCAAACTCAATTAGGACTCAATCCCATATGACTCACTAATTACAACCATAAGGACCATCAAGCTGAACAATAACCTAACTCCCGCCAATCCAGTAGCCTCCGGCATTCTTGATAAGTCTTATAATCTTCCTCCGGTGATCTCTTGGTGTGTTCCTAGTGAGCTTCCCGATTCTTTCGGCGAACTCCTAATGAACTTCCGGCGAGCTCCCACAACATCGTCCGGACTTTGGCCCGATGCCCAAGCTTGATTATGGCCCATCATCTAGTTGTAACTCAATTCCTCCATCATAGTTAGACCTGTATTACTTCCTCTAACACATAAGTTAGATTAAACACTCATTAATTAATTTCATCATCAAAATCTGAGATTCAACAATCTCTCCCTTTTTATGATGACAATCAATTGATGACGGGAGTTAAATCTTCGGGAGGGGGGGTGTGAATTAGTGCAATTGTAAATTTTTGGTTTAGATGAAATCTTTTATTAAACCAAGATAGGAAATTAAAAGTTTTTCGTTCTTAGTGAAATGAATGAGTGATTAAAAGAAAGTTGCTAAGTTAATAAGCAAATCGAAAAGATAAGTAACGTTTGAAGGAAAGAATTTATCGTGAAAATTTTTCTTTTAAAAAATTAAGTTAAATCGGAAGCGTCAATATAAAAATATGTAAGCACTGAAATCAAGGAAACACTCATAATTTTTATAGTGGCTTGGTGCCAACGGCCTACATCCACTCCCAAGTCATCCTTTTTGAGGCACACTGACGTCTACTACCGATATTCTTTGGGTAAAGACCAAACCCTTATACTTTGCTTTCAAGGGAGACAAGATTACACTCTTTGATTACTCCCTTACCTTTTTCTTTTTTTTACAATTCTCATATAATATTTTCTCATAATATAATCCCCAAAAATTATGGTATAGAATGTAAGAAAACTTGAGATATTTATAGGCCCCAAATTGGCTTCAAAATTGGAGCCAAAATCTAACCGTATCCAAAAAATCTAGGTACGGGTGGTTCACCCGCTGGCCTGGGTGGGTCAACCGTCGAAAGTGCCTAGATTTCTAGGTACGGGCGGTTCAGTCACCCAACTTTGGTAGCTCAACCACTAATAGCTGCCTGGAATCCTAGGTACGATGGTACAACCATCACTTACTAGTGGTTTACCTGTAGGAATCTCCGCAAAAGTGGTTCCCTCCACTTTTCAAATTTTGACATGAACCTTATGTTGATAAATTCTTTAGTCAACTAATTGAGCTCAACCTGAGCTCAATTAAACCCCATAGTGGACTTAATTATATCTTTGAGTTGATTTCCAAATCACACTCAAATCAAACTCACACCTACGACTTAAAGATTTACAATCAAACATGACCACCAAGCTTAATAACCTCACTCCCACATTTCGGCAACCTTCGGAATCTCCAACGATGAGTCTCACGGTCTTCCTGTGGTGATCTCCCGGCATGTTCCTGGTGAGCTTCCTGATCACTTCGACGAATCTCCTAGTGAACTCCCGGTAAGCTCCCACCGCATCGTCTAATCCTTAGCCCAATGCCTAAGCTTGATCCTAGGTCTATGTCTGATCTATAACTCCTTCTCCCATCGTGGTTAAATCTACATGATGCTAACTACAACTTAATTAATTTCAATTATAATAGTCATAAGGTCACTTCAAGACCTTCCCAACTCCCTGTAAGCCTTTTGGCTACCCTCGATAATCTTTCGGCGAGTCTCGGTCTTCTTCTGGCAAACTCCTGATACCCTCGACAAGCTTCCGACACAATATTGATGAGTTCCCAACCGTACCGTCTGAACCTCGGTTCGATGCATGGACTTGACTCTAGCCAAACTTGATTGTCACATTCTTTTTGTCATAATTAATCATACATCAATCAACTTCTAACAATCCATGTTAGATCAATAACTCATCAATTGATTTCATCATCAACAATTGAGATTCAGCAAATCAATGTCATAATAAAAAAACTTAAATTTAAGAAAACCACATACTCTTGAATTCAAGTATTATGAAGCAATTAATATTTCCAGCAAATAATATTTGAAGGATGCAATGAGACACTCATACATCAATAAAAATTTGCTTTAAATTATCAAGTCATCAACTCAGCAAAGATTTTCATAAATTTTAAAAATTATGCATCAATCATACAACTGAAAATCTCCCCTTAAGTCATTAGTTATTTCTTCCCTTTGTTTATCAATAAACAAAGAGAAATGCCCATGTAAAAAATTTACATAAGTCATCAATATCCATTTCTCCTCCTTTGTCATCAACCAAAAGGTAAAATGTAGGGCTAAAGAATTCAAGGCACATGAGTCTTTGCTCCCCCTTTGTAAAATAGGATATAAGCCATAAAGAATTTTCTTTCTCTTGTGAAAAAGAAGAAAAGAAAACAAGGGAAGAGTTGTAAGACATCATTAAGAAGAGCTCTTAATTTTATATAAGTAAATTTTGAAAAGAATATTTCGAAGGTGAGCTCAAAAATCTAATAAATCTAGGAAGATACAAAAATCTAAGAGTTAATTGATGCTTATTATCAATAAATTCTAAATATATGTCTTGATTGTTTACATGATCCCTAATAAAATGATGTCTAATATCAATATGCTGCGCTTTTTGCTAAGCATATTATATTTATATTATCACATTTTATAGGAATATTTTTAGATTAATTTCATAATCTTCTAATATATTTTTCATCTAAATGACTTGAGCATAACAAGCACTATTTTCAATATATTTAGTTTCAACAATACATAAAACAACTGAATTATGTTTCTTAGAAGATCAAGAAACAAATGTATGCCCTAAAAATTGACATGTCTCAGTAGTACTTTTTCTATCTATTCTACAACCACCAAAATCAGCATCACCATAAGCAAGTAAATCAAAGTTTTTGGATTTTGGATACCATAATCCTAAGTTAGAAGTTTCTTTTAAATATCTAAATATTAACTGCTTTAAGGTGAGAAAGCTTAGGATTGGATTGAAATCTTACACACAATTCAATAATAAACATGATATCTGATCTAGTAGGAGTTAAGTATAACAAAGTACCTATCATTCCTCAATAGGTTTTTTGATCAAAATTTTATCCTTCATTGTCTAAGTCTAACTTTATAGATGTGCTTATAGGAGTATTTATGGTCTTAGCATTTTCCATACCAAAATATTTTAGCAAGTCCAAGATGTATTTAGTTTGACTAATAAAGATATCATCATCTAGTTGTTTTATTTGTAATCATAGGAAAAATATTAACTCACCCATAAACTCATTTCAAATTCTTGGCTCATACACTTGGAAAAAGATTCACACAAGAATTCATTTTTAGAACCAAAAATGATATCATAAATATAAATTTGAATGACAAGAAAATTATTTTTAAAATACTTAAAAATAATGTGGTATTAACCTTGCCTTTCAAAAAATTATTTGAAATAAGAAAAGAACTAAGTCTTTCATACAAAACCCTAGGAGCTTGTTTTAATCCATAAAGAACTTTAGAAAGTTTAAAAACATGATTAGGAATAAAACTATTTTCAAAACTAGGAGGTTGTTCAACATACACTTCTTCGAAAATGAAACCATTAAGAAATACATTTTTAGCATCCATTTCAAATAATTTAAAATCTTTAAAAGATACAAAGAGTTAGGAGCATCCTTATGGCCTTAAGTCTAGCCACAAGAGTGAAGGTTTCTTCAAAATCGATTCCTTCTTCTTAGTTGAAACTCTTGACCACTAATTTAGCCTTATTTCTAACCACGATACCATTTTCATCTTGCTTATTTTTAAAGGCCTATTTAGTACCAATCACTAAACGGTCATTAAGTCTAGGAACAAGCTCTTATACCTCATTTCTCTCAAATTGATTAAGCTCTTCATACATTAACCCAAGAAACATCTCTTAGGGCCTTATCAATTCACTTTGGCTTGATTTGAGAGAGAAATATGGCATTTGCACAAAAATTTTTACAAGAGGATCGAGTTTGAACTCCTTTTGATGTATCTCCTATTATAAGCTCCTTAGGATGATCATTCACATACTTCTATTCCTTGGGTAAGGATTTAGAAGTAAGTAGATTTATCTAAGTTGCTTTTAGGAGCATTATTATTTAAATTCAAAGTATCAAGATCAAATTCATCATAAAATCAATTTTCTTAAGATCGAAAAACTCATTAAAAATAACATGAATAGATTCTTCAATTAAAAAAGTTCTTCCATTAAAAACATGATAGGCTATTAAAATCAAGGAATAACCAAGAAAAATACCCTTATCGGATTTTGCATCAAATTTTCCTAAGACATCCTTTTCATTCAAAATAAAATATTTGCAACTAAATATTTTAAAATAAAACATATTGGATGTTTTACCATTCTACAATTCATAAGGAGTTTTAGTGAGTAATGATCTTACAAGAACGCTATTTAAAATATAGCATGTTGTATTAACGGCTTTAGCCCAAAAATATTTGGGTAAGCTATGTTCAATTAACATGGTTCTAGCCATTTCTTGTAAACTCCTATATTTTCTTACTACTACACATTTGATTTATAAAAATTTTGAAGTCATTGTTTTGAAATTCACCACTATGATCACTACGTATTGATGAAATCATAAATCCTTTTTTATTTTGAACAATTTTATAGAATTTTATAAAATATTTAAATGTATCACTTTTGTGTGCTAAGAAATAAGTCTAAGTATATCTACTATAATCATCTACTATAACAAATACATATTTGCTTTCACCTAAACTTGTAATGTTAATTAGTCCAAATAAATCCATATCGATCAATTGAAGTGGCCTAGAGGTGCTTATTTGATTTTTTAGCTTGAAGCTACTCTTTATTTGTTTTCCTAATTGATAAGTATCATATACTTTATCTTTAATAAATTTTAGGCTAAGTAATTCTCTTAGTAAGTCTTTAGTTGAAATTTGGTTTAGAAGTTTCATGCTAGCATGACCTAGTCTTCTATGTCAAATCTAAACATCATCATTCAAGGTCAAAAATTAAGTTTCATCATAAAACTTTTCAATATATATAGTATACACATTGTTGTTTCTTAAGGCAATCAAAGATTTATTTTTGTATAATTCAATTATGCATGCATTAGGTTGAAATTTAATCACATAACCTTTATCACATAATTGGCTAATGCTAAGTAAATTATGTTTTAAGTTATCAACTAATAACACATCTTCAATAAAAAAAGTTTTATATGTTACCTATGGTTCTTTTTTCAATGATTTTACCTTTGTTGTTATGTCTGAAGGTGACAACTCCTTCACTTAAGCTAGTGAACTTAGAAAAATAAGTTGGATCTCCAGTCAGGTGCCTTGAGTATTATCCACTATCAAAGTACCATCTGGTGCTCCTAGCTTTAATTTAAAGACAAACTTATAAGAAAATTGGTTTTAATTTAGGCACCTATTTTACATTGGGTCCTTCATTAAGAACTGTATCTTTCTTTCTAATGGTTTTTGGTTGTTTGTAGTTCCTTCTGGAACTAATTTGTGAGGATTATAATTTCTAAATAAATATTTATTGACTTTATGTCACAATCCACCACAAAAGTTATATTTTATTTTTGATGACAAGTTTAGAGTAGGTTCTTTAACGAAGGTAGTTGGATTTTATTGGGTTATTACTCACAAAGCCTATACCATTTCTTCTATTAATATGACCTTTATTAGCAAGAATCATATTAAGGGATTTATTTCCTATTTCCAATTTTTCTAGGGTTTGCTTTAGTATGATATTTTTTCTTTAACATTATCTAGTATTTTATATTTAGAACAAGGATTGTGTGATACTAATAAATCATGTATTTCATTAAGTCTACTAACTAACAAATCATGTTCATTCTAAACAACTTATAAGATTTATTAATTTTTCTAAATTCATCAAACAATTCATGAAATATATTTAATAACTCGGTTAAAGAAATACTTAAAGAATCACTAACTTCATCTTGGATTATCATTAGAGCATAGTTAGTAACTTCTTCTTTGGAGTGGTCTTCTTCATCCAAAGAGCTTAAGTCATCCCAAGTTGCCGAAAGAGCTTCGTTCTTATGAGATGCCTTCTTCTTTAATTACGGACATTCATTTTTGAAATGTCCCAATTTTTTACATTCAAAACATATGACATTATCCTTTTTCAATTCATTTTTATTTGTATAGTTTTTATTCTTTTTTATAAACTTTTTAAACTTTCTTGATAATAGGCAATATCATGGTCATCATCACCTAAAGTTTCACTCAATAAGTCATTTGTAGTTCTTAGTGCTACATCCTTCTTATTCTTTGGAAGAGATTTATTAAGCTCATCATGAGTTCATATGTCATAAGTGAGCCAATAAGTTCTTCAATAGACAAATTATTTAGATCTTTGGCTTATTGTATAGTAGTTACTTTAGGATCCCAATTTTTAGGTAAAGATCTTAAAATTTTACTCACGAGTTCAAAATTCAAAAAATATTTTTTAAGCGCTTTAAGGCCATTGATGACATCTGTAAAATGGGTGTATATGTCTTTATTGGACTCACTTGGTTTCATTCTAAACAATTCATAACTATAAACTAAAATAGTAATCTTATATTCTTTAACTCTGCTAGTGCCTTCGTGTGTGATTTCTAGTGTATGCCAAATATCATAAGTGGATTCACAAACAAAAAATGATTAAATTTATTTTTTATCAAGAGCACAAAATAAGACATTCATAGCCTTTGTATTCAAAAAAAAAATTCCTTTCCAAATCATTCAATTCGTTCATTGGTTTGGAAGATTTTTCAAACTATTGTCTATAGTGTGCCATAAATCAAGATCCATAGAAATGAGAAAAATATGCATCCTTGTTTTCCAATACGTGTAATCCATCCCATTGAACATGAGAGGACATGAAATGAAATATCCCTCATTCATGCTAAACAAACCCATTAACTCAAGTGGGTGTTAGTCTAATGAGTAAGACCTTGCTCTGGTATCAATTGTTAGGATCAATTGGCACTAAGAGGGGGGTGAATTAGTGCAAGTATAAAGTAACATTTTAAAGAAAAACTTTTCGTTTAAATAAAATCAGAATTATAAGTATTTCTTGGACTTAAAGGTGAATAAGTAAATGATTTAACACATAATCGAAAGATAATGCTCTTGCCTTTCTAATTAAGAATAATTAAAAGTAGCAAATAAGATAAATAAAGAGCACTCACAATTTTATAGTGGTTCGACCACAAACTTAGCTTACATCCGCTTTCGAGTTCTCTTCGTCGAGGCCCACTGGTGTCTACTATCGATCTTCTTTAGGTGAAGACCAAACCTTTACAAACTTTCAACTTATAAGGGAGACTCTTTATAACAATACAATAGTTAGCTCACTCCCTTTCCCCTTTTCTTTTTCTTATATATTTTTAGCATACACTTTTTGTACCGATTTTTACCCAATGACTTGTGTAAATAATTATTCTAAATGCAAGAAAACATAGGATATTTATAGACCCCATTTGACTTCAAAAGAATGGAGCCAAAATTTAAACACACTCGAAAAAACTGGGTACGAGTGGTATAACCACCGACGACGACGGTACAACTGCCGAAGGTACCCTAAAAAATAAGGTATGAGTAGTACAACTATCGGCTTGGGCAGTCCAACCGTTGCTTGTTGCTCGAAATCCTGGTGGCAGCGGCACAACTGCTAGGATTTCTAGAAAAGTGATTC
Source organism: Ensete glaucum (assembly GCA_021527575.1). Taxonomy (NCBI): domain Eukaryota; kingdom Viridiplantae; phylum Streptophyta; class Magnoliopsida; order Zingiberales; family Musaceae; genus Ensete; species Ensete glaucum. Next base: position 23,458,215 of record CM038556.1, on the reverse strand, counting down.
CCTTCACTTTTCCAATCCCCACTTGTACCTCCTATTGATCGATTTTCAGGTCAACCAATTGTGCTCAACTTAAGCTCATTCCATCCCCGTAATACATTCAGTTGCCTTATATTGAGTTGATTTGGATTCCTTCCAAATCAAACTCAATTAGGATTCAATCCCTAATTGTGACTCATTGATTACAACCATATTACAACCATAAGGACCATCAAGCCAAATAATGACCTAACTCCCGCCAATCTGGTAGCCACCGACGTTCTTGCAGTAAGTCTTATAATCTTCCTCTAGAAATCTCCCGATATATTCCTAGCGAGCTTTTGATTCCTTCAGCAGACACCTAGCGAGCTCCCACAGCATCGCCCAAATCTTAGGCCGATGCCCAAACTTGATTCTAGCCCATCATCTGGTTGTAACTCAATTCCTCCATCATAGTTAGACCTGCATTACTTTCTCTAACATACAAATTAGATTAAACACTCATCATTTTATTTTATCATCAAAATATTAGATTCAATAGTTATAATCTTGGTCAAAATTCTGTAAAATTTTGAGAGCTTCCCTTAAGTGCTACAAAGTGTAAAGTGGGTTTAAGGAAGGAGAGAAAAATTATAAAGGTTCCTCTCTTAAACCTATAAAAAGGAGAAAAGTGTAAAGGGTTTTAATCTTCACCCGTGGAAGAAGATCATTAGTGGACACTAGCCAGCCTCGATAAAGGAGGACTCAAAAAATAGATGTAGGTCAAGCTTTTGGCCGAACCACTACAAATTTATGAGCCTTCTTTTACTCGCTTTTTATTTTAGCAATCTGTAGCTAAATCGAGATTCTTCATTCAGTCTTAAATTTAATTACGCACTTACTTGCTTTTAATGAATTCTAATAAATTCTTCTAATTTCTTCTTTACTTCAAGCAAAATTTTTGAAACGAGTACTCCTTGCACTTACACTAATTCACCACCACTTAGTACCAATTTGATCCTAATAGTTGGTATTAGAGCGAGGTTGTAGTCAATTGGATTAACACCCAAGCAAGTAAATGGCTTCGTTTAGCATTAACGAGGGAAACTCTATCACACGTCCTCTCATGTTCATGTTGAATATCATATTTTGATGATGAAATCAATTAATGATTTGTTGATCTAACATATGTGTTAGAGTTAATTGATGCATAAATAACTATGACAGAGAAAAAAAATTATAATTAGCTGTGGGCTAGTGTCAAGTCCGGACACTGAGCCGGGGTTCGAATGATGTAGTGGGAACTCGCCAAAAGCTTGCAAGTTAATCACGTGAGTGATGACACGTGTGACACATTATGCGATCTTTTTGCTTATGATTATTATTGGTATATTCTTACATTATATTATTTATTATATATATATTGTGATGTCCTTGGTTCTATGCAATGGAAATCAGATCGTAATGAGATCATAATAATAAGATCGATTCACCTTTAAACGCAGATCCTAAATAATCCTAGTCATAGGTTACTCGAGAGGGACATTAAGATAACTGGACAGATCAATATACTATATACTCATCCATATGATGGAGGCAACTGGTCTTATAGCCACTTGTATGGAGACACTAAGGATATAGTACAAGTGCTCATTTGAGAATGAGTTCACTGATTGATCCGCTTATGAAATATTATATAGTTGATGATACCTAATGTCAGACAGCGATTCCATAGTCCTAGTTGTGTATCTGGTCCTTTGACCTGAGACACCAAGGATGCCTTGTATGAGTACTTCTTTCTTTGACAGGTTTGGGAAGTTCCAGATCTGGTATAGCTAGTTATCGAGATTGGTAGTCAAGCTTACGAAGGTAATTGAGTATCGATAAAGGATCATCCACTCTCGGTATCGTGAGAGAAATATCTCATATGTGCTTACTCCGATAAATCTTTAACCAAGGTCATTCAGATTAAGAGAGAAAGAGTTCTCTAGTAGAATCTGATTATAGCAAGAAAAACTGATTTTATATATGACCTGATAGTACCATATCCAATATATGATCTCTAGGATATTAGTTGGATGAGGGATTATAGATACATGATAACTGTAGATAGATATATGTCTAATGGATTCGATCTCCCTTGTATTATCTGGGGACTATGGTGTAGTGGCCTAGTACGTCCATAGTCGATAAGTCAAGTGAATTATTGTGGGGATAATAATTCATTATATCAGAATGAGTTCTAAGGGGAGTGACTCACGGCCAGCTCGGTATCGGGCCTAGAGGGTTACACACACATAGTGGATGCTTCGGTGAATAGAAGATTGGATGGAGATCCAACTAGCCCATATTCTCAATAGATGAGACCCTATGCTGATGGGTTCCTTGCTTAAATAATTTAATTAATTATATATATATAGTAATCCTATATATGATGTGATGTACATGTGATGTATGATGTGGGTGGATGATCATGAGCCATATGTTGTGATGTGTGTAATTGTGATTATTATTATTATTATTGGGGCCTACAAGCGTATGTTTTTCTATTTTATTATTGGACCTGCGTGTCTGTGATTATTTGTAATTACATGGAGAGGCATAGCGGGAGCGTGGAGGTTACAGCGGGATCCATGATGCCGTGGTGGGAGATTAGGACGCATGGTGATGCGACGATCCAACGGAACCGATGATGACGAGATCAACAATCACAGGGCATGGAGATGCGCCAACGCACACATAGATCCTATTGTGAGTGATTAGGCCCATTGGCCTGGGCTTAATCATATTAGATGATGGCTCATAATCATCCAATGTGGCTTGCATATGTGATGTATTATACACCTACTATATATATATATATATATATATATATATATTTGTATGCGATGTAGATATATATTAAATATGTATGTATGTGACATGACATATTAGGAGACCGATACAAAATAAAAATCCCTCCTACGATAATATTAAGTCGGTAAATGTGAGGTAATAAGATTGACCCACATGGCCTTCCATCTTTATAGGAAGAAATTGAATCATGACATAGGTTGAGTTGGTCGAGTCCCTCGAGGCTCACCTATCTACATGATCGGGTTCTTGCCTATGATATAGAGTTGTCACCAGTGACCTTAGTGACCTTAGGGTATGGTATACTTGGTCGAGTCCCTCGAGGGCATATCATCGAATCAGACTCAACTTGTAATGATGGTGATGACTAAACTGAACGTCATGGTTGGTCAAGTCCCTCGAGACCATGATGATTCGGAGGTCGAACATGACAGGAATCATAAGGAGTTATGATTGGCAAGAGTTGCCTACTTTTTAGGCTTAGTGTAATTGGTCGAGTCCCTCGAGGTTACACTAAAACGTTAATTGGATCCTAATCCCCACTAGGTGTCTGCTGGAGACTTCCGTCTCACGTGTCGAGGGTGTCGCGTGATTCGCTAAGAAAATAGTGGGAGTAAATTAAGATAGAAGTCCACATCTTAATTAGTATTTTCTACAAAATTTGCATATTATTTATTTTTGCTATATCTTGTTTTGTCAGAAACATATCGCTCATAAACCTCCTACATGGCATACTCGATACCAACCACCTCACTGGTCCAAACTATACATATTTGGCTCTGTAATTTGAAAATTATTCTTATGGCGGAGAAAATCGCATATGTCCTTGATACAATTTTGCTCATGCCGGAAGAAGGGGCAAGCGAGGATGAGATCACTCGCTATGTGAAGTATATAGATGATTCCACATTGGCAAAATGTTACATGTTGGCCTCCATGACTCCTGAGTTACAAAGGCAACATGAGAACATGGATACAAATTCTATTCTTCTTTATCTTTGCCAACTATTTGAGAAACAGGGAAGAACTCAAATATATGAGATATCTAAGAAACTCTCTTCTAAGCCAGGATGACAGAAGGGACATTGATTAAGAACTATGTCCCAAAGATGATAGAATGGATCAAGAAACTCATAGGTGTAGGAATAGTCCTAGAGGATAACCTGTGCATTGATCTTATACTTCAGTCCCTACTAGATTCCTTTTCTCACTTCATCATGAATTTTAATATGAGCAAGTTTGAGGTGACTCTCCCTGAGCTCCTCAATATGTTAAAGGAAGCTGAGAGTGCTATCAAGAAGGAGAAGTCAGTTCTCTATATTAGTAAGACCAAAAAGAAAAGGAAGGCCAGCAAGACCCTTAAGAAGGGCAAGGGCAAAGAAAGACCAGATAAGGCAAAGGTTGTCAAGAAATACCCGGGAAAGGACAAAGGACAATGCTTCCACTATAGCCATAATGGACATTGGAAGAGGAACTGCAAGGACTACCCTATAGAGAAGGCGAGATAAAAGCTTGGAGAAGCTTCAGATATATTCATGATTAGTCTCCACTTATCAAATTTTTATAATAACACATGGGTATTAGATACCAGGAGTGTTTATCATATCTGTAATTCATTGCAAGTTTTGGAAAGACCTAGGAGATTGGCTAGAGGCAAGATAGACCTCAAGATGGGCAATAGAGCAAGAGTTGTTGTAGTTACTGTTAGAGAGGTCATCCTACATCTGCTTGGTAGAGCTATTATTACATTAGATACATGCCATTTTGTTTTCTCTATTATTAAAAATATTATTTTTATCTCTTGCTTGATAATTAGTGCATATAAATTAGTTTTTGAGAATAATAGTTGTTCAATAATTATGGATGATGAGATCATCGCTAGAGGGACCATTATAAATGACTTATTTGTGTTAGACACTAATGTCTAAGAGGAAAAGAGATGAGGTGAATAATGCAAATCTATGGCATTGTAGGTTAGGTCATATACATGAGGGAAGGATTCAAAAGTTGCTGAAAGATGGATACCTAGATCCATTTAACTATGAGACATATGCAACTTACGAACCTTGCCTTCATAGGAAGATGACCAACTCTCCGTTTAGTAGAAGTGGAGAGAGAGCCACTGAGTTATTGGAACTCATATATAGTGATGTATGTGGTCCCATGTCGACTCAAGCTATAGGTGGTTACTCATACTTTATTACATTCACTGATGATTTCTGTAGGTATAGACACGTGTACTTAATGAAGTATAAATCTGAGGCCTTCAAGAAATTCAAGGAATATAAGAATGAGATAGAGAACCAAATTGGAAAGAGTATTCAGACTCTTCGATCAGATCAAGGAAGAGATTACTTGAGTATGGAGTTCACCAATTTTCTCAGGGACAATGAGATTCTATCCCAGTGGACACTTCATTATACACCTCAGCTCAATGGTGTATCAGAAAGGCGGAATCACATGCTTGTAGACATAGTGCGTTCCATGATGAGTTTTGTTGACCTACCTATTTTATTCTGGGGGTATACCTTAGAGACTACAGTTTACCTTCTGAACAAAGTTCCATCAAAGTCGATAGTGTCTACACCATATGAGATATAGAAAGGAAAGAAGCCCGATCCTAAGATTATTAAAATTTAGGGTTGTCTTGCCCACGTTAGAAGATATAACCCTGACAAGTTGGAATCAAGGACAGAATGGTGCACATTCGTGGGATACCCTAAGGAGACTTTGGGGTATTATTTTTATCATCCCAAGGATCGAAAGGTCTTTGTTGCCAAGAGAGCTATGTTCCTTGAGAAGGAATACATTCTTGGTGGAAACAGTGGAGCAAGATAGAATTGAGCGAGGTTGGAGAACTTGACACCATTCCAAAGCTCGAGTCTGTTTAGGTACTTGACACACAAGTTCCAACTTTACGTAGGACTAGTAGAGTATCTCACCCTCTTGAAAGATATGTGGGACATATCGGTGGAAATGACTCTCATGATGTTGATCCTCAGACCTACGAGGAGGCTATTATGAGTATAGACTTTGGGAAGTGGTAAGAAGCCATGAATTCTATGATGGATTCCATGTATTCTAACAAGGTTTGGAACCTTATGGATGCACCTGAGGGTATTATACCCATTGGCTGCAAATGGATCTTCAAGAAGAAGATCGAAGTGGATGAAAAGGTAGAGACCTATAAAGCAAGGCTGATAGCTAAAGGATATTGTCAAAGACAAGGAGTTGACTATGACGAAACCTTTTCACTTGTAGCCATGCTTAAGTCCATTAGAATTATTTTGGCTATTGCAGTACACTATGACTATGAGATCTAGTAAGTGAATGTTAAAACGGTATTTCTCAATGGCAACCTCGAGAAGGAGGTGTATATGATATAGCCAGAGGGATTCGTAACCAAAGAGAGTTCGAATAAAGTGTGCAGGTTACTCAGATCCATTTATGGATTGAAGCAAGCTTTTCGAAGTTAGAACATAAAATTTGATAAGGTGATCAGATCTTATGACTTCATTAAGAACAAAGGTGAGCCTTGTGTGTAAAGGAAGGTAAGTGGGAGCGTTATCACATTCTTGGTGTTATATATGGATGACATCCTAATCATTGGGAATGATGTAGGAATACTCTCCATAGTATAGGCTTAGCTATCCAGAAATTTCTCCATAAAAGACTTAGGGGAAACATCCTATATTTTGGGGATCCAGATCTATAGAGATAGATCTAAAAGAATGCTTGGCTTGTCTCAGTCTAGGTACATAAACTTCATTGTCAAAAGGTTTGTCGTGGAGAATTCCAAGAGAGGTCTCATACCGATGAGATATGGAATATCATTTTTTAGGAGTATGTCCCCAAAGATTCCTAAAGAAAGGGCAGACATGGATAAGATACCTTATGCCTCAGTGATAGGGCCTATCATATATGCGATGCTATGTACTAGGCCTGATATAGCACATGCTTTGAGTGTCATGAGCAGGTATCAGGCATATCTAGGTTTAGAACACTAGAAGGTAGTAAAGTGTCTCCTTAAGTACTTAAGAATGACTAAGGATCTTTTACTAGTATATGAAGGAGGTAGCCTCTAGGTTGAGGGCTACATAGACTCGAGTTTTCAGTTCGACATGGATGATAGCAAGTTAAATTCAGGGTATGTTTTCACCCTGAATGGAAGAGCAGTAAGCTGAAAGAGTTCTAAGTAAGATACTACTACTAACTCGACCATAGAGGCAGAATATATTGCTGTAGCAAAAGCAGCAAAGGAAGGGGTTTAGATGAAGAAGTTCATCAAAGATTTGGTAGTTATACCAAGCAGCGTGCAGTTGACTCCCATATATTATGACAGCGATAGGGTGATAACTCTAACAAAGGAACTCAGGTCTCAACAAAATTATTCTGAGGAGGTTCCATCTAATTAGAGCGATCATGACCCGAAAAGATATAGCAATGAAAAGATTTTCATCTGAAGATAATATTATAGATCAACTGATGAAGCCATTGGCTCAGATTGTATTTAAGCATCATGGGGGTCTGATAGGGATCAGACATATAGGCGATGATGGCATATGTGACACGCTATGCGATCTTTTTGCATATGATTAATATTGGCATATTCTCATATTATCTGTTACATATATTGTGATGTCCTTTGTTCTATGCCATGGGAGTCGAATCTTAATGAGATCATGATAATAAGATTAATTCATCTTTAAACATAAATCCTAAATTATCCCAGTCATAGGTTACTCGAGAGGGACATTGAGATAATCGGACAGATCGGTATACTATATAACCGTCCATATGATGGAGGCGGCTGGTCTCATAACCACTTGTGTGGCGATACTAAGGATATAATACAGGTGCTCATTGGAGAATGAGTTCACTGATTGATCCGCTTATGGAATGCTGTATGGTTGATGATACCTAATGTCAGACAGTGGTTCCATAGTCCCAGTTATGTATCTGGTCCTTTAACTTGAGACACCAAGGATACCTTGTATGAGTACTCCTTTCTTTGACGTCAAACTTATAGGTTTGGAAAGCCCAAGATCTGGTACAGTTGGTTATCGGGATTGGTAGCCAACCTTACAAAGGTAACTGAATGTCAATAGAGGATCATCTACTCTTGGTATCACGAGAGGAATATCTCATATATGCTTGCTTAGACAAATCCCTAACCAAGGTCATTCGGATTGAGAGAGAAAGAGTTCTCCAGAAGAATCGAATTAGAGTGAGACTATGATGGATTCTATATGTGACCTGATAGTACCATGTCCAATATATAGTCTCTAGGATATTAGTTGGATAAGGGATTATAGATACATGATAATTGTGTACAAATAAGTCCAATGGATTTGATCCCCCCTATACCGTTTGGGGACTATGGCGTAGTGGCCTATTAGTCCATAGTCGATGAGTCGAGTGAATTATTATGAGGATAATAATTCACTATATCAAAAGGAGTTCTGATGGGAGTGACTCATGGCCAGCTCGGTATCGGGCCTAGAGGGTCACACATATGGTGGATGCTTCAGCAAATAAAGGATTGGATAAAGATCCAATTAGCCCCTATTCTCATTAGATAAGACCCTATGTTGATGGGCTCCTTGCTTAAGGCTCAATTAGAGGCCTATGGAGATTATTGGATAGAGATCCAATAATACAAGGTTAGTGGGTTATTGGATGGAGATCCAATACCCACTAAGGAATGAGCCCTAGGGTTTTGATGGCTCTCTATATATAGAAGGAGAGACTCATGGTTGATAAACTGCAGCTTTAGCCACCACCTCCTATTCTCCTCCCTCCCTCTATACAAGAGTTGCGAGATCAGATTGGAGGAGTTCCATCATAGAGATTTATCATATGGATACCGCTAGATAGTAGGATGCTTGACCTCCTTCATCTTCTCCATCCGGATCTAGAATATAGGGATATACGATCTCCCTAAGTAAAATCAATCTCTCACACATCACGATTTTATCGATTTTTGTGTTTTTCTCGTGACCCCAAACTTTTGCATGATAATTTGATCTACGTGGGAAACCAGTTTTTGTTTTGATTTTCGCTGCTCATATGATGCACCGCTGAGGTTTCCCAACAGATAGGCTTAAAGGATATCCTGTATGTGGATCTTATACTTCAGTCCCTATCAGATTCCTTTTCATAGTTCATTATTAACTTTAATATGAACAAGTTTAAGGTGACTCTACCTAAGCTGCTCAGTATGTTGAGGGAAGCTGAGAGTACCATCAAGAGAATTCCGTTCTCTATATTGGTGAGGCTAATAGGAAAAGGAAGGCTAGTAAGACAAAGATTGCTTCGAAAAACCCGACAAAGGATAAAGGATAGTGCTTCCACTATGGCCAAGACGGCCATTGGAAGAGAAACTGTAAGGATTACCTTGCAGATAAGGCAAAACATAAGCTTAAAGAAGCTTCAGGTATATTCATGATTAGTCTTCACTTATTATATTTTTATGATAACCCATGGGTATTAGATACAGAGAGTGTTTATCATATTTGCAATTCATTGTAGTTTTTGGCAAGACCTAGGAGATTGGCTAGAGGCGAGATGGACCTCAAGATGGGCAATGGAGCAAGAGTTATTACAGTTGCTGTTATTGAGGTTACTCTACATCTGCCTGATGGAGCTATTATTGCTTTAGATGCATGCTATTTTATTTCCTCTATTTTCAAGAACATTATTTCCATCTCTTATTTGACAATTAATTGATATAAATTAGTTTTTAAGAATAATAGTTGTTCAATAATTATGGATGATGAGATTATCACTAGAGGGACCTTGATAAATGGCTTATATGTGTTAGACCTTCTCCACACATCATGAATATAAATACGTCTAAGATGAAAAGAGATGAGGTGAACAGTGTATATCTATGACATTTCGGCTAGATCATATATACAAGGGAATGATTCAAAAGTTGCTGAAAGATGGATACTTCGATTCATTTGACTATGAATCATATGCAACTTGCGAACCTTGCCTTCGTAAGAAGATGACCAACTCTCCTTTTAGTAGAATTGGAGAGAGAGCCACTAAATTATTGGAACTCATACATAGTGATGTATATGGTCCCATGTCGACTCAGGCTATAGGTGGTTATTCATACTTCATTACATTCACTAATGGTTTCTCTAGGTATAGATATGTGTACTTAATGAAGTATAAATCTAATAAATTCAAGGAATATAAGAATGAGGTGGAGAACTAAATTGAAAATAGTATTAAGACTCTTCCATCATATTGAGGATGAGATTACTTGAGTATGAAATTCACTCATTTCCTCAGGGATAACGGTATTCTATCTTAATGGACACCTCTTTATACACCTTAGTTCAATGGTGTATCAGAAAAGAGGAATCACATGCTATTAGACATAGTGCAGTCCATGATGAGTTTCGCTTATCTACTCATCTCATTTTGGGAGTAAGCCCCAGAGACCGCAGCTTACCTTCTAAACAGAGTTCCATCAAAGTCGGTAATGTCTATGCCATATAAGATATGGAAAGGAAAGAAGCCCGATATTAAGGTGGTTAAGATTTAGACCTATCCTGCCCATGTTAGAAGATATAACCCCAATAAGTTGAAATCAAGGATGAAACAATGCACATTCATGAGATATCCCAAGGGAACTTGTGGGTATTATTTCTATCACCCCAAGGATCGAAAGGTCTTTGTTGCCAAGAAAACTGTGTTCCTTGAGAAGGAATACATTCTTAGTGGCAATAGTAGAAGTGAGATAGAATTGAGCGAGGTTGGAGAACCTAGCTCAAGTACCATTCCAGAGCTCGAGTCTATTCATGTACCTAACACACAAATTCCAACTTTGCATAGTTCTAGCAGAGTATCTCACCCTCCTAAAAGATATGTGGGACATATCAGTAGAGAGGACTCTCAAGATGTTGATCCTCAGACCTACGAGAAGCCTATTATGAGTATAGACTCTAGGAAGTGTAAGAAACCATGAATTCCAAGATGGATTCCATGTACTCTAACAAGGTTTAGAACCTTATGGATGCACCTGAGGGTATAGTACCCATCAACTGTAAGTGGATCTTCAAAAAGAAGATAGGAGTAAATGGAAAAGTGGAGACCTATAAGACAAGGCTGGAAGCTAAAGGATATCATCAAAGATAAGAAGTTGGCTATAATGAAACCTTTTCACTTGTAGTCATGTTTAAATCCATTAGAATTCTTCTGGCCATTGCAGCATATTATAACTATGAGATTTGATAGATGGATGTCAAAATGGCATTCCTTACTAGCAACCTCGAGGAGGAGGTGTATATAATACAACTAAAGGGATTCGTTTCCAAAGAGAGTCCAGATAAGTTATGCAGGTTGCTTAGATTCATTTACGAATTGAAGTAAGCTTCATGAAGTTGGAACATAAGATTTGATGAGGCGATCAGATTTTATAACTTCGTTAAGAACGAAGATGAGCCTTGTGTATAAGGAAAGTAAATAGGAGCGCTATTACCTTCTTGGTATTATATATATATGGATGACATCCTAATCATTGGGAATGATGAAGGAATGCTTTCAACAGTAAAGGCTTAGCTATCTAGAAATTTCTTCATAAAACACTTAGGGGAAGCATCCTATATTTTGGGGATCTAGATATATCTAAGAGGATGCTTGGCTTTTCCTAGTCTAGGTATATAGACTCTGTTGTTAAAAGGTTTGGCACGAAGGTCTCATACCACTGAGACATAGAATATCACTTTCTAGGAGTATATCCTGAAAGACTCCAAAAGAAAAGATAGACATGGATAATATTATTGGCATAAAAACTATAATCATGCAAACTATTATGTAGAAAAAACTATTATGTCAGGATTGAAATCAAATAATACTATATCTGTTTACGATGCGTACCTTTAGATGCCATCTGATTGAGATCCAATTAGATATTCCAGAGCACCGCCCGTCGGATCTGAATGACGCTGAATATCGATCTGTAAGAGGAACTAGAATAGATCTAGACCCCTTTATCGTTTTGTACCTTTCCATGTGTTGGGTTTATAGTAGGTCCTGTCTATTTACAAGTGGGAGCAGAGGCTCTAGGGTAAGTTATTAGGAGAGTTCCTTCGATCTAGGGCATCCCCTAAAATATCCCAATATAATATGGACTTTATTTAATATTAGCTAATATCTTTTATCAGAACCTAAATAATCTATAATATATCTTATTTAATTCATAAAGGGTCAAATAATCTTACATTCTCCCACTTGGCCCATTAATTGATAAGATATAAAAGATATCCAAAATTAAAAATAATAAAATAAAATTTATTTGAAAATAATTTTATATAATTTGATTCTGAAAATTTTGAAAAGCATTTTATACATGGTCATGATTTTTAAGAATAAGTCAATAAGTCCAATAAGCATAATAATACTATATTCGGTCCAACTATTAATATGAGTCATAGCGGTTGTATGTCATCAATGCCGCACTTCCTTCTATGTGCTACAATAATGTTAGTCTTTCCTTATATAGTCTATAATAACCCCTGTAATTTGTCTTGTCAAGACAATCCTGTTTCTTGCATTCAACCATAATATGCATAATCATAAACACAAACAATATAGCAGAAATAAATAACTTTAATTATACAAAATAAATATCAATAATAGCATCTATTTAAACATACATCACCATATCCTTTATGGCTTGCTTACAAACTCATTCTAAGAACATATTCTTTAAATGTTTTATACTGTAAAGTTTTAGTAAATGGATCAACAATCATCATAGTGGTGCTCAAATTTTCAATTGACACTTGTTGTTTCTGGACTCTTTCTCTAACCACCAAGTACTTTATCTCAATGTGCTTGGAACCACTAGAGTACTTGTTATTCTTAGAGAATAAAACTGCTGTGGTATTATCACAAAATATCTTCAATGGCTTAGCAATTGAGTCGACCACACTAAGTCCTGAGATAAAATTTCGCAACCATAAAGCTTGATTTGTGACCTCAAAGCATGCCACAAATTTAGCTTCTATCATAGATGATGCAATAAGTGATTGTTTTACACTTTTCCAAGAAATTGCCCCACCAACCAACATGAACACAAATCCTGAAGTGGATTTTCTACTATCGAGGTAATTTACAAAATTAGCATCTGAATATCCCATCACTTTAAGCTGATCTGATTTCCTATATGTGAGCATATAATCTTTTATCACTTGCAGATATCTCATTACTTTCTTTGCAGCTTTCCAATATTTGATTCTTGGGTTACTCTAGTATCTACCCAATATTGCCACTACAAAATTGATATATGGTCTTGTACAGGTTTGAGCATATAGTAGACTTTCAATTACGCACCCATAAGGAATATTCTTCATTTAATCCCTTTCTAAGTTATTTTTCGGGCACTGGTTTTGGCTAAATTTTTCACCTCTAGTAATAGGTGTATCATTGGCTTTACAAAGTTGCAGATTAAACCTTTCCAAAATATGATTGATATAACTTTTCTGAGACAATCCTAACAAACCTTAAGATTTGTCCCTAAATATCTCAATGCCAATAACATAGGATGCCTCATTCATATCAACCATCTTAAAATTCTTATTGAGAAATATCTTGGTTTCGTGTAACAAATCAAGATCACTACTGGCAAGCAATATATCATCCACATATAATAAACTTACTTCAGATATATACACTGATCAACAGTATTTTCCTTCTCATAAAACTTTATATACCATTGTATGGAAGCTTGTTTAAGGCCATAAATGGATTTCTTAAGTTTGCAAGCCCAACTTTCCTTTCCCTTTTCTATGAATCCTTCAGGTTGTTCCATATAGATTTTCTCATCTAGATTCCCATTTAAAAATGCTATTTTCACATCTATCTGATGTAACTCAAGATCGTAATGAGCTACTAATGTCATGATGATATTTAATGAGTCCTTTCGAGAAACTGGAGAAAAGATCTCATGGTAGTCAATGTCTTCTTTCTGAGAAAAACCTTTGGCCATAAGTCTGACTTTATATCATTCGATATTATCCACCGAGTCACGTTTAGTCTTAAGGACTCATTTACAATCGACTCTTTTACAATTATTGGGCAATTCAATGAGTTCTTAAACACCATTCTGGTCCGTTGATTTTAACTCATCTTTCATTGCGTCATACTATATTTTAGAATCATTACTTTCTATGGCTTATGAAAATGATAAGGGGTCACTTTTCATTCCTATATCAAAATCTGATTCCTGTAGATACACTATATAATCATCAGAAATGGTATATTTTTATTTTCTATGAGATCTTCCCAAATCTGCCAATTGTGATTGTTGTACAAGACTATCAGTGGCGACATCAACATCATATGAGAATTTATTAATGTTATTTTGTTATTCACCTTCATCAATTATCTCATTGATTTGAGGAATAATAATTTCTCGAATAAGGGATATACAAGAGAAGAAGCATGAATCTCCTCAATATCAAAATTAATCCTTCGAGACTTTTGACTCCCTCTGATTTTGTCATTTTCTAGGAATTTTACATTACCATATTCTACTATCCTCATATTATGATTAGGGTAATAAAATATATATCCCTTGGATCTTTCTAGGTAACTAATAAAATATCCAAAAATTATTCTTGAATCTAATTTCTTTCATATGGATTAAATAATCTTATCTCTACAGAACACCCCCAAATATGTAAATGTCTTAAACTGGGTTTCCTACTAGTCTATAACTCAAATGGAGTTGATGGAACTGATTTACTAGGAACCATGTTCAGGATATATATAGATAGTTGTCCTAAGAGCATCACCCCATATTGACTCAAGTACAGAGTAATAACTTATCATGCTCCTAACCATATCCATAAGAGTACGATTTCACCTTTCAGCAACACCGATCTCTATGGCACACCTGGTAATGCATACTGAGCACAAATACCTCGCTATTCTAGGAATCTAGCAAAAGGACCAATATTCTAACCGGATTCATCATATCTGCCATAAAATTCACCACCCCTATCAGAATTGATAATTTTAACTTTTCTATTTAATTGTCTCTCGACCTCATTTATGTATACTTCAAGAATGTCAATGGCCTGAGACTTTTCATGTATTAGATAAACATAGTCATAATATAGAGTGGTCCGCAGATATCAGTATGAATAATTTCAAGAAGTTCTTTACTCTTTGTGAAATTTTTTTTTGTATGCTTAGTTTGCTTTCCTTTAATACAATCTATGCAAATATCAAGATCAGTGAAGTTTAAATTTTTTAAAATATTATTCTTCACTAATCTTTCAATTCTTTCATTAGAGATATGCCCCAAACGTCTATGCCACAATATAGAAGATCTTTCATTATTGGAATTATGTTTCATTCGAATACTTGATTGTAAGGTCAATAATGTATTTGCAAACTCAAGATTCAAATTAATTCTGTACAAACCATCACACAGAATTCCAGAACCAACTTTTATTGAATCATAAAATATGCTGAGTTTACCATTACCAAAAGAAACACGGTATTCTAACTCATCAATTCTAGACAGAAAAATTAAATTTTTAGAAATTATAGGAATAAAACATGTGTCTTTTAGATCCATCAGATGACCCGTCTCTAGGCGAAGCGATAAGTCCCTACTGATACCACTTTTGCTTTGAGACAATTTCCCATAATTATGAATCTTTCATATTCTCTTGGTTTTCAAATTAAAAGGAATCCCTGCATATTATTAGTAAATGAATTGAAACGCCAGAATCAATCCACCATGTATTAGAAGGAACTTCTGTAATGTTTGATTCAAAACAAAGGTTAAGTTTATACCTTTCTTTTCAAACAAGGTTCTACGTTTAATGCAGTCCTTCTTTAAATCTCCTTTCTTGCCATAAAAGAAACACTTTACTGTAATAGCTTTCTTTTTAATAGTCTATCTAATACTTCCAAACCTAATAAATTTCTTCGATGAATGATGCTTTGATTTTCTTTTCTTGTTACCAACTCCTTAAGTAGTTGTCAGTACATTAAATGAACTTTCCTACTTTAATCTTAATTCTTCCTGAACACACATACTAGTTAACTCATTTAAGTCCCACTTATCCTTAATTGTATTATAGTGAATCTTAAATGGGCCAAACTGAGAAGGAAAAGAATTAAGAATGAACTACACAATGAAAGATTTATCAACATCCATTCTCAACGTCTTAAGTTTTGCAACTTTATCAACCATATTAAGGATGTGATCTTGAATTCCTCGAGTACTATCATACTGAGTTATAATCAGTTCTTTCATTAATGTGTCAGCCAATGACTTATCAGCATATTTAAATCTGTCTTCAATAACCTTTAAATATTCACGTGCGCTAGATGCATCCGGTAATGAAGTCTTTATAATATTTGTAATTGTCATCCTTATAAACATTAAACTGAGCCTATCAGATCTTTCCCAAGCCTTCATTTCAATGACTTGTTCCATGGTGCTTTTTTCATTTAATTCTGTAGGCTTTTCAACAAGCAATGTCAAATCGAGATCTAATATGCCCAATGTAAATTGCACATGCTCTAACCATTATGAATAATTTGATTCAGAGAGTATAGGGACACTAGAAGCATGAGAATGTATAGAGGGGAATACCATTATAGAATATAAAATAATATTAATGATTTGAGTTTTACCAAAATATGATGAACTATTGATATCATCAATATTTAACCTTTAAAAATATTGACATTTCTAGTGTTCAATCATTTATGGAGGACTGATACCATCCTCATGGAATAGTTTGACTACCTTTGGGTATACAATTCTAAACTGCAAGGATATCCAAAATAGTATCATCCTACCCACATAATGATTTCAAATAGATTATCCTTTGGGATTATCTAAATCTCCTAATTATACATGTAATTTTGAATATTATTTCCTTAATGTCATTGATGACTTGTTCCTTAATATAATTTTATAAATCATTGATCTATGCCACTTTAGTGACTACAAGACCAATGCAGTAATATAAAATATAAATTAAATTATCCTATGAATGACAAGACTTTAATTATATTTCATATTCTATAAGCCTACCATCCCATGCTACTTTGGCAACTTTTGGTCAGGCATAACTTAAGAAGATGAACTACAAATAATATCCATCAAATTCATTTGAACTAATTTATGCTGAGATAGTTCAATAATAGGATAATAATCATAATAATTATTAAACACTAAATCAGTAGGAAAAAACTCATATGATGACTGTAATCATGATAATATATAAATCATGTATTTATGTAAAAAATAAATATTATTTCATAATTCCCAACATATGCATGTAAATAACTAAATAAATATCCAAAAACTAATAATTAGATTTAACACTTGCAATTAATAATTCATATGAGATAACTATAAATAAACAATAATTTATATTTTTTAAACTAATTAATTTTATTTAATTAGAGAAGCCCATAAGTCCAATTCAATAAATTGATCAAAATAAAATATAATTAATAAATTAATTTTATAATTGAGAAAAGAAACCATAATTTCTTAATTTTATAATGGTAGAATTGTAATTCTAAAAGAATATAAAAGAATTATAGAATTTTTTTAAAGGGTAAAAATGATATAGGATTAATAAAACATAAAAAGGGTAAAATTATGAATAATCCTATTCAATCAAAGGATAAAACTATAATTTCAGTGAATGGTAAAATTGTAATTTAAGCCTAATGGCAAAACTATAATTTTTACTTAATGGCAAAACTATAATTTTATTAAGAAGAAAAAGAAAAACTTCTTCCCTTTAATTTCTGCATCATCATGCAGGAGGTTGTGTCTGTCGGTCATTGGGCCGAGGCCACCGCTTGTGCAACTGTTTCTACACACGCCATGGCTGCGACTAGCCGTTCATCGCAGACTAGAGTGTGGCTGCCGTTGGATGCGACTGCCGCCTATGTGCGTCCGACCCAACGTCTGCTTGGGTCGTCGGTAGTGTCATCAATTCTGCTGATCTATATGCACACTTGGTGCTATCGCAGGCAGATCTGGCCAAAAATGTATATTGTTGCGTCTTTTACACACAACAACCATCAAGAATCGTTCGCAAGCAAACGATTAAAATTAACAAATAGGAAAATTGATCAATAAGATATTCAGATCAATGCATCATAAACAAAAATAATAGATCCAATATTTTTTATCTCAAAACCTAGGCTTTGATATCAATTGTTAGCATAAAAACTATAATCATGTAAACTATTATGCGAAAAAAACTATTATGCTAGGATTGAAATCAAATAATACTATATCTGTTTATGATGCGTACATTTAGATGTCATCTGATTAAGATCCAATTAGATCTTCAAGAGCACCGCTCGTCGGATTTGAATAACGCCAAATATCGATCTGTAAGAGGAACTAGAATAGATCTAGACCCCTTTGCCATTTTGTACCTTTCCGTATATTGGGTTTATAGTAGGTCCTGTCTATTTATAGGCGAGAGCATAGGGTCTAGGGTAAGTTATTATGAGAGTTCCTTCCATCATGGGCATCCCCTAAAATATCCCAATATAATATGAACTTTATTTGATATTGGCTAATATCTTTGATCAGAATCCAAATAATTCATAATATATCTTATTCAATTAATAAAGGGCCACATAATCTTCAAATATACCCTATTCCTTAGCTATAGGGTCTATATCATGTATGATATGCTATGTACCAAGCTTGATATAGTACATGCTATAAGTGTCACGAGCAGGTATCAGGCAGATCCAGGTTTAGAACATTAGAAGATAGTAAAGTATATTCTTAAGTACTTGAGAAGGACTGAGGATCTTTTACTGGTATATGGAGGAGGTAGCCTTCAGGCTGGGGGCTATAAGGACTCGAGTTTTCAGTTCTACATTGATGATAGCAAGTCAAACTCAGGGTATTTTTTCACCCTGAATGAAGCAGTAGTAAGCTAGAAGAGTTTCAAAAGAAGGGGTTTGAAACGTGGAGCAAAAGAAGGGGTATGGATGAAGAAGTTCATCATTATATGGGAGTCGTACTAAGCAACGTGGAGCTGATTCTCATATATTACGACAATGATAGGGTGATAGCTCTAGCAAGGGAACCCAGGTCTTATCAGAATTGTTCTGAGGAGGTTCCATTTAATTAGAGCAATCATGACCTATAAAGATATAATAATGGAAAGAGTTCCATCCGAAGATAATATTGCAGATCCACTGACGTAGCCATTGGCTCATATTGCATTTGAGCATCACAGGGGTTTGATGGGGATCAAATACATAGGTGATTAGTTTTAGGTAAAGTGGGAGATTACTGGTTATAGGTGCCCTGCAAGTCAATTACGAGAGTGTTAACACGTGTGACACGTTGTGCGATCTTTTTTCTTATAATTATTATTGACATATTCTCACATTATATTATCTATTACATATATATTATGATGTCCTTGGTTCTGTGCAATGAGAATTGGATCATGATGAGATCACGATAATGAGATCGATTCACCTTTAAACACAGATCCTAAAAAATCATGGTCATAGGTTGCTCGAGAAGGATATCGAGATAACCGAACAAATCGATGTACTATATACCCGTCCATATGATGGAGGCGGCTCGTCTCAAAGCCACTTGTGTGGAGACACTAAGAATATACTAATTGGAGAATGAGTTTACTGATTGATCCGCTTATGAAATATTGTATGGTTGATGATACCTAATGTCAGACAATGATTCTATAGTCCCAGTTGTATATTTGGTCCTTTAACTT
This sequence comes from Ensete glaucum, assembly GCA_021527575.1. NCBI lineage: Eukaryota > Viridiplantae > Streptophyta > Magnoliopsida > Zingiberales > Musaceae > Ensete > Ensete glaucum. The sequence continues at coordinate 23,438,623 of CM038556.1, read as the reverse complement.
GAGACACCAAGGATGCCTTATATGAGTATTCCTTTTTTTGATGCTAGACTTACAAGTTTAGGAAGTTTCAAATCTGGTATAACTGATTATCGGATTGGTAGCCAACTTTACGAAGGCAATTGAGTGTTAATAAAGGATCATCCACTCTTGGTATTACTAGAGGAATATCATGTATGTGCTTACTCAGACAAATCCCTGGTTAGGGTCATTCGGATTGAGAGAGAAAGAGTTTTTCGGTAGAATCCAATTAGAGCAAGACAAACTGATTCAGTATGTGATATGACAGTATCATGTCTAATATATGATCTTTGGGATATTAGTTGGATATTTTGATATTCTAAGGCTAGAAAAATTTTTAGATACCTGATTTGTATTTACATAAGCTCTTTGGAGTCTCTAAAACTCTGTATCTTTTGGATGCGTTCTTGAGTGGTGAGTCTTTTGATTTAATTTTGTATCCTTATTTAATTTTCTTGAGATGATGAATTTTATGTATACTCTTGTGACTTTAAACTTGATGGTGAACATTTTATCCATTTTATGTAAGTTATGTTCTAAGTTGGTTTTTGTTCTACAACTAGACTTTCAGTTTCTTGTTTCTTTCCGAATGTCATTCCTCTTCCCCCTTTCTCGATATAATAGGGCTTTCAGATAAAGGGAAGGTGTTGCCCCTTGCTTCACTTGCTGTCCATCGCTCATCGCTTGCTTGCATGGCTAAAAATAATCAATTTTTAGGCTATTTTTACATTTGTGTCGATTGTGACGAGTGACACAAAACGTTGGCTATCTCGACATCTTGAAAGTGACACAAGATTGGATGGGGCTTTAGGATAATAGGACCTCTCACTTACATTTTAATAAAAAAAATTAACTCCCAGGATTGCTCCATCATTAATGATGAAAAATATAATGAATTCATTAAACATGTATGTGTGATAAGATAAGAGCTGGTTTTACATTTGATATAAGATCATTTGAAACATATTTACGTACCATAAGTGACACTATGGAAAGAGCATATTTAATTACGAAATTTTCATCATCTATTGACTATTTTCAACTGTTCTTTCCTGTCAGTCTTTCTATTGCCATCCTCAAGAGTTTCTGTGGCAAACTTCAATCAGGCCTTTGATAGATATTGACTTTTTTTATTTTTTCTTTTTTCTGAAAGAAAGCAAGAAGGGTATCAACTAACCTATTATTGTTTCCAAAATTTTAAGAACTCTGTTTTTCTAAGTGCATGTTTTGTTACAGGACAAACCTTAGTGAAGTAGCCTGCTTTACTGCTTCATTTGCTACAGGGCAAACCTTAAAATACCCTAACTCTTGGTCACAAGCTGATCAGTAACCTGTTTTACTTTCTACTTCAAAAGAATTTTGAGAATAGAAAGCTTGTAGTATAAATCTCTTCTGTGATTTGCTCTTATCAATCTTTCTTCAGTATCTTAGTCGCCCACCCTATATTGATATATTGTTGTCAGTTTCATATTAATTTTCCTCACATAGATATTATTATGCACAACTAAGATACAAGGAGGATCACATCGTGTAATTATCTAGCATATAATTGGTCAAACTCTAATCTGATCTTACCCAATGCAATCGAGGAGGTAATCATTTATCTGCTATGTGAGAGACGAAGATTTATAAAAAATATTGAAATTGATATATAATTTTAGATTATATTGATGATTTCAGTTTACTGTTTAATTCAGGCTTATCTAATTTAATATCTAAGCATATTTGACCAAGAGCAATAGCGGACCGGCCATGGTGCCGTTTCCGCCTCACTTCGTCCACTTAACGTTTGGGCTTCGTTATCGCTACTTCCGGATGAGGAGCCATTCGGGGCTCGACGCGTTCTTCTCAGCTCAGCATCTCCTTCTCCGAAGTGAAGCCGCTGTTCGCTTCTTGCACCACCCATGGGCAAGGAGTTCTGCTTCGCCCACCTCGCCTCCCTTTCCCCCTCCCCCGCGCCCTCCTCCTCCCGCCCTCCATCTCCTTCTGGCTCGCCAACTGCCCCGACCCCCAGTCCCTCCGCCAGTCCGCCGACCCCCTCCGCCTCCCCGATAGGGACCTCGTCCTCTTGCCCGTCACCAGCAACCTCGACGTCGCCTCGTATACTGCCGGGAGGCCGGCGAGTTCGTGCACCACGACAGCTGCCGCGGCGTCAATCGGTGTCACGCGGAGCGGCTTTTCCACGCCGTCAGCGGGTTCGTCGATGATGGCGGCGAGCCCCCGCGGTTCGTTGAGGGGTTCACGCCGCAGCAGACCAACGGGTACGACTGCGGGTTGTTTGTGATGGCCATCGCCAAAGTGGTCTATGACTGGTATGTCGCCCGTGGCGGTTGCGCGGACGGGGAGGACGGGTGGTTCGCCGCCTTGAAGGAGAAGTGGATGCTGATGCGGTGGATAAGCTGAGAGACAAAGTTTTGAGGCTTATTTTGACCTTGATGGAGCCCAAGTGATGGGTAACGACTTTGATTCTCTTGTTACTGGGCTTTACTTCAGCTTGCTGCTTTTGTCTTGCAACTGATGCATGAATGCCTGGAGTTAATCGCAGAAAGAGGATTAACCCATGAGTGGATTGTGATTTTGTGTGTTTTTGGTTGCTTACTTCTGCATATTGCTCAGTTTCTGGTTATCTTGGGTAGATAAAGTTGCTTGCAATTTGGAGGATCACAAATTTAATATAATGTAGCTGTAGATCAGTAGAAAGCCCACTCGTATTGAAAACCATTGTATTAGTTCAGGTTCAGCTTTTTATGACACAACAGTTTATGATTATTGCTTTATTAGTGACAACATTTGGATTGTTACTCTATGTTTGTTTCGCTTACACTTCCATAACTTGTATGTACTAAACACCTGCAAAGGGTCTTTTCAGAATTGTAGCTTGTTGGTTTAGCATGATAAGTATTCTTTGCAACACTTAATCTTGTCCGGGTATTCAATTGCTGATGGACAAAGAGAATACTGATTTATTTAATCCTAAAGAGTTCCAGGATCATAGAATTGCAAGTTCATTTTATTTTAATTGTTAACTGCATGTTATACAAGTACATTTGTGACCATCTTAATAACCAAATCCTTATTTGTGGTTTGACATAGCCTATGCATATAAATAGATTGGAATTAGGAAATCTAGTTCAGTTGAGCCTTTATTTGACTGCTTTTAAGATTCTTCTTCTATAGCTACAAATCTTGATAAGAGAAGCTTCTGATGAACTTGTGAATTAGGATATCCTTAATCCAGCATTTTACTTGTCAAAGTTTTGGCATTTTAAGCAGTTTGTGTGGTAACCAAGATCCGGAATTTGAAGAACGACATGGCACATTTGCTAGAAGTTCAACAAGAAATCAAGGGACACGGAGAACAGAATAATGTTGTATGAGATGTATTTATTTGAAACATATGAAGTAACATGAACAAAAACAGGGAACATACAAAGAGAAAAGCCAGTAAATGCAACTTGTAGCAAAGGAATTCCTAGTGTGGAATTGTTTTGTAGACCAAACTTGAATCAGTCTGTAACCGTATTGGATCTAGAAGAACTTTAGTGTCTAGGAGCCTGGAATACTTTTGGGATACAGCCAAGGAGAGAATCAAAAGATACTTGGATGTTTCCTTTTTTATTTATAGGAATTGTTTACTACGATGTGAAACAAACTTAAAGTAGCTTATGTTGAAGGCTTAAATAGTTCCATGCCTTGATCTTTTCTTTTTATATTTGGCCGAAATTCTTATTGACCCTCTGTCCTATGTCTCAAAATCACAGTCACCCCCTATACTTTAAAACTCATATAAATGACCCTCCTACTACGATTTCGCATCAAAGTGACCTCACGTACTATTCTGTAGATGTTAAACAAGCCCCTTCTATTAATAAAAAAGGATAACGACGTTTGTTTTTAAAATTAGGGGGGAGGGGGAAGTCTAGTTGATTTTTAATATACCCAAACTATGTAAAAAGAAATATAATACGTTAATCAAATACACCCCTGTATTATCATTATTCATCAAATTTATCTCTTGAACATTAATACATTGGTATTAAATGATAGAAAAGTCATAAAAAAGAATTGGTCTTAACTTTCAACATTGTTTGAATTTGTTTATACTTTAAGTTTGATTGATGATGATTTTTATTTGTTATACACTTAATTATTTTAAGTAATTAAAAATCAATCTCCTAAAAATCTTAATGTGCAGGATTGTTATGATTGTTTACTTCTTTTAAATGTGAATAAATTTCGATAGCACCTCCCCTAAAACTCGAATATATCCCATTTACAACTAATCACAGAACCTATAAAGAACAACAAGATATAACTAATTGATTGAACTACCATAAAGTCATAGGTTCTATGAGTTATGTTTGAGGACAGCGAGGGGAAGATGAGTTAGGGTTTGAGGACTGTTTAGTTTTAATCCCCCAAATTATTTTACTAAACGACATGATCTTTTTTCTAACACAGGGGATCACTTTGATGCGAAATCATAGTACTGGGGGCCACTTATACGAGTTTTAAAGTACGAGGGGTGATTTTGATTTTGAGGCATAGTACGGGGGGGTCAACAATAATTTTAGCCATTTATTCGTAATAGAGAATGTCACTTTGATGCAAAATCATAGTACGGAGAGTCACTTATACGAGTTTTAAAGTACGGGGGTGACTTTGATTTTGAGGCATAGTATACAGGAATTTCGACCTTTATATTTTTTTCATGATAAATGTACTTATCCATTTCTTAAGTTGGCCTTACATCCCTGTAAAAGATCTGGAGTATCTTTTTTGGATTCTTCACCTAACATTACAAAATTAGGCTGGTTAATGGAGTATGTTATTTTTAATCAGCAAGCTTTTTTATCTTATCCTATCTTATTACTTTTGAGCTAAAAGAGTATCTTCTTGTCTAAGGTACTAAAAGGATGAAGTTTATCAGTGTGCTTCAAAATAGTTGTCTATATTGTAAGTGGCTACTAGTTGTGTAATTTATACATAAAATTCTAAACATGACGTACTGATGGGGTTGCCTTTGGGATAGTGACAAATACTTTCCTCTTCCTTCCTCGTTTTTCTTCTCTTTTCTGCCCTAGCTATTAACTAAAGGAGTTGAGCAACTCTCATATTGTGTCTCTTTCATTCACAATTTTGAGCTGTTTGGCTGAATAAGGAGAATAAAAGAAACAAATGTTTTATATAAGGATTTTTACTGCCAACTAAGGTCCATTTTTAGTTCTCAATAGTTCATTTGTATTGGTCAACAAACTTTAATGATATCTATTTCTCTGTGGAAACAAACACTTGGAAGATACTGAATGGATTTCTCTATGAAAGCAACCATGTGGGAGGGTCTGAAGAGTGGTTCTTTGTCGATGATTGTTGCAGACAATCTAAAAATTTCATTAGTGTCCTGCAGAAATTTCTTTTCTGAATAAAAGGACCTAGTGTGGCTTTACCGAGTTCTAGACACAGGCTTCATTTCAGTGTAAGACATATTTCATGAAGTGAAGGAATGAATCCTATCAACCCGATGAGATAATTGACCCATTAAGTCGAAGTGTCGATCATTGACCCAAAATGTTTAAACCCAGATTGATAATAGTAGATCCATAAAGCCCTCTAAATTAATCCAAATCTTCTTTCATATTCGATATAGAAACTAAGATGTCATGGATTTTTGTGTACTTAGTTAAGGTTTGTCATTGATGCATGTGAGATCCAATCTTAAAAGGAGAATCTTGCTTCTTGGATTGCTCACCATGTAGGTTCTTTTTAAAACTTTTTATGTTAAGAGATGTGGAAGGATATTTGACCTGGGTTATTGAGTCGCTTAAACATTTTAGACTAATGATGTAAACCTATCAAATTTATGAGGTGTTCGGATCAGATCAGGACAAATCTAGAAGGGGATCAATCTTTTTAGTTTATGGTAGAAAAGAAGTCCCTCACAACATATTTAAAATGTTTCTCGTACAATGTCCTTGATAGAGTTGAACTTACACAGTTTTCTTAATTGCTATCCTGCTGTCGACAATTTACATCTATTCTACAGATGCGTTGGTTGGAACTCAGCAGCCGCTGCAAGTGTGGATCTTTGGTCATACAAATGCCACCCAGATAAATAGTGTGTTTCTCTACCTCTGCAGACCAAGAATGTGGACAATCCTGAAGATATAGTTATTTTTCGCGTACTGAGCTACGCTAAATATAATGGTGGTTACACAGTGAAATTAGCCCTCCCTCCCAAGAGTGGGCACGAATGTGCTGCGCAGCATATATGAGTTCATCTGCTTTTAAGTACTTCCTCGATGTTCACATTTTGCCAGTTTGATGGTTCAAATCTTCCTAATCTCCTGCCCGAGCTTTTCGTGCTTGTAGATCCTGCAAGCGCCCAACAAATCCCTCCACACTATCGCGTCTGGTTCGATCAGCATTCTTACGGACGCATGTGCTTGTTCTACCATCCCAACACGCCCGAGAAGGTCCACCATGCAACCGTAATGCCGCATGGATGGCTCAACTCCGAACTTGTTCTTCACGGCGTCGAACAGGTAGAGACCCTCCTCGGCCAGCCCACGGTGGCAACACGCAGAGAGCCATCCTGTGAAGGCAACTGCATTGGACCATAGGGCTGGCTTCCTTCACCGTCTCTTCCAGCAGCTTCAATGCCGCCTTGCCATCGTCGTGGATCACGAACTCGGCTACCATGGTGCTCCATGTCAACACGTTTCTGTCCCTCATATTGTCGAACACTTTCAGGGCACTGGCGAGGCATGTGCATTTGGAGTACGTGTCCACTAATCCAGTGCTGATGAATCTTCGTGATGCGTGACAGTTTTGTATATATACGTAAGCATGTGTGCTGCTGCCCAAGGCCAGATTGCCCATCTGAAAACAGGCAGAGATCAGAGCGACGACTGTCCTGTCTGTGATCTCTAACCCCTTATTGAGCATTTCATCGAACAAGACCAATGCCTCTTCTGCGCGATTATTGCGACAGCAGCCCATCAAGTCATTAAAGCGTTCCAAGTCACAGCATTTCTCATAGTTATTTCACCGAACAACCGACGTGCTGATTCGATGTCTCTGCAGCTCGTAGCCTATCCCTTGTATAAAAAATCACATTGATGTATTAGTGTTTGCAATAAAGTGTAACAGTTCACTTGCTGAGTTTTCAACCAAGGCTAGCAAATAATTTCATTCCTTTCTTGAATAATTATATATTTTCTTTCAGCCATCTTTTGTTTTATAAAAAGCACTATCTATACATAATCTAAAGATTTTTATATAAATATTGAAAGAGACCATCCTAACTAAATATATAAAGACCTCAAAAGCTTCCACCTTCACTTAAAACAGGTCAAACTACAATCTCACAGAACTGGGTCAGGAATAAGTAGCACAAAACTATCATGCTTTAGAGATACTACCATCAGGAAACGAATTTAAGTGCCTAAGAGGGGGTTAATTGTTGGCTGCTGTTTTAGCAATGTGAGTTCAAGTATGGTTTGCTGCGAAACTGCAAGTATTATTAACAGTTTGCTACCCACTCCAAAAAAGAGAAAATGATGATCCTACTGAGATGTTAAAGAGTTTCAATATATTAGAACTGGAAGTCTGATAAATGAATGCACAAAAAAAATGTTTCTTTCATATAGAATATAATTATCAGCATTGTTGTGCATGGATTTAGACATGCAAATCACATTTGAATGCATATCCAAGCGTCTAATTTTGCAAAAAAGAAAGAGCAAAATGAATTAAGGGCACATGTACGGAAAAATAACGTAAAACTGCAAGGCGAGAGTTTCAATATGTGTGATGGGAAGCCTCAGTTACCAAATTTTTTTGCATGTGAAGTCATTCCATTTAATAATTAAAACTATACTACGGAGTTGGTGGTGTTCATTGCTTATACATCTGATATGATTCACAGAGATGGACAAGAGAGTTCCTCAAACGTTGTACTTCTAAGTATGAGAATCTAAGATCTTTGTCAATATCTACATCCATGGTTGAGAAATAATTAGAATAAAATAAATATAAAGAAAAAATATCTTGAGCAAAATTTGAAAGAAAAGAGTGTGTAATAAAAAGGTGCAAAAGCTTACCAGCCATGACACTGCCGCTTCAAAAGCTCTATATACAATTGCAGGCAATTAAGCATTGAAATACTGATGGCACCAAGTTTGGAGTAAGTAGATACTCAAACACGCAACTGAATACACTTAATGTACTTAAAGAGGAATCAACACAGAGTACGCCACCATTAAACTAAACCATAATATCTCCAAAAAAAGCAACTCCAAGAAGATGTGGCTTTAACACCTATTATGCAAAGAAGAATTCAGACGGCATTAATACAGACTGTTTATGATGTGTTAAACTTTTCTTTTTCATAAATCAAACTCATAAAAAGCTAACCTTAATATAACAGGAGCACTTTGAACAAGCAGAAAGAACAAAATAAATAAATAAATAAATTTTCCAGCATAAAATTTCATTTGAACCTGAAATTTCAGCCACAGAGCAGCTCTCTGAAAAACAGCAGCTTTTTCATTACCACTGCAGTGCATTTACCTCCAACTCATCTCCAAACCAAATTCACTGAACTAACAACTTATGACAAACATATCTATTATCAGAAAAAAAAGACATAGGAAATATCCAATAGGTAAGATTACAAATTAGAACTATCATCATTAATTACTTAGCAATCTAGTCAGAATAAGATGATTTGGAGTTTCGGCATTTTGAAGTGCAGAAACCTATCTACTAGTCCTATAGATTAAAAAAAATAAGTAGTTATGAACCTAAAAATCATAAAGTAGAAGGGAAACTTATCCATTACATCAAAGGTAGAGATCATCCCAGGTACATTAGAAAAGGCAGCTCTCAAGCATCAAATCAATTTGTCTTGGAAACAGATGGACGGTACATATTTGATACTGAACTTAATTATGTAATGCATACATGTGAAATGTGGCATATATATGCACCATTATCAGAATTATTACTACAAAGACAAAATATATAGTTAAGCCAAAAATAGCATCATTAGCGTAAGCATGAAAAGCAACAAAATTTTCCAGGATGACAATATTATACAACATTAGCTTACCAATAGTGGTGTTCCTTTCGCAATGTGTTGAACATCCATAAACCATTTCCCATTCCACATGTATGGCCCAGCTACAGATTGAAGAGCTTCCAGAGTGTTCAACGACGTGAACCCTGGTTTTGTGGTATCTGAGTTTGTTGAATGGTGCTAAGCTGAACAAGACAATATAGAACCATAGATTTCGAAACAGCTTCAGCACAGAAGGCTAAAATGTTGGGCATAAAACTCAATGTTTAGCTCATATCACAGTAGATTTTAATAAAGATTTTAATTTAAATTTTAACTTTTTAATTTAGATTTTTGATAGTTAGGATTGAAAAAGAGGGCAATGCTATGTGAATTTGATGGATAAAAAGGAAGAAATAATAGTAAAAGTTGAATGCAGAAAAATAAGAAAAGAAGAAAAAGAAAGAATATAAGGATAACTCAAAGATTATTTTTAATCATCTAATGTTATCACCTCAGGTTAGATTAGATTTGTAGTGAATTCTTATGATAATTATTTGGGGAGATTTTGGATATTATGCATAGTATTGTAATCCTTATATCCTTATTATTTTCTTGTGAATATTGCTTAAGTTATTGGCAAGATACGTTGAGATTTGTATATTTATTATTTTTATAGTAGATTTTCTTTAGCTTGCTCCATCATTTTTAGTCTTCGAGTTAGAGGGTTTTTCCACATAATTCTTGGTGTTTTATTTTATTGTGATTTATGTTTAATTCCATTGTGTGTTATGATCGACTAGTATTTATTCGTAATAAAATTATTTTTATCCTATCAATTAGTATCAAAATATATTTTGGTGGCATTTAATTTTTATGTTCGAACATGGACTCCAATAGAATACTCTCGCTTGATTAGCTTGAATAAACACAATTGAATGATATAAAAACCAAGAATTGAAGATCTCTTATATTACAAAGATTTGTATAGACTTTTGCAAGGGGATAGTGTAAAGCCTAAAACTATGACAGATGATAAATGAAAGAGGTTAGACCAAAAAACGGTCACGTTCATTTGATAGTAGATCGATAACAGTGTCTTTCACCATGTTTCTACTAAAAGTTCTATATACTCTTTGGAAAAAATTTGAAGGTCTCTATGAAAGAAAGATGATTAGAAACAAAGCTTTTATGATCAGAAAACTTATGAATTTGAATATAAAGAGGGCGCTTCTACTATTGAGTTTTTGAATAAAATGTAGAGTATCACTAACCAGTTATCCTCTATAAAAATGTCTCTTGATTACGAGTTACAACCATTGTTACTTCTAAGTTTATTACCAAAAAGTTGGGAGACACTAGTGATTTTATTCAGTAATTTTACATCAGAGGTGTTGTCACCATGAGCCAAGTAATAAGCAGTTAGTTGAATGAAGAGTTGAGGAAAAAAATTCAGCAATATCTCAGATTGATTCACAGGCACTTGTCTCAAAAAACAAAGGAAGGTCTAAGTCCAATAATAGAATCAATTCATGCATTGTCACGGACAACAATGTAAACAAGGTGCTCGATGAAATGCTTGTGTTAGTCCGTGTCCTTCGGTTTAGGTACATATCTTGTACAACAAGAAGCGGGGTTGCGAGGCTTAGCAGCCCTAGTTTGATTTGCTTTATGGCCAAGTTTGGCTTGTAAATACAAGTGTGTCTTATAAGCACTTGTGGGGACTTGATGCGTGGACCATTATCCTTTGTGCAACCTCTACGAGTTTGTAATGTCCATAGGTGTAATTTGTATTTTGGCTTTATAAAGTATTTTTCTTGAGTTGCTTGTGAATCCGTGGAATTGCTTCTTCCGCTTTTTGTAAGTCTGTGGGACTTTAGGAGATCTCGGGGAGGGCTGACATTTACGGACGGACACGCATGGGTGCCGCACGGCTTAGGCAAAATCAGCTAAGCCCGTGACAATATGGTATCAGAGTGGGACAAGCACACGTAGAAACACTTGTCATACAAATGTGGGGGACCTAGCTAAGCTTTGTGGAGGACAACCAGCACGCGCAACCGTTTGGGGGAAACGGACATTGAGATGTAGGGAAAGGAGTCGCTCAGAGGAGCGGGCATCCTGGTTTGGCATTCAAGGAATAGCCAACCCCTTTGCGCGAGAGGCACCACGACGACAAGCAAGCGAAGAAGAATGTGTAGCACACAAAGATTGGGATGGTTGAGTTTGAGCTATAGCTCGACGTTGACAACCAACTTGACGGTGCTTAAGGTAAAGCAGGGTGCTTGGTGAAAGATGAGACCGTGCAATGTGGGAGGTGTTGTGTAATGATCGAAAGAGTTGTGCAAAAGCTCACAGAGGTGAGGGAAATTGCTAACTCGAAGGATTCGGAACTCATGCAAGGGCTTGTACACGGATGACGGAGTGTTCGTGGCCATCCCAAGGTGCGATTAGAACTCGGCACCATGGAGCATCAGAACTTTCTCTTCGACATGGAAAGGATATGTCCGTAGGTGGCTGAAATGTGCAACAAGTTTCGCATGTTGCTAGACCTTGAAGGGTGCAGTAGAGACTGTATTGGAGAAGGGTCGCAATCTAGCAAGTATATTTGTGGGGGCAGAACAAAGCTCGAGTTCAGCAAGACGAAGTAGTCCAAAGGGGATGATGGTCTCCGAAACTTCCGGTGGGAAGTATGTAAAGAGAAAAGTTGCTCCAACAGGACACATATCCAGGAGGGATAAGTCCTAGTTCTCCAGTGGGAGAATCATGTGCAACGGACTGCACATATTGAGGAAGAGTTCCTCAAGGCTATATCTCCACAAAGCTCAACGGACCGAGTGAGCGACGAAGAGTTGTCGCATGATCTCAAAGGAGGTAATGCATTGGTGGATGCATTTCGAGATCAAGTGGGGGAACAATCCAAGGCAATATCATATGAAGGCACACTTAGAGTCGATGCAGAAATCGAACTCAACAGAGGGCTGACCCATAGAATGGTGGACGTGAGGGCCACTATCAACTCAGTGCAAATCGAGGAGCAGAGTGACTTGGGTGAAACTCGGTGAAGTATCCAAGCCGCATGAAGGGAGTCGACATAGAAGATGGAACATGGAGCGGAGGCACGGAGCTTTCCTTGGACAGAGGTCAAGTGCATGAACTCTTGTAGAGGCAAGAGTGGGATCATATCGTTCTATGGGTTCTCCATTCTGATGGGACAGACTTATTTTGCATGGTGCCAAAGATGAAGGGAGTTTCAAGGCACATGCAAGCTACCTCAGAGATGCATTTGATGGAGTAACTAAGGTGATTCAACTTGCGGAGGCAAAGTTAGGATCATGAGACCTTAGTACGGGGCAAGAGGACGCAGAGGCGTGTACTCTTGAAGAATATGCCATAATGTTGCCATTTGAGTTGTCAGGAATAGGAGGTGCATAGCAATATTGTGTTGGTAGGGGATAGAGTCCCAAGATCCAGATAATGGTGCACCAACTCTAGTGAAGTCAGGGGATTTCAGGAGCTACTAGGCGACGGACTGTCCTAGAGCTATACTTCATCCAGGTGTAACCCAAGTGGGCGGACGAAGGGGAATTGCCAAGGGAGCGAACTAAAAGTCGGAGATGGCAGAGGCCCTACGATGTGTTGGCAGAGGCCACACGTGGAGAAGTCGTAGTCCGAGTTCATCACATGAGAATCTGTATGCAATGGAGATGTCACCAGGAGGCGACATGGTGCAGCGGATCATGGTGGAATAGTTTGTGGCAATGCAATACAGGCAATCTTGTCCCGTGAGGGACAAAGATCATGCGGAGGTATGATCAGGAGTTACTAGGAGCTCCACTTTGGTGTACAACACAACAAGAAGAAGGGCTATGGATTCAAGGAGTGAATGTCGTAGTACCGCAGAGGCGGGTCTTCGTGTGTGCATCAAAGTTTACATTGGATGAAAGCCTTAGTCATCAGCATATAGGAGCTGTATACCACCGAGGAAGAAGTCCAAGTGCACGTACCAGTGAGTCCCATGGAGGGGGACATGATCATATGAATGATCAGGAGCTGTTGGGAGCTCCACTTCGGTGAACAATATAATGACAAGAAGGGCTGTGGATTCAAGGAGTGAATACCACAGTACCGCAAAGGCGGGTCTTCCATGTGTATGTATCGAAGCTTGCATCAGATGAAAGCCTTGGTCGTCAGCATATGAGGGCTGTGTACCACCGAGAGAGTAGTCAGATTGCAAGTACCAGTAAGTCCCATAGAGGGGACTTGATTAATCAGAGCAGCTGGAGAGTTCGACTGCTTCAGTGCTTATATTCGCTTAAGGGAGCCCGACAAGTCATAGGACAAGACCGAGTAAGTGAACGTTGCTACAAAGGAAGCTAAGGAGAACAGAATCGGTGCGAGCCCTGCAACAAGATGGCAGAGGCCATGCATGAGAGTTGCAGTCTGTCTCTTCATCGACCAAGGAGAACTACTAGGAGGACATAGTGGTGTCGAAGCAGGTGGTCGAAAGGGGCGAGGAAGCGACGAAGAGTCCAGCGGGGCTCAGCTACCCAAAAGAAAAGCGTCGGTTAGAAAGGAGGTGGACTCGGAGGAGCTCCACAGTGCCACAGAGGTAGATCTACCGATTGCGAAGGAAGGGATGAAGATGCAAGGTAACGGATAGTAGTGCTATGGACTTGGCAGCGTCATGGTACCGTAGATGCGGGACTTCCGTGAAGTCATCGATCTCTTGCTCTCATGAAGGGACAGCATTGGTCGTAAAAGGGGCCAAGTACCAAGACGAGGCAGAAGGGTAGAGGCCAAGAAACTTCATAAGACCGATGTCGATGGGCTTCTCATCAAGATAGCTGAAATTAAGGGACTTCAGGTTGATGCAGGAGTGCTTGACTAAGGAACGAAGTAGGTAGTATATTATACTGTATCTTTTTACTCAGAAGGGTAGGCGGCAAAAGTGATGGAGAAGACGGTACAATCCCAAAGGCGACCAGATCTATCAAAGACTTACTCCAAGTTGAGGGACTCCAAGTTAGGGTAAACTTTTTGCTCTTTTCGGGCAAAACTTCTTGCATTCTAGAAGTTTAATGGCAGTGGGAAGGCGAATCACAGTAGCTAACCCAACACAAGGAGTGCAACCACTTCAAGTGCTTTAGAAGTGTGAGCAAAGAGCAGGCGAATGTTAGTACCCAGCTTAATGCATGAAGTACAAACTCGAGGAGGCAGGCGAAATCAAGTAACCTTTGCCAGGCGAAATTGAGTAACCTTTGCCTTCTCAACTTGTGAGAATGGGCGAAACCGAGTACCCCAATTCTCTTAACTCGAGGAGGTGAGCGAAGTCAAGTAACCTTACCTTCTCAACTACGAAGAGAATGGGTGAAGTCAAGTATCCTAGTTCTCTTACTTCTCCAAGCAGGGGAGCTCTGCATAAGTTCAATGATCCTTCAAAGAAAGCTTATGGAAGACAATGATTGTCAAATCCTCACGTGACAACTAATAGCGGAAGAAGGTTCAATGGGCAAACATTATAGAGAAATGACCTTAAAAACTTCAAAGTCTACGAGGCGATGCTCGTTAAAGCTCCAACAAGCATCCACCCAGTTCAAGCAATATGAGCATACTGCAATACTGACGCATAATAAGACAGGTCTTTTCCTTCATCAGAGGGATCCACGAGAACCAATAAGGATCAGCACAACTCAGCCAACCCCACACCAGATTCAGTCATTGGTGAGTTGAAGCAGCATGGCGGATTAGAGTTCGACTACTCAACAACAACGACGGAGAGCGTCTAGGAGCCAAAGGGGCATATTGCAGCCAAAGCAGAAGATTAAAGATTTAGCAGAATACGAGTAGATGCAGCGTCTACAGTGGCTTCGACGAGGACGTCGAAGGAATAAGTGGGGGAGAATGTCACGGACAACAATGTAAACAAGGTGTTCAATGAAATGCTTGTGTTAGTCCGTGCGCGTCCTTCGATTTAGTTACATATCTTGTACAACAAGAAGCGGGTTTGCAGTAGGCTTAGCAGCCCTAGTTTGATTTGCTTTATGACCAAGTTTGGCTTGTAAATACAAGTGTGTCTTATAAGCACTTGTGGGGACTTCGGTTTATAGTGGACCATTATCCTTTGTGTGCATCCTCTCTGAGTTTGTAATGTCCATAGGTGTAATTTGTATTTTGGCTTTATAAAGTGTTTTTCTTGAGCAGTTGCTTGTGGATCCTGTGGGAATTGCTTCTTCTGGCCCGTTTTCTCTTTTTGTAAGTCTGTAGGACTTTAGGAGATCTCGGGGAGGGCTGACCTTTGCGGACGGACATGCATGGGTACCGCACGGCTTAGGCAAAATCAGCTAAGCCCGTGACAACATGGGTAGAAGAAAGTCAAGATCAAGAAAATATATTATTTACTATAATTATGGTAAGAAACAATATTATAAGAATCAACGCAAACAACCTAAGAAGAGCAAGAAAAAAAGAAAAGAAGTAGAGTCTGCAGAGTCAAAAGAGAATACTATAGCTACAATGTAAGGTGGTGACTATTTGATTTTATCTACTTCTAATGATATTTTTTCTTGTGTGTTAGGATCTCGAGTCAATGATTGACATAGGTATTTCTTATCATGCTACATCATGAATAGAGTTCTTTGCTATCTACAATTCTAAAAATTTTAGTATTGTGTAACTACAGTACGACAGACATAATTGGTACGAGTGATATTCACATAAAGACCAACCTTAGCTACAAGTTAGTGCTTAAGGATGTGAGGCATGTAGTTGACTTGAGACTGAATTTAATTTCAGTTGGAAGGCTAGATAATGAAGACTTTGATGTTAGATTTCATAGAGGGCAATGGAAGCTTAGTAAGAGTTCTTTTGTTGTAGCTAGTAGGAAGAAATATCACACTATGTATAGATTGTAGGCTAATGCTTATAGTAAAAAGTTAAATGCCATAGGGAAGATCTCAATATGGAGTTATGACATAGGCGATTGGGACACATGAGCGATAAGGGGCTACAAGTTCTTTCGAGAGAGAATAGTCAGATATCAAAAGAACATGTCTGAACCCTTATATTACCTGTTTGGCTAGTAAATAATATAGAGTTTCCTTTGCTAGTCCTACCTACTTTATCTAGAAAAATATATGCCTTGGACTGTATCTATATATATGTGCATAGTCTTTTAAGAACAAAAACTCATAGTGGATCTATTAATGTTCTTGGTATCAGTGATATACTTTATTTTGTCGCCTTCATATATTACTTTTCTAAGAAAGTTATCTATGCTATGAAGATCAAAGATCAGGTTATTAATATTTTCAAAAAGATTTGGACCAGAGTTGAAAGAGAGACAAAAAGGTAAGTTAAATATATAAGATTAGATAATGGTGGTAAGTATATAGAATTGTTTAATGATTATTGCAGGTCACATGATATCAACATGAGATGACAGTTTATGGTATGTCTCAGCAGAATGCAATTACAGAAATGATGAACCACATCATCATAGAGAAGATTAGATGTATGCTTTTACAGGCCACGCTATCCAAAAGGTTTTGGAATAAGACATTTGAGGACTGTAGTTGATGTGGTCAACTTATCACCTTATACTATGATATTACAGAGCATGTATAATTAGAGAAAAGATGTCTCCTATAGGCACTTTAGAATATTTGGTTATCATACATTTGCACACATTCCAAACAATGAGAGGTCTAAGTTAGATAGTAAGACAAAAAATATATTTTTCTTAGCTACTTATATGATCAGTTTATTTACAAGCTTTGGGATCCAAAAAAGCAGAAGGTGATTAGAAGCAGAGATGTGTTCTTCTTTAAGGATCAAACTCTTAAGGATTTGAAGGAGGTATTAGCCAATACTTCTACAAAGGATTAACAAACTGTGACCCAGTTACTCACTCCTCTAATACATCAGGGTCTGAGGGAGATGTGTAGGAAGATAGTGTAGAGCTCGATGTTACTCTATCTATAGGACATGTTGAGCAGGAAAAAGATAGAGGGATCTTCCCCCAGAACCTCAGTTAAGAAGATCTTTTAAACCATGTCAACCTTCCAAAAGATACTCTATAAATGAGTATATGATGCTTACTGATGCAGATGAACTAAAGAGTTACTAGGAAGCAATTGAAAGCGAGTTGAAAAAGAAGTTAGTTGCTATACAGGAAGAGATAGATACTTTACAAAAGAACCACATATATGATTTAATACAATTACTAAAGGAAAGCAAGGCCTTGAAGAATAAGTGAGTTTTTAAGATGAAGACTCAAGAACATTATTCTCAACCAAATTACAAAGCTAAATTAGTTATGAAAGACTTAGGTCAAACGAAAGGTATTGACTTTGAAGAGATTTTTTCTCCTGTTATTAAAATATCTTCTATCAATGTTGCTCTTAACTTGGACTTAGAGGTTGACCAATTGGATGTAAAGATAGCTTTCCTTCATAGTGATCTGGAGGAGAAAATTTATATAGAGCAATGAGAATGCTTTAAACTCAAAGATAAAAAAAGTTTTGTCTGCAAGTTGAGGAACAACTTATATGGGCTAAAGCAAGCTCCAAGATAGTGGTATAAAAAGTTTGATTTAATTATGATTGAAAATAGATACAAAAGAATGAGTTTAGATTATTATGTATATATTAAATGGTTTGGTGAGTATTTTACTATTCTTTTACTTTATGTTAATGATATGCTTATTCTTGGGAAAGATATATCTATAATTGAAAGGTTAAAAAATGAACTGAGTGAGTTTTTTACAATAAAGGATAGAGGGTCAGCAAAGCAAATACTAGGGATGCAAATTTCTCGTGATAGAAAAATAAGAACATTTAGTTATCATAGGAGAAATATATCGAGAAGGTATTGGATAAGTTCAGAATAAGCAATGCAAAGCTAGTTAATTCTCCCCTTTCAGGTCACTTCAAGTTGTGCTCAGAGCAAAGTTCGTCAAGTGATAAGGAAAAGGAGAAAATGAAAAAGGTTCCTTATGCTTCAGTAGTGGAAAGTTTAATATACATGATGGTTTATACGAGGTCAGATATCGTATATGTAATAGGTGTTGTTAGCAGATTTCTTACATGATGGTTTATACGAGGTCAGACATCATATATGTAATAGGTGTTGCTAGCAGATGTCTTACAAATCTAGGCAAAGAGAATTGGACAGTAGTGAAGTGGATCTTTAGATATCTCAGAGGGTGCTCTAAAGTTTATTTAAGCTTTAGAGGTGGACTATCTGTGTTGATAGGTTATATTGATGTAGATATTATAAGATATATTGATACGTAAAAGTCTATGTTAGGTTTTTATTAGGAAACCTTATCAGAAGCATCATATGCATAATGAAAAAATAAACCAAAAAGGTCTCCTACGTTGGTCAAATCACCATGCATTGATTGATGCATAAAAATTGTAAAACTAAAAAAATCTATACATTGTGTTAGATGTTTTACGTAAGGAGATCATATATTTAAGCTAGGAAGATGTTTTATCAAAGTTTATTTAAGCTTTGGAGGTGGACTACTTGTGTTGATAGATTATACATATACAAATATGACAAGAGATATTGATACGAGAAAGTCCACATCTAAATTTTTATTGGGAAACCATATTAGAAGCATCATATGCATAGTGAAGAAATGAAAAAAAAAGGTTTCATATCTTGGTCAAATCGTCATGTGATGATTGGTGCATAAAAATCATAAAATCAAAAAAATATGTGTATTATGTTAGATATTTTACCTAGGGAGATTGTATATCCCTGAAAGCCCAGATTCAAAAGGAGAGGATGAAGGAGGTCAAATGTCCTCCTATCGTAGGGCAAAAACTTGTAGCTTATGCACACCACCTTGCAGCAAATATATAAGAAGAACTCTTTTCTTCTTCGTTGTCCTCACGCACTAAGAAGAGAGGTCGTCGATTAAGAAGAGAAAGGAAGGAGGAGAATAGGAGGCGACCAAAGGTGTAGTCTATCCCCTTTCTCGGTCACTCTTACCTCATATTTATAGGTGTTGGGAAACTTCAGCGAGTGCATCACATGTGCAGCGGAAATCAAAACAAAATACCAGTTTCCCATGCAGATTAAATCATCATGGAAAAGATTAGGGTCATGAGAAAAACGTAAAAATCGAAAAATCACAATGTATGAGAGATTGATTTTACCTAGGGAGATCGTATATCCCTATATTCTAGATCCGGATGGAGAAGATGAAAGAGGTCAAGCGTCCTCCTCTCTAGCGGTATCCACATGATGGATCTCTGCAGCGAAACTCCTCCAATCTGATCTTGCAACTCTTACTCAGAGGGAGGGAGGAGAATAGGAGGTGGTGGCTAAAGTTGCAGCCTATCAACCAAGAGTCTCCCCTCCTATTTATAGAGAGCCACCAAAAAACCCTAGGGCTCCTGCCTTAGTGAGTATTAATTGGATCTCCATCCAATTACCCACTAACTTTGCATTATTAGATCTCTATCCAATAATCTCCTTAGGCTTCTAATTGAGCCTTAATCAAGGAGCCCATCAGCATAGGATCTCATCTAATGAGAATAGGGACTAATTGGATCTCCATCCAATCCGCTATTCGCTGAAGCATCCACCATATGTGTGTGACCCTCTAGGCCCGATACCGAGCTGGCCGTGAGTTACTCCCATCATAACTCCTTCTGATATAGTGAATTATTCTCTCCATAATAATTCACTCGACTCATCGACTATGGACGTACTAGGCCACTATGCCATAGTCCCCAGATGGTACAGGGGGATAGAATCCGTTGGACCTATCTATCCACAGTTACCATGTATCTATAATCCCTCATCCAACTAATATCCCAGAGATTGTATATTGGATATGACATTGTCAGGTCACATACGAAATCAGTTTGTCTTGCTCTAATCGGATTCTACCATAGAACTCCTCTCTCAATCCAAATGACTCTGGCTAGGGATTTGTCTAAGCAAGCACATATGAGATATTCCTCTCGTGATATCGAGAGTGGATGATCCTCTATTAATACTTAATTGCCTTCATAAGGTTGGTTAGCAATCCCGATAAGGTTGGTTCAATGCAATGGGAATCAGATCGTGATGAGATCACGATAATGAGATCAATTCACCTTTAAACACAGATCCTAAATAATCTCGGTCATAGGTTACTCAAGAGGGACATTGAGATAACCGGATAGATCGGTGTACTATATACCCGTCCATATGATAGAGGCGACTGGTCTCATAGCCACTTATGTGAAGACACTAAGGATATAGTACAGGTGCTCATTAGAGAATGAGTTCACTGATTGATCCGCTTATGGAATGCTATATGGTTAATGATACCTAATTTTAGATAATGATTCCATAGTCCCAATTGTGTATCTGGTTCTTAGACTTGAGACACCAAGGATGCCTTGTATGAGTACTCCTTTCTTTGATGCTAAACTTACAGGTTTGAAAAGTTTCAGATATGGTATAACTGGTTATCAGGATTGGTAGCCAACCTTATGGATGTAATTAAGTGTCAATAGAGGATCTTCCACTCTCGGTATCACAAGAGGAATATCTCATATGTGCTTACTTAGATAAATCCCTGGCTAGGGTTATTCGAATTAAGAGAGAAGTTCTATGGTAGAATCCGAATAGAGCAAGACAAACTGATTCCATATGTGATCTGACAGTGCCATGTCCAATATACGGTCTCTGGGATATTATTTAGATGACAGTGTCATGTCCAATATACGGTCTCTGGGATATTATTTAGATGAGGGATTATAGATATACAGTAACTGTGGACAAACAGGTCCGATGGACTTGATCTCCCCTGTACCATCTGGGGACTATGGCATAGTGGCCTAGTACATCCATAGTCGATAATTCGAGTGAATTATATTATGAGGATAATAATTCACTATATCAGAAGGAGTTCTGATGGGAATGACTCACGGCCAGCTCGTATCGGGCCCAGAGGGTCACACACATATAGTGGATGCTTCAACGAATAGAGGATTAGATGGAGATCCAATTAGCTCCTATTCTCATTAGATGAGACCCTAAGCTGATGGCCTTCTTGATTAAGGTCCAATTAAAGGCCTGAGGAGATTATTGGATAGAGATCCAATAATGCAAGGTTAGTTGATAATTGGATGGGGATTCAATACCCACTAAGGAAGGAGCCCTAGGGTTTTTAGTGGCTCTCTATAAATAGGAGGGGAGACTCATGGTTGATAGGTTGCAGCTTTAGCCACCATCTCCTATTCTTCTCCTGCCCTCTGAGCAAGAGTTGCAAGATCAGATTGGAGGAGTTTTGCTATAGAGATCCATCATATGGATACCGCCATAGAGATGGACGCTTGACCTCCTTCATCTTCTCCATCCGGATCTGGAATGCAGTGATCTTCCTAGGTAAATCAATCTCTCACACATCGCGACTTTTTCGATTTTTGTAGTTTTTCTCGTGACCCCAATCTTTTATACGATGATTTGATCTATATGGGAAATCAATTTTAATTTTGATTTTCGTTGCGTATGTGATACACCCATTAAGGTTTCTCAATAGTGGTATTAGAGCCAAGGTTTTTGTGTGAAAAATTAGTTTTAAACTACGTGTGATGAGATTAAATCGCGTAGAACCGTTCTACGTACTTGTTGCAGCGATTGGCAGTGAAAGTAGGCACTGTCTATGGGGAAGGGGTGGCCACATGCATGCGCATGCAGAGGTGGCTGGCCACGGCCAGGCCCCCTATAGGGGCAGTCAGCCATGGCCTGGCTACTTGCAAGGGGCGACCGATTGTGGCCAGCCCGTAGGGGCAATCGATTATGGCTAGCCCGTAGGGGCGGCTGCCAGCGGCCAGCATGCAAGGGCCAGCCAACAGCGGCCAACCCACAAGGGGTTGTCGCCCGACCACTGCCGGAGGCGGTGGCCGGGGTGGCCACCTTGGCAGGCGGCCCTCAAGGGCGTCGCTGCGTGAGGGGCAACGATGACGTAGTGAGGGTGAAGGAGGGCTAGGGCATCTTTTTGAGAAAAAGATGGTTAAACCCTCTTAGAATTTGAGAAATTATAGCTCTATCCCTTTTATACAAAATTTCTTAAATGCCCTAGATATTTTTAAAAATTCTGAGGACTATCCTCTCATCTAAAATATTGAAAACACCCTCAATAATTCTAAAAATTTTGAGGACTATCCTCATGTATAGAATTCCAAAAATACCCTCAATAATTTTAAAAATTCTAAAGACTGTCCTCTTATCTAAAATTATAAAAATACCCTTGATAATTTTAAAAATTTTGAGGACTATCCTCTCATCCAAAATTATAAAAATACCCTTGATAGTTTTGAAAAATTTGAGTATATCTTGATTTCTAAAAAATAATTAATTAAATAATTTAATTAATTATTATATATATCTAGTAACCTACATATGATTTAATGTACATGTGATGTATGATGTAGATGGATGATCATGTGTCATGTATTGTGATGTGTGTAGTTGTGATTATTATTATTATTAGAGCCTGTGAGTTTGTGTTTTTTGTCGTTTATTATTGGGCCTACGTGCTTGTGATTATTTTTAATTACATATAGAGGCGCAGTGGG
Source organism: Ensete glaucum (assembly GCA_021527575.1). Lineage (NCBI taxonomy): Eukaryota > Viridiplantae > Streptophyta > Magnoliopsida > Zingiberales > Musaceae > Ensete > Ensete glaucum. The sequence continues at coordinate 23,415,958 of CM038556.1, read as the reverse complement.
AGCGTGGAGGTTACAGCGTGACCCACGATGCCGTGGAGAGAGATCATGACGCATAGTGATTCGACGATCCAATGAAATCGATAATGACAAGATCAACAATCATAGGGCATGGAGATCCACCAATGCACACATAGATCCTATTGTGAATGATAAGGTCTATTGGTTCAGGCTTAATCATATTAGATGAGGGCTCATGATCATCTAGTATGGCTTGCATATGTGATATGTTATACACCTACTCTAAATATATATATATATATATATATATATATATATATATATATATATATATATATTTGCATGCAATGTAGATATATATTAAATATGTATGTGTGTGACATGACATATTAGGAGACCGACACGAAACAAAAACCCCTCATATGATAATTAATATTAAGTCGGTAAGGGTGAGGCAATAAGATTGACTCACGAGGCCTTCCATCATTATAGGAAGAAATTAAATCACAACATAGATTGAGTTGGTTGTGTCCCTCGAGGCTCACCTATCTACAAAATCGAGTTTTTATCTACGACATAGAGATGTCACCAGTGACCTGAGGACATGGTATATTTGGTCGAGTCCCTTGAGGTCATATCATCAAATCAGACTCATCTTGTAACGATGGTGATGACTTAACTGAATATCATTGTTGGTCGAGTCTATCGAGACCATGATGATTCAGAGGTTGAACGTGACGGGAATCACAATGAGTTGTGATTGGCAAGAGTTGCCTATCTTTTGGGCTTAGTATAATTGGTCGAGTCCCTCGAGGTTGCACTAAGATGCCAATTGGATCCCGATTCCCCACTAGGAGTCCGTCGGAGACTTCTGTCTCATGTGTCGAGGGTGTCATGTGATTTGCTAAGAAAATAGTGAGAGTACATTAAGATAGAAGTCCATATCTTAATTAGTATTTTTTGTAAAATCTGCATGTTATTTATTTTAGCTATATCTTGTTTTGTCAGAAACATGTTGCTCACAAACCCCCCTACATGGCATACTTGATGCCAACCGCCTCACTAGTCCAAACTATACAGATTGGCTCCATAATTTGATAATTATTCTCATGACGGATAAAATTGTATATGTCCTTGATACAATTCTGCCCAAGCCGGAAGAAGGGGCAAGCGAGGATGAGATCGCTCGCTATATGAAGTATATAGATGATTCCATGTTGGCAGAATATTACATGTTAGCCTCCATGACTCTTGAGTTACAAAGCCAACATAAGAGCATAGATACAGATTCTATCCTTCTTCATCTCCGTCAACTGTTTGAGTAACAGGGAAGAACTTAAAGATATGAGATATCTAAGAAACTCTTTCAAGTCAGGATAACAGAAGGGACATTGATTGAGAACCATGTCCTAAAGATGATAGAGTGGATCGAGAAACTCGTAAGTCTAGGAATAGTCTTAGATGATACTTTAGTCCCTGTGCGTTGATCTTATACTTAACATGAGCAAGTTTGAGGTGACTCTCCCTGAGCTCCTCAATATATTGAGGGAAGCTGAGAGTACCATCAAGAAGGAGAAGCCAGTTCTCTATATTGGTGAGACCAAAAAGAAAAGGAAGGCCAGCAAGACCCTTAAGAAGGGCTAGGGTAAAGACTAGGTAAGGCAAAGGTTGCCAAGAAATACCCGGGAAAGGATAAAGGACAATGCTTCCACTATGGCTAAGACGGACATTGGAAGAAGAACTGCAAGGACTACCTTGTAGAGAAGGCAAGACAAAAGCTTGAAGAAGCTTCAGGTATATTTATGATCAGTCTCCATTTATCAGATTTTTTTGATAACACATGGGTATTGGATACCAGGAGTGTTTATCATATCTGTAATTTATTACAGGTTCTGTTAAGACCTAAGAGATTGACTAGAGGCGAGATGGACCTCAAGATGGGCAATAGAGCAAGAGTTGCTGTAGTTACTATTGGAGAGGTCATCCTACATCTGCTTGATGGAGCTATTATTGCATTAGATACATGCTATTTTGTCCCCTCTATTATCAAAAATATTATTTTTATCTCTTATTTGACAATTAGTGGATATAAATTAGTTGTTGAGAATAATAGTTGTTCAATAATTATGGAAGATGAGATCATCGCTAGAGGGACCGTTATAAATGAATGACTTATATGTGTTAGACACTTCTCCATATATTATGAATATAAATATATCTAAGAGGAAAAGAGATGAGGTGAATAATGCATACCTATGGCAGGCTAGGTCATATACATGAGGAAATGATTCAAAAGTTGATGAAAGATTGATACTTAGATCTATTTGATTATGAGACATGCAACTTACGAACCTTGCCTTCATGGGAAGATGACCAACTCTCCTTTTAGTGGAACTGGAGAGAGAGCTACCAAGTTATTGAAACTCATACATAATGATGTATATGGTCCCATGTCGACTCAGGCTATAGGTGGTTACTCATACTTCATTACATTCACTGATGATTTCTCTAGGTATGGACACGTGTACTTAATGAAGTACAAATCTGAGGCCTTCGAGAAATTCAAGGAATATAAGAATGAGGTAGAGAACCAAATTAGGAAAAGTATTAAAACTTTTTGATCACATCGAGGAGGAGAGTACTTAAGTAGGGACAATGAGATTCTATCCCAGTGGACACCTCCTTATACACCTCAGCTCAATGGTGTATCAGAAAGAAGGAATGACACGTTGTTAGACATGATGCGGTCCATGATGAGTCTCACTGACCTACCCGTTTGATTTTGGGGGTACGTCATAGAGACTGCAATTTACCTTCTAAACAGAGTTCTATCAAAGTCGGTAGTGTCTACACCATATGAGATATGGAAAGGAAAGAAGCCTGATCTTAAGATTAATAAGATTTGGGGTTGTCCTACCCACGTTAGAAGTTACAACCCTAATAAACTAGAATCAAGGACGAAATAGTGCACATTTGTGGGATACTCTTAGGAGACTTTGGGGTATTATTTATATCATCCCAAGGACCGAAAGGTCTTTATTGCCAAGAGAGCTATGTTCCTTGAGAAGGAACACATTCTTGGTGGAAACAGTGGGAGCAAGATAGAATTGAGGGAGGTTGGAGAACCTAGAACCATTCCAGAGCCCGAGTCTATTCAGGTACCTAACGTACAAGTTCTAACTTTGCATAGGACTAGTAGAGTATCTCACCCTCCTGAAAGATATGTGAGACATATCAGTGGAGATGACTATTAGGACGTTGATCCTCTGAACTATGAGGAGGCTATTATAAGTATAGACTTTGGAAAGTAACAAGAAGCCATGAATTCTAAGATGGTTTCCATGTATTCTAATAAGGTTTAGAACCTTGTGGATGCACCTGAGGGTATTGTACCCATCGGCTACAAATGGATCTTCAAGAAGAAGATCGGAGTGGATGGAAAGGTAGAGACCAATAAAGCAAGGCTGATAGCTAAAGGATATCATCAAAGACAAGGAGTTGACTATGATGAAACCTTTTCACCTGTAGCCATGCTTAAGTCCATTAGAATTATTTTGGCCATTGCAGTACACTATGACTATGAGATCTAGCAAATGGATGTCAAAATGACATTTCTCAATGACAACCTCCAGGAAGAGGTGTATATGATACAACCATAGAGATTCGTATCTAAAGAGAGTCCAGATAAAGTATATAGGTTGCTTAGATCCAGTTATGGATTGAAGCAAGCTTTCCGAAGTTAGAATATAAGATTTGATGAGGTGATCAGATCTTATAACTTCGTTAAGAATGAAGATGAGCCTTATGTGTACAGGAAGGTAAGTGGAAGCACTATCACGTTCTTGGTGCTATATGTGGATAACATCCTAATTACTAGGAATGATGTAAGAATGCTCTCCACAATAAAGGCTTGACTATCTAGAAACTTCTCCATGAAAGACTTTGAGGAAGCATCCTATATTTTGGAGATCGAGATATATAGATATAGATCCAAAAAGATGTTTAGCTTATCCCAATCTAGGTATATAGACTCTATTGTCAAAAAGTTTGGCATAGAAAATTCCAAGAGTGGTCTCATACCGATGAGACATGGAATATCACTTTTTAGGAGTATGCCCCTAAAGACTCATGAAGAAAGGGCATACATTAATAAGATACCTTATGCCTCAGCGATAGGGTCTATCATATATGTGATACTATGTACTAGGCCTGATATAGCACATGCTCTGAGTGTCATGAGCAGATATCAGGTAGATCCAGATTTAAAACACTGGAAGATAGTAAAGTGTATCCTTAAGTACTTGAGAATGACTAAGGATCTTTTACTGGTATATGGAGGAGGTAGCCTCCAGGTTGAAAGCTACACGGACTCAAGTTTTCAGTCTAACATTGATGATAGTAAGTCAAATTCAGGGTATATTTTCACCCTGAATGGAGGAGTAGTAAGTTGGAAGAGTTTTAAGCAAGATATTACTGTTGACTCGACGACGAAATACATTGCTATAGTAGAAGCAGCAAGATAAAGTGGTATGGATGAAGAAGTTCATCAAGGATTTGGGAGTCATACCAAGCAGTATGGAGCTGACTCACATATATTATGAGAGCTACAGGGTGATAACTTTAACAAAGGAACTCAGGTCTTAACAGAATTATTCTGAGGAGGTTCCATCTGATTAGAGCGATCATGACCCAAAAAGATATAGCAATAGAAATAGTTCCATCTGAAGATAACATTGTAGATCCATTAATGAAGCCACTAGCTCAGATTATAATTGAGCATCACAAGGGTCTAATGAGGATCAAACACATAGGTGATTGGCTTTTGCTCAAGTGGGAGATTGCTGCTTACAGGTGCCCTACAAGCCAATCACGTGAATGATGGCACATGTGATATGCTGTGTGATCTTTTTACTTATGATTAATATTTATGACATATATATTGTGATGTCCTTAGTTCTGTGCAATGGGAATCAGATCATGATGAGATCACAATAATGAGATCGATTCACCTTTAAACATAGATCCTAAATAATCTCGGTCATAGGTTACTCAAGAGGTTGAGAAAACTGGATAGATCGGTGTACTATATACCCATCCATATGATAGAGGCAGCTAGTCTCATAGCCACTTCTATGGAGACACTAAGGATATAGTACAGGTGCTCATTAGAGAATGAGTTCACTTATTAATCTGCTTATGGAATGCGGTATGATTAATGATACCTAATGTCAGACAGTGATTTCATATTCCTAGTTGTGTATCTGGTCCTTAGATTTGAGGTACCAAGGATGCCTTATATAAGTACTCCTTTCTTTGACGTCAGACTTACAGGTTTGGAAAGTTTTAGATTTGGTACAATTGGTTATCGGGATTAATAGCCAATCTTACAAAGGCAATTTTTTTCCAATAAACGTTGGTTACATTTCTTTATGCTATTTGTACCCGTAACTGGTTTATGGATGAGTGCTATTGGAGTAGTTGGTCTGGCTCTGAATCTACGTGCCTATGACTTCGTTTCCCAAGAAATCCGTGCAGTGGAAGATCCTGAATTTGAGACTTTCTACACCAAAAATATTCTCTTAAACGAAGGTATTCGTGCTTGGATGACAGCTCAGGATCAGCCTCATGAAAACCTTATATTCCCTGAGGAGGTTCTACCACGTGGAAACGCCTTTAATGGAACTTTAGCTTTAGGTCGTGACCAAGAAACCACCGGTTTCGCTTGGTGCCGGAATGCCGACTTATTAATTTGTCCAGAAACTACTTGGAGCTCACGTAGCCCATACCGGATTAATCGATTGGCCGGGCAATGAACCTATTTGAAGTGGCTCATTTCGCACTGCAGAAACCCATGTATGAACAAGGATTGATTTTACTTCCGCACCTAGCTACTCTAGGTTGGGGGTAGGTCCGGGGAGAGGTTATAGACACCTTTCCATACTTTGTATCCGAGTACTTCACTTAATTTCCTCTGCAGTCTTAGGCTTTGGTGGTATTTATCATGCGCTTCTTGGACCCGAGACTCTTGAAGAATCTTTTCCATTCTTCTGTTATGTATGGAAAGATAGAAATAAAATGACTACCATTTTGGGTATTCACTTAATTTTGTTAGGTCTAGGTGCTTTTCTTCTAGTACTCAAGGCTGTTTATTTTGGGGCATATATGATACCGGCCCTGGGGAGATGTAAGAAAAATTACCAACTTGACCCTTAGCCCAAGTGTCATATTTGGTTATTTACTAAAATCTCCTTTTGGGGGAGAAGGATGGATTGTTAGTGTGGACGATTTAGAAGATATAATTGGGGGACATGTATGGTTAGGTTCCATTTGTATACTTGGTGGAATTTGGCATATCTTAACCAAACCTTTTGCATGGGCTCGCCGTGCATTTGTATGGTCTGGAGAGGCTTACTTGTCTTTTAGTTTAGGTGCTTTATCCGTCTTTGGTTTTATCGCTTGTTGTTTTGTCCGGTTTAATAATACCGCTTATCCTAGTGAGTTTTACGGACCTACCGCCGAAGCTTCTCAAGCTCAAGCATTTACTTTTCTAGTAAGAGACCAACGTCTTGGAGCTAACGTGGGATCCGCAAGGACCCTCTTGGTTTAGGTAAATATCTAATGCGTTCCCATCGGAGAGATTATTTTGGAGGAGAAACTATGCGTTTTGGGATCTTCGTGCTCCGGTTAGAACCTCTAAGGGGTCCCAATGGTTTGGACTTGAGTAGGCTGAAAAAGACATACAACCTTGGCAAGAACGACGTTGTAATATATGACTCATGCTCCTTTAGGTTCTTTAAATTCCGTGGGTGGCGTAGCTAGATTAATGCATCAATTATGTCTCTCCTAGAAGTTGGTTGGCGACCTCCCATTTTGTTCTAGGATTCTTCTTTTGTGGGGCATTTGTGGCATGCGGAAGGGCCGTCTGCAGAGCTTTGAAAAAGGAATCGATCGTGATTTGGAACCTGTTCTTTCCATGACCCCTCTTAGTTGAGATTTTCTTCTTTTTCTTTTTATATCTATTCTATTTTTTCCTGTTCTGCTGTTCTGGCTCGGCTATTCTACCTAGCCGAGCCATTCCCTTTTATGAAAGATAATGGGCCAAATGAATAAAGAAACAAATTGAGTGTCAATAGAGAATCATCCACTCCTGATATCATGAGAGGAATATCTCATATGTGCTTACTTAAACAAATCCTTGGCTAAGGTCATTCGAATTGAGAGAGGAGTTCTCTGGTAGAATCCAAATAGAGTAAGATAAACTGATTCCGTATGTGACCTAACAGTATTATGTCTAATATACGGTCTTTGGGATATTATTTGGATGAGGGATTATAGATACACGGTAACTGTGGACAAACAGGTCCGATGGATTTGATCCCTATACCGACTGGGGACTATGGCGTAGTTACCTAGTATGTCTATAGTCGATGAGTCGAGTGAATTATTATGAGGATAATAATTCACTATATCAGAAGGAGTTCTGATGGGAGTGACTCACAACCAGCTCAGTATCGGGCCTAGAGGGTCACATACATATGATGGATGCTTCAATAAATAGAGGATTAGATGAAGATCCAATTAGCTCTTATTCTCATTAGATGAGATCCAATTGATTAAGGCCCAGTTAAAGGCCTAAAAAGATTATTCTCATTAGATGAGATCCATAATGGGGATCTAATACCCATTATGGAAGGAGCTCTAGGATTTTTGGTGGCTCTCTATAAATAGGAGGGGAGACTCATGGTTGATAGGCTGGAACTTTAGCCATCACCTCCTATTCTCCTCCCTCTCTTTGAGTAAGGTTGCAAGATTAGATTGGAGGAGTTTCGCTATAGAGATCAATCGTGTGGATATTGCTCAAGGGGAGGACGCTTGACCTCCTTTATCTTCTCTATCCGGATCTGGAATACAGGGATATACGATCTCCCTATGTAAAATCAATCTCTCACACATCGTGATTTTTTTAGTTTTTATAGTTTTTCTCACAACTCCAATCTTTTGCATGATGATTTTATCTACATGGGAAACCAATTTTTCTTTTAATTTTCATTGCACATATGATGCACCCGTTGAGGTTTCTCAATGGAGCATCACATATATAACAAAAAATAGAAAGAAAACTTGTTTCCCATGTTTATCAAATCTTCAAGCGATGATTAGTGCATGAAAAATCATAAAATAAAAAAACTACGTAACATATATTAAATGTTTTACCTAGGGAGATTGTATATCCTTGAAAAATCAAATCCATAGGCATAGATAAAAGAGGTTAGACATTCTCCTCTCTGGCAATATCCACATGGTGGATGTGATGACGATGCTCCTCAAATCGCTACAAGATCTCCCTCTCCAAATCTATCACCCAAGGAGGAGAGGAGGCTGAGGAGAATAGGAGGGGCAGTAATCAGAAACTCTAGCCTATGAATCCTTTAGCCCCCTCCTATTTATAAAGGTCCCTATCAACTTAAGCCTAATGGATCCTACCCTATTGGGTACTGGATTTTTATCCAACTACCAAATCCTCTTAGATTAATGGATCTCTATCTAATAATCTATTATTAGCTCTTATTTGATCTCATTTATAGGATCCAATAATATAGGGGCTTATTAGATATCCTATAAAATAATAATTTTATGGATATCTCATATTAGAACCTCTACTCATTGTAGCATCCATCATATGTGTGTGACCCTCAATACCTAGTTGGTCATGAGTTGCATCTGTCAAAACTCTTTCCAACTTAGAACTCATTTTGAGTTAATGAATTGTTATTTTATAATAATTCACTTAACTCATCAACTATGGATATACTAGGCCACTATGTCATAGTCCCTAAACGGTATAGGGGATCTAATACGTTGGATCTGTTTGTCCTTGGTTACCATGTATCTGTAGTCCCTCACTTATTTAGTATCCCAAAGACCATATTCTGTTAGGCCTTATACGGAATCCATCCGAATCTCGCTCTAATCAGATTCTTCCAAAGAACTTCTCTCTTAATTTGAATTATCCTGGTTAAGGATTTATTTGAGCAAGAATACATAGGATATTTCTCTCATGATACCAGGAGTGGACGATCCTCTATTGACACTTAATTACTTTTGTAAGGTTGGCTATCAATCTCGATAACTAGTTATACTAGATTTAGAATTTTTAGACCTATAAGTCAAATGTCAAAAAAATGAGTACTCAAATAAGACATCTTTGGTGTCTCAAGTCTAAGGACCAAACACACAATTGAGACTATAAAAATCACTATCTAATGTTAGGTATTATTAAATATCTAGTATTCCATAAGGGGATCAATCAGTGAACTCATTCTCTAATAAGCACCTGTACTACATCTTTAGTGTCCCTACACGAGTGACTATGAGATCAACCTCCTCTATCATATGGTTAGGTATATAATACACTAGTCTTTTTAATTATCTCGATGCCCCTCTTGAGTAACCTATGACCAAAATTATTTAGGGTTTATTTTTAAAGATGAATCGATCTTATTATTATGATCTATTCATGATTTGATCCTTATTTCATAAATCCAAGGATATCAATATATGTAACATACAACATAAAATGAGAATATATTAATAATATTAATTATAAAAAGATTATGTAGCATGTCATACTTGTCATCACTTATGTTATTGGCTTGCAGGGCACCTATAATCATCAATCTCGCATTTGACATAAAGTAAATTACATACATATCTGATTCTCATCACACTCCTATGACACTCAAAGATAATTTGAGAAAGTGGTTTCATCAATGGATCTATAATGTTATCTTGGGATGAAACTCTTTCAATTGTTATATCTTATGGGCTACATTCTCTCTGATCAAGTGTAACCTCCTCAAAACATGCTTGGACTTATGATGAGATATAGGTTCCTTTGCTTAAGCAATTACCTTGTTGTTGTCATAATATATATGAGAATCATCTCCTTGTTGCTCGGTACGACTCTTAAATCTATGGTAAACTTATTCATCTAGACTCCCTCCTTTACTACTTCTGCCATAGCAATATACTCAAATTCTGTGGTCGAGTCAGTAGTAGTATCTTGCTTGAAACTCTTCCATCTTACTACTCCTCTATTTAAGGTGAAGACAAAACCTAAGTTCGACTTACTATCATCGATATTGAATTCAAAACTTGAGTCTATGTAGCCTCACGTAGAGGCTACCTACTCCGTATATCAGTAAAAGATCCTTAGCCTTCTTAAATACTTAAGGATGCACTTTATTTCCTTCTAATATTCCAAACTTGGATCTGCCTAACACTTGCTCGTGATACTTAGAGCATGTGTTGTATCAGGCCTTGTATATAGCATAACATATATGATAAACCATATTATTGAGCTATAGGATATCATACTCTCTTCTGGAGTCTTTGAGAGCATACTCACAAAAAGTGATTTTCTATCTCATCGGTATAAGACCTCTCTTAGAAGTTTTTATATCAAAGTTTTTGATAATAAAGTTGAATTAAGATAAGTCAAGCATCATCTTTAATCTATATCTATAGATTCAGATCCCCAAAATGTAGAATGCTTCCCCTAAGTCCTTCATAGAGAAGTTTCTAGATAGCCAAACTTTAACTATGAAGAATATTTCTACATCATTCGCAATGATCGGGATATCATCCACATATAGCACTAAAAAGGTGATAGCACTCCCACTTACCTTCTTATACACATAAGGCTCATCTTCGTTCTTAACGAATTCATAATATCCGATCGCATCATCAAATCTTATGTTCCAACTTTGAGAAGCTTGTTTTAGTCCATAGATGGACTTGAGCAACCTACACACCTTATTTGGACTATCCCTGGATACAAATCCCACAGGCTATATCATATACATCTCCTCCAGGTTGCTATTGAGGAACCCGATTTTCAAATCCATCTATCAAATCTCATAGTCATAGTATGTTGTAATAGCCAAAAGAATTCTGATCGATTTCAACATAGCTATGAGTAAAAAGGTTTCATCATAGTTAACTCCTTGCCTTTAATGATACCCTTTGGCCACTAGTCTTGCCTTATAGGTTTTCATCTTTCTGTCTACTCTAATTTTTTTCTTAAAAATTCATTTACAGTCGATGGGTACGATACCCCTTGGGTGCATCAACACGATACGAAACCCTATTAGAGTATATGGAATCCATCTTAGAATTTATGACTTCTTATTACTTCTTGGAGTCTATACGCATAATATACTCCTCATAGGTTTAAGGATTAATATCTTGAGTGTCGTCTCTTCTGATATGTCATTTATATCTTTTAGGAAAATGAGATAATTTGTTAAACCCACACAAAGTTAAAACTTATATGTTAGGTGCCTAAATGGACTCGGCCTCTAAAACAGTACTTGAGCTAGGTTCTCTAAACTCATTCAACTCTATCACGCTCCTATTATTTCTATAAAGAATGTGTTCCTTACTAAGAAACACTGCCTCTTGGTAACAAAAACCTTTTGATCCTTAAGATGATAAAAATAATATCTATAAGTTTCCTTGGGTATCCCACAAAATTGCATGGCTTCGTCCTTAACTCCAACTTGTGAAGGTTGTGTCTTCTAATGTCAACATGGTAGCCCCAAATTTTAACAATCTTAAGATCAGACTTTTTTTCTTTCCACAGCTCATATAGCATAGATACGACCGACCTAGATGGAACTCTATTCAAAAGGTAAGCTATAGTCGCTAATGGCATAGCCCTAGAATGAGATGGGTAGGTTGGCGAAACTCATTATAGACCGCACCATATCTAAAAATATATAATTCCTCCTTTATGATATACACCATTAAGTTGAGTTGTATAAAAAGTTGTCCATTGGGATATAATCTCATGATCTTTGAGGAAATGGGTGAACTCTATACTCAAGTACTCTCCTTTTCGATCTGATCGAAGAGTCGTAATACTCTTTCCAGTTTTGTTCTCTATATTATTGTATTTCCTGGATTTCTTGAAGGTCTCAGACTTATACTTTATCAAGTACATATGTCTAAAATTGGAGAAATCATCAGTGAAAGAAATAAAGTAGGAGTAACCACCTATAGCCTGAGTCGACATGAGACCACATACATCACTATATATGAATTCCAATAACTCAATGGCTCTCTCTCTGATTAAATAAAGTCAAGGTTCGCAAGTTGTATATGATTCATTATAACTTTTGAATCATTCTCTCATAGATATGACCTAGCCTATAACGTCAGAGGTATGCACTGTTTACCTTATCTTATTTCCTCCTAGATATGATTACATTCATGATATGTGGAGCAATATCTAGTACATATAAACCATTATACAACGTTTCTTTAGTAATGATCTCATCATCCAAAATCAATGAACAACTATTATTCTCAAAAACTAATTTATATCAACTAACTTTCAAACATAAAATAAAAATAATATTTTTGATAATAGAATAAACATATTAACATGCATCTAATGCAATAGTAGCTCCACCAAGCAGATGTAGGGTAACCTCGCCTAGCACCACTATAGCAACTCTTGCTCCATTGTCCATCATAAGGTCCATCTCACCTTTTATTGGTCTCCTAGGCCTTGCTAGAACATGTAACGAATTGCAAATATAGTAAGCACTCCCGATATCCAATAACCATATGTTATCATAAAAATCTAACAAATGGAGACTAATCATAAATGTACTTGAAGCTTTTTTAAGCTTCTGTTTCGCCTTCTCTACAAGATACTATTTGTAGTTCCTCTTTCGATACCAGCCTTTCCATAGTAGAAGCACTAGCTTTTGTCCTTTGTCTAGTCTTTCTTAGTAACCTTTGCATTAGCTGGTTTGCTTGTGCCCTTGTGCTTTTTAAGAGATTTATTAGTCTTTATTTTCTTTTTGGTCTCACTAATATAAAGAACTAACTTCTCTTTCTTAATAGTGCTCTCAACCTCTCTCAACATATTATGAAGCTTAGTGAGAGTCGCCTCAAGTTTATTTATATTAAAATTTATAATAAATTAGAAAAAAGAATCTTATAGGAACTGAAGTATAATATCAATCCACAGGTTATCCTCTAAGTCTATTCAATTTGTGAGTTTCTCGATCCACTCAGTTATCCTCAGGACATGATTTTGAACCGATGTCCCTCTATTATCCTAGCACGAAAGAGACTCTTGGATATCTCATAGCTCTGAGTTATTCCCTGTTCCTCAAACAACTGGTAAAGATGAAGAAGGGTAAAATTAGCATTTACGCTCTCATGTTGTCTCTATAACTCAGGAGTCACAAAGGCCAACATACTTCATGAAGTGAGCGATCTCATCCTCACTTGCCCCTTCCTACGACACGGGGAATAACATGTCAAGGACCTATGATTTTCTCTAGTATGAGAACGATTCTCAAGTTGTGGAGCCAATCTGTGTCCTTTGGACCAGTGAGACGATTGGTATCAAGTATGTTTTTGACAAACAAAGATGTAGCATAAATAAATAACATATAGATTTTATAGAAAAGTAAATAATTAAGATATAGACTTTTATCTTAATCTACTCCTACTATTTTTCTAACAAATCATGCAACCCTTTTAACACATAAAGCGAAAGTCTCCAATAGACTTTTAGTGGGAATCAAGATATAATCGTATCTTAGTATAATCTTGAGAGACTTGACCAATCACAACTCATTGTGATTCTCATCTTTTTCGACCTCCAAATGATAGAACCCTAGAGGAGCTCTACAAGAATTAATTTTTGAGGGAATCAACCCTTAGAACACTATAGGGGTTCCTCCC